>JANEYF010003267.1:447500-957500 GCA_029963845.1 Rhamnusium bicolor | reverse complement strand
ATGGAATGCTATCCAAACGTCAAGCCCATATGAGATATTCATGTAGTAACTGTTGTATTAGGTACACAAATATGCATTTTCGTTATTTTAAAGTAAATGCCTCTTTTTAAAATGATTATTTTCAACTTTGATTCATTTTTAGAAATGAACCATATTAAACTTAAACTATAAATTAGAGACAATAATAAGAATTTAAAATACACAGAAAAAGTATTGCATATTTTTAATATTTGGTGCTTACGGGACGAGTTCTGTATATTTATAAAGAAAGTGTCAGGATTACCTAATTTTACAAGGAAAAATAGACAAACAGATACTTTTAACACCTTAGCAAGCTACAAGTGACAAGTGTCGCTTTCCACAAAGGACTAATCAATCGCGCCTTGGCCGCCCTGAAGCTTATTTCTTATTTTCGGCCAGTGTGTACAGATATGCTTTCTTAAAAAAGAGCTCAATGTTTTATAAACTATTAAATTTGTTTTGGTGCGGCGTCTACACTGATATTAAATAAGTCTAATATCGTCTCACAAAATGTCCGTGACAAAAGGGTAATAATTATTTTAAAAATTCAAAATTTGCAATTAATGCCATGCACGCAATTATAGGATAATTCTGATGATTTCTGGCAGTAGCAACACTGCCTTCAGTTACGTCATTTCTGTGAACGGCGTTTAGAAAGTTATCCAGTGACTATCAAAATATCAGTGGCTGGAGGACGAAAAAATTATCAGAAATTAAAAATTCTTTTTTGTTCAAAATAATTTTTTTGATAGTGCCAATCAATTGTACACGACGAAATATATTGATGGTTAAAATATAACTACGCATTTAAAACACCCTGTACAGTTGATTTAACATCATTTTGTAGAGTATAATACCTTTTTGCGTATGAAATTTGGTTGCAAAAGTGTTTAAAACCTTAAAGAAATGAAGGTATAAAAACTGAACCGATTATCAATAACGGATGCCATAAAAAACATTTATAAATAGACACCAACAAGTATAGTACAACACAAGATGTAAGAAAAAAAGCTTGAAAAATAAAATGAAATGCTTGCCAAAGATGGAAGCAAAATCGAATAACGGCATACCGACAATAGTAATCGATAAATACTCCGCGACACCTTTGTTATTATGCAGTAATTAACACGTTATTAGCCGCCAACAAGCAATTTCAAATACAGGTCAGTTTTTTTATTTCTTATACAGTATGTTGAGTAGTATAATACTACAAATATTGGAGATTGGATAAAAAAAGTGTGTTTTTTATTGGGTCTCCTGTCAGAAAAACCTTCAGCGCATGGTAAGCAAAACTAAAATTTTTCTGCGGTTACTGGCTTTTCATACACAGTATTTTAGCCAATAAAAACCTTTAATTTATAATAAATTGCAGAAAATCATTGTTTTTACCAGACTTTTGTGCAACATATTTTATTTAGTGTTACGTGGGGAGAAGACAAAATATTTAAACAGTAACGATTCGAGTAACTATCTTTTGACCTCTGTATAGTACACTCAATTATCATAATAAACTTCTTTCCTGTTATTTTCGCAAACATTCTGAACTCAATGCAGAGGGCCGATAGTGAGCAAAGGCATAGAACCCAGTAGGCGATGAAACGATGAAATAATAAATGAGGTAATGAGGGCTCGTCTAGTTAGCGTCATTCGAAATGACAGGCAAAATGTTGCAGACAAAGGTGATCTGCTCCAAGACTCACCCAGGCTCCCTCGATGATAAGAGCGCCGGGATGAATACTAAATAGAAGCAGCCAGAGCTGAATGATTAATATGGATGGCTCATACAATGTTTGTGCGCGCTGGATCATCAAAAGTGCCCTATTCCGGCCGGATCGTTCGTTACACCACCAATCCACAGCTGCCTGTTTGTCTTAACTCTATCTTGTTTGCTTATTGTTAACTTTAATGGTAATTAAGAGGGGGTAAAATGATAAAAATACTAACGCAAGCTTTTCGTGTCGATATTAATGATGAGATACAAAGATGTCAAGGGCATCCTTAAGACAGAATGAGGGATGTGCCTATTTATATACTACGTCACAATAAAATTGCTTTGTCGAAAGTAAATTTAACGATCTTGAACCCAAAACACATTAACATTAAACCATTACTGCGTAAATATAATTTGTTATAGAAAAGAAGTAAACTTTTCTCAAAAAAACATTCTTTCATATTAGCTGCATTACGGAATATTTGCGTACAAAATAAATAATAAATAAAATTATTTAAAAATAAGAATATTTCAATTCTGGAAGTTGTTAATTCTGAGGAGTTGAGTATGACAATATTTTATTTTTATTAAACTTATTTCACAAGGTACAGAAAAGAGTCGCCGTAGTTTTTTGTCTAATTTTTTAAATTATTTTAGAAAGTTTTTTAAAGCTAGTGCAGTCCTCCAAAATATAGAATACCACACTCAATACTCTTAGATAAGAAAACCAACTACCAGATTCATACAGAGTTGCGCTGGAGATAAGGCTCAACATAAATTTTAGCACAAGTTGTTTCTGCCTTTCCTAGCCAGGCACAGAAATACTTCATAAACACAAGAAATATTTTTAGAAATGACTTAAGAGACAAAACCTTGAGATAAAATTTAGGATAAGCTTGATTTCGATTCAACTTCTTTGTGAATCTGGGGCTATGAATTTTACTATATAATCTAGGATTGAAATGAGATTCCCTGCAACTGACCTACAATATAAAGATTTATGCGCTGCACTTTAAACATCACATACAAAATGATCATGAGGATTGAGGGAATACGAGGGCCAAGAACAACTCATTGCAGAGATCTGTTCGATATTTTGAGTAGGCAACATATTCACGAAAAAAGTCCAAAACATGATTAGCTTAACAGTGTGTAGTGCACCACTTTATTGAACTAATATTTTGTCTACATTTCCCAGTTGCTGCAATGTAATGACCCGTTTAGTATTATGAAGCAGCTTCAGATAAATTGCACTGATTCTCTTTCCATTAAAAAAATAATGCACCAATGGACACATCAAGAATTGCAATCACACAGGTTGTTTTATTGTTTGGTGAAGTAGTAGTCTATAATGCGTGATTTTAATTCGTCCAGAACGCATATTTTATATGTTTCAAGTTGAAATCAACTCATAGGTAACTTATATATTTTCTACTGTATATTCTTAAGTAAAAATTTATAAAATTTGGCATAAATCAAGTCGCAGATACACGAAACAGACCCTTCGAAAGATTGTGAATATTTTGAATATAAAGTTAACAAATCGAAGCTCTCAACATGAGATATACGGCCCATAGACCGAATATCTCATGTTGACGATTACATTAGATGTCAAGAAAAATATAAGTATAATAACATTTTCAAAATTGATACCACATTTAAAAAATAAATCTGCTGGATATAATTCAAAAAGTCAAGGATCTTAATAAAAGAAAGAATTTAGAGTAGTAGATAAGGCCCTCCCAGGGCGACTCCCTCTACTTTACTTTTAAGTCCGAGGTGAATGATCTAAGGGTGAACCATCATCAGGTGACGGACACAACGGATATATGGAAAAATGAGGATAATTGTGGATAAAGTGTGGATAATTGCGGATATTCACCTTGGAGTAAAGTGGAGGGAATCTCCCTGGGAGGGTCTTATCTACTATTGAGGGATTTATACAAGAAGCACCTGATGATATTAGTTTAAATTTTGTAATAGTTTAGTTAATTATAAAGTATTTCTTCAGGTTATTTTGATAACACGTATTTACGGAGTCTCCAGAAGAGATGAACTGTTAAAAATGACGGTAGATGATATAGAGATTCGATTGTTATCATAAAAATTACTGGACTTATACTCAAACAACTTTCGTTATATCAAATTTGGTTCATATTAAATTATATCGAAAGTATGTTGCTCTACGTAGTATACTAGTACTCGTAGATATTCCGATAAATACGCTAATGGAAAATGCGCTAATCAAGTAGTTGGTATTAACAAAATAAGACATACACCAAAAGAACTAGCGATATATTTGAAATTGTCGCAACCAAAAACCTACACATACCACTGCTTTAGATGTTCTTCTGCAACGTTGTTGGTCGATTCTGGAGCATCATGATTGTGCGTCCAGGTCAAGAAACTGTTATAAGAAACAGCCCTGCATCCACATCGGGAAAAAATTTAAGTCATTGTAATATTGGAACCATTAATTTACGTATTGTAAGACACTAACTGAATCATTAACTATACTATAATAAATACTGTTAAAACTAATTGTTAAAACTAATTGTTAAAAGTAAAATTCTAATTTATGAATACATTGATACGTTCTATTCAATAAATTAGTTCAAACTTTCCTGGACACGAAGTACTTCTACGTTCTTGAAAGTAAAAGAATTTCGCGTCATGTTTACGAAAATGACACTTTAACTGCTGAAAACAAAACGAAAATATCAATATTTTTAGTACAAAACAAAGACTAAATAATCTCTTATTGTATAAACAAATTCAGAGACTAGCTTCGAAACAAATTATTAAACTCACTAAGTTACTATTAGCAAAGATGTAGAGTATAAGAAAGTGTTTATCAAATTTAATACCAGTAGTTCCTTATTTAGCATGGCAGAGTTGGTTCGTTTTACAGAAGCCAGCGCCTTTGAACAAGTTAGCGAGTATCACGATATTTGTTTATCATCAACGAGTGACGGTCCATAAATGCTGCCTAATTTATATTTGGATTTATTTCAGCTACTCTCATCTAGAACTTACCTCTCCTAAAACTTTCAATTATACGATTAGAAATCTGTACCCTTGCTAGTGTATTAAAAAAAGATAGAAAGTGATCAAGAACAAGTACCACCGGTGTCTCAAAGGCAACGCCTGTCATCTTGGGGATCAATTGATAAAGTAAAAATAAATCATCATTCGTAAAATAAAAATTAATCAAAAATGTAGTGACAAAATGACCCTTGTTACCAAGATAATAGTCAAATAATTAATCATATTATACCTCAACATTTAACATTAAAGAACTAAACTTAAAAATCTTTAAACCCGAACTGAAGAACCTTTCTTTAGGATAATAAACTCGTCTTCAATTAACATCAGCTAAACCTCAGATAAGCACAATTAAAGATCTTTCAGTTGCGGGTACACATATAAATCAAAATTATATTATAATGTCTTCGTAAAATCTGTAGAGTAAAAAGAGAAAATTTGTGGGGTATTTATCAAAGTTAAAGAGCATTTATTTAAATACAAGGGGGCTTTTTAAATACAGGGGGTATTCCTAATCAAATTATCTCATCCTTATTATTATATTATTATTTCATACAAATGCAGGCCTTTGAATCAACATTCCTTTACTCTACAGAATTTACGAAAGTACTATAATTTTATTTAAGTATGTAAAAGATGTATTTCTATTTCGCGTGAAAGGGGGATGAAGATATAATGTGACAAAGATCTGTATATGGTCCGCAACAAATTTCTTTCTGTTGGTCACGCTAGTTCTGACAACAGCGATAATCATTGCACAGGTAACAAAAATGAGCATCTTGATATAGGAAATCGCAAAGCACGGTGGAAAGTGTCTCTCTGTAGTGATGAGTAAATCGGATAATTCCGCTTCTAGCTACAGTGTGCTTGTATCGTCAGATTTAAAAGCACGACTGTTGTTTGATTTCAAATCCAACTAGGATCTATAAAACGAGTCTTTTGTGAGTAATGGGTACTTAACAACACAATGTTGATTTATACAACTGAAGAGAAGGTCCGGTTAACTCAATGGTATTCTTTTGGAAATTCCGCTTATGATACTGTAGTAAATTTTATACATACTGGCCTTTCAGAATCGACCAATTCCGTTGACTCATAGGTGTAGTGGGATAATGCAGAAAATGCTGGAAAATAAATGAGGAACTTTAAGTTCTTCAAATGTCTCAAGATAGGAAAGAGATAGAGCTGAATGTTTGTTCATTTATTGAAATTGATGGAACTTGTTCTAGTCAACAAAGTGAGGCAGGTTTCTATAAAAAGCTACTGTCGGGCCTATGAGGATGGTATTCTCGAACTCCATATAAAATAACGTTGTTTTTATCACGTTGTTTTTTTTTGATTATTTTTTTTTTGTTTTGTCAGAATCTTTGTTTTTATCCCAGTTTTCAAACCTATACCAGGATCAGCAGTTTCGTTATCCATATAGAGCTACAGACATACGTTTCTATTCGCCACATTCGTATTACACTATGTTCATTCTCATTACGTCTGAACCATAAATGTGTCACTGATCGAGATCAATTTAGGGATCAACTAGCCTTCGGTTTCACCTGACACGAATCCCACATAACAAATCGGAAGTGGACTATAACGTCAATTTTTAAAGCGATTAACACTCTTAGTAGTTGGTTAATGCTGAATAATTTCCAAATCGTTTGACTGAACCTACCCATATACTTTTTCAAAAATTAATTTTTAATGAAATTACAAAATGTGATGACACATTATAAGTTAGACGAAGTATCATGTCATATTAGTACAATATAAATATAACATTACGTTGAATTGTTGTGGAAACTTTATTAAGAAATAAATAATCTGTATGATAAAAAATATTATTTAATATTTAAAAAGCAGCGGTTAAAACACCATCGAGCTGTGCTTAAATCGTAGAAAGTTAAAAAATTAAACCTATGGTTTACACTATAATATCGACAATTTTACTTATAATGCGTAAGTTTTATTATTCTAAAATTTCTACTAAAAATATTTTACGATATAAACATGATTATGATGCTCCTCTTTTAATATACTGGTTTTGAAAGGATAAATAATATTTCTTACGTAGCTATGTTGGAAGTACGTCATTTACTTCCATAACCAAAATTCAGTTTATTTATCCTAGAAGTCCTAACTAGATAACCGCCAAAGCAAGTGAGGAGTAACTCCAACATTACATTTGTAATATTTCAACTGTTCCATAACAAAGTTTGTCTCTGAATAAGCCACATAAACGTCATTAAAAGTTGGCTTTCTCTACTTCGACAAAGACCCTGCCTTGCTACTTCAATACACCAGTGAATCATAAATATTGCCATAGTCCCCCACATGGCGCTTAAGACAGCGACGACGCCTCTAGCTTGAGCATCTGCATTAATTGTTCAATTTACATCTTTTATGGCGTATGCGGCGGTTTTCATTTGAGGGTGTTTTCCAGTGACACCAAGCAATTGATCTTCAAGTTTTTTCATGTTTTTATTTCATCGCCGCTCTGAATAAGAAATTTATGTAGGCCCCCCCCCACCACCCAGAATTAAATTCAATTCCGTGTTATAGCAGATATGAAGAATTTTCTTGCAGAACTTTTAAAATAAAGATGTTGTTATAATATACAGAGTAATTCTTAAATACTTAGAAATACAAATGAAGAGCTTTATTCCAAAACTGCCTAGTCCAAAAAAAAGGGAGAGGTTCAAAAAGGGGGAGATAGAAAGGAGCATTTTGTACTACTGTCACATATTTAGAAAATTTCAATTTTTGCAAATATTATGTAATAGTTTATGGAAAGGACAATTTAGAAAAGTTCTTTAAATAAAAATAATAAATACATGTTATCTAACGTTACATTTATTACACATATTACAAAAGTTTTCTGTCCGTGGACTTAACTCTTTTCTGGAAAGAAAGGGTAACATTTTACACAAAAAAATGCTGTTTGTAACTAAATAAGGGGTTCGTTGTCATCGTTTGCTGGTAATTGACTTTATTTTCATCCCTTGGGAACTTTATTAATGAACGTTTAATTTTCTGCCATTCATTTTTATTTTCGCTTTTAGAGACTACTTCTTGTTGTTACCCTTCCGACATATTTTCCTGTTTATTCAAGCACAATCTTAAACAAACATCCAAGAATACTAGACACTTAGCATTTGCAAATTAACTGACTAAAGCAATGATGGTGCAGTTTTGTTACACAACTTAAATGGACTTGGTGCATGTTTGAAATAAAACTCAAACTTTTATACTTATTTAAAAAGGACTTAATACACTTTTGACGAAGATGGATGATTTAGAAAGTAAATTTGTAATCCATAAACACGACGGCATTGAATTTTAGAATTTGTGAAATTTGGACTTGGTGTTAGAGTTGATTTTGGAGAAATTACTTCAAATGCAAATAGGAATATATGCCTGATACACAAAGATATGGGTTAATTTCTTGTTTTGTTTGCTTATTAATTTTACAAAAATTATATACAACGTGGTGATTTAGTTCCGCACAACATTCATAATATTGTTATTCCATGATTTTTTTGGAACACGTTGAACCACGTCACTGTTATTTTTTAAAAGGCCAACGGCTGACGTAAACATTTCTTTTTCATATTTTGTTTTTGAGCTGTAACATCATCATTTATTTTTTTAATTGCTTACTCTTCCCTTTTTTAATAAAAATAAATTGCTTATTGTTTTCTGTGTAAAACGGTATCCAATTTTAGGGGTCTCCTAAAGCATCGAATTCGCATCGAAATGGAAAATCAGCCCGGAAGTTACTGAACGTTCAATATAAAGTGTTTACATACGTGTCGGCCAATGTCAAATTGTTATTGGGGACATTTTGAACAATTATTTTAAATGTTTGATTTTTTAAATTATATTATGAATATTGTGCGGAACTAAATCTACACTCTGTATAATTATAACTAACATTTAGTTTTCTCGCAACTAAAACCTTTGCTGTCTCCTGATTTTAAGTGCTGTCTGTATACAAAATATTTTAGTATTCAAAACTAACGAGTTTTTTTTGTTTACATGTACAATTTAAAAATATATTTTTGTACCTTTAAAAATATAGTATGAGGTATCAGTAAATAGTACAATTAAATGGGATTTAAAAATATATATCTTAGATTATGTATTTCTAGTAGACCTGAATAAAAGTGCGAAATATTTTGTACCGTATCTCTTATTAATTTCATAGTACCGATCGACGTTACACTGTTTTTAAACAGAATTTCTTGCTCACCTCTCCACAGGAACGCCACTGGGACAGTTATATTTTAAATTACCGTCATGGCATAAATAAACCCCAAATAACAAAGCTTTCCAGTCATACGAATAGAGCAGGCACTTTAAGATCGTTGTTTTCAAAGAGGTTAAGATTGAAGGTCTTCATTTCTCTGCGAATGCCTTTTCTCCAGTTGATGTAGAATACTTGCAAATAAGGTTTGTATATATAACATGCTTACATTTTCCGATTTCTTTTCTTATATATGCGACACGGTCCTTCGTTATGAGTACGGATAATTTTAGAATGATATTGCATCAACTGCTCAAGTTCAGTTTTAAATAGATTATCTTAATCTTTAGTATGTTCCGACATTTACTGTTTCTATATTAAGGTACGGCAAAATTTGAGCAACGAGAAGATGAATTCATATAAATGAGCGGGCAATGTGGATTTAGTTACATTATACAAATACTACAAAAAATAATATCAAGAAAGTCAAGCCCTTGGATTAAAACTGATTATAATATGTACGTATAGATACATGTAAATAAGTATGTTTCTTTTTCACAACTCTTTAACAGAAAATATTTTAAAAAACTTGTTTGTGAAAAAAATATAGAAAACGTTCTGTACAGGATGCTTGGTAAATCAGTACAGATATTTTAAAGAAAGATTGTATGGTCTAAAACAATAATAAGCACTGAATAAATATAACTCTTCTTAACTTCTTAACAGGGATAAGAACATTTTATTTGTGATTATCTAACTTTGATTAGTTGAGATTAAAATTGTACGCGATTAAGATCATATTTTCTCAAACCACTGATGAATCTACAAGAGAAAATCTGTAATTTTTGGATAAGGTCTATACTAAAATAACAATGCACGTCTTATAAAAACTAATATTACTAATTAGGGACATTTCCTTGTTATCAAAAAACATCGAGGAAAAGAGTAACCGTTATTTCAAAACCCTACCGACCAGCGCAGATGATGCCTCCAAGCCATCATTAGAAGTGTACGACCGGTGGCTGTAGTGGCTCGTGCTCTGCGTGAGAAGCTCTCTACTAAATATTTTGTAAGTTATCATTTTACACGATGTATTAAAGCCATTGTGAAAGTGCACTTGAAAGTTTGTTCGCAGTCTAAGTATTCATGGAAGTATTAGGCTACATGGGTGGGATACATATAAATCAACAAATAATCGTTCAATATCACATATATAAACCACTGTAAAAGTTCTGCAAAGGCGTTTAGCAAAGTACTTGCAAAAAAATAATGTAATAAAATCCAAGCAAGACGCCATTGCTAAATTGACATCCATTGTTTACGTGGCAATAAAAAGGAATGCTTAAGTGTTCGTTGATTTAGTAAAGACTGTGACACAGTCACAGGTGTTCTAGTCCATCTGTTGGATAGACTAGAACAGCTAGGAATTAAGAACTGCTTTTAGTTAATTTAATAGCTTTTTACATAACAGAAAGCAACGTGTGACAATAAATGATGTTCTGTGCGATGAACAAAGAGGTACCTGTGAGGTACCGCAGGGCACTGTATTAAGGCCACCTACATTTATTATATAAATCAACGAGTTGCTTACCCTAAATTCATCTGGAACTCTGTTATCTTTTGTAACCCCACTGCTGTTGTGTATTTTGAAAATTCCTGCTCTGAATACAAACAGCAAAAACAGACATAAATATGATAAGTATGATTACTAAGTTTTATAAGTTTCCGTTATATTCTTTGTTCCTAATTACAAATTCTTTACCACGACACGCCCTTGTTGAATCTATATTTTAATACGGAATTATTGGCTGGAGAGGGATACGGAGAACCTACTTAAAACCGATGGAAAGAGTGTATATTTTTTTAAACCTATAAAAAGCCTATGATGTATCCATCTGACCTACTGTATTAGTCAAACTAAACTTATGGACTTACGACAACTCTTTTGTAAAATAACTCTCACCTTTATGTAAATAGGCAATACATATCACCAGTCATTCATGCGTATGAAACACGGGACAGAGACTAGGATACAGAACTTAATGTCGAATTTACTAAAAAACATATATTCAAAAAATTATTTTAAGAAAAAAATAACAATTTGAATACTTTCTAATAGAAATGAGATTTACTCAATTGTTAGTTAATAGATAATCCTAAAGCAGTCCAATTTAATAATTGTTGCGTTTCAAAGTTGGTATCGACTTCCGGTATAAGCGGAAGTACCAAATGTTTGTAACTATTTTTGTTGGATTGGCCTAACTGACATTAGTATATCTCTAAATTTTTAAAATTTTTTATTATTCTCTGATATTTTTCGACTTTCCAAAAACTTCAACTACATACAAAAGTATGTAAGGTATAAACCATTTTATGAGAACAGGAGAATTGAAATACATTTTAATAAGTTGTTTGTAAAATAAAAGGTCACCATGATATAAGATAACTAATAAATCTGATGCCGCACCCGATTCAGCTGTTAATCTTGATTAAAATGAGACAGTTAATCAATAACGGCTTTCTCTTTCAATTGCTGTAAACGTATTAAAATAATCTAAATGGAAGAAACAAGAAAGAGATGGAGAGATAATATCCATGTCCGGATAATTGAGGCAAGAATTACTGGGCTTAAATCTATTTACTTAATCAAATATTAGTATATTCATCAACCTGACTGTATAAAATATTTAGGTGTTATATTAAATTTCCATCTCAAATGAGATGAATATACCCAGAAGGTCTGCAAAAAATTGCGATCAATTATACATTCTGAGAGACTGGAATTTTAATGTATGAAAAGGAAAGAAAAGAAGAATTTCCAATGCATTTTAGTTAGAGAAATCATGAAGCAAAATAAAAAATATAAAACTATTATTAATACAAACATACAGGATACTCCGAAAATACGTTCACCTAAACTACTGGCCAAATGAAACTCTCGTTTGGCCAGCAGTTTAGGTGAACGTATTTTTGGAATATATAATGTAATTCTGTTGTGTAACTTTGAATAAGAATATTTTCAAAACGATATGAGGTATGGAGATGTCTTGAGGATTTTCTTGCAAATTTGATCAGAACTAAACTAGCTTAACGATAACATCAAACTACGATAGTAGACGTTGTATACAGGGTGCGAAATGAAACCCTTACAATTTTTAAAAATTTTATTGGTTCCGAAAATGTAAAAAACCAGTTGTAGGTTTTTATTTTTCATATTAGGATGATCTATGGACTTGCGGAAAGAAACGAGTTTGGGCGTTTCTTGATATCTCTGAAATTTCTAGAGATGCAATTCTTTTCGTGAAAATGAGTCACACTTTTACACATTCACCTATCATTTTTCAGTGAGCAGTTGAAACAAAGGTTTTTTACTCGAATTCGATTGAGCAGACTCAAGTCATCAAAGTAACACCCAGAAAATCCTAGGATTTTGTGTTCAGTAAATAGAGAAGAGGCGCTACAGTTTATTGTGAAGTCAGAACCACATCTAGGGCATCGACAGTTCTCTCCCATCATAATCCGAAACAAATTTGAAATAAGATTTCTAACTTGCTCCGGGATGGATTCGAACCATCGATATTTGGTACCGAGTAAATAGCTATAAGCGCTTTAGCCATTCGGCTACCATGGCCCCAAGTTGAACAATATTTTTATACAGTGTGGAAATTAAGTAACGCATAAATTCAGTAATTCCGTTGATATTAATTTCTTGGAAAAAAATCTCGAAGGGGTATAGCGATTTTAACTTCAGCAAATATTTTCAGTCTATTTTCAGTTTCTCATGTCATTTATTTTTTAAATTATGACGTCATCGACTTTTTTTTTAAATGACAACCTATATTTTTTATTATTGATTTTGATAGTAGTTTTTATTCCGGTTCCGACTGTATAAAATTTTCAATATGTTATATTTGAAAAAAATCGAGAAAAACAGTCTTAAATTTCAAATAACAAAAATTCATTAAATTGGGAAAATTTATCTAGTTGCCTAAGTTTGACGGAAAGTTATCGACGGCACATTTGTTTTTATTTTGAAATTATACAAATTGTTGAAAAATCGAACTAATGTGATACACCGGCAACTAGATAAATTTTCCCAATTTAATGAATTTTTGTTATTTGAACTTCGTAACGCATAAATTCAGCAATTCCGTTGATATTAATTTTTTGGAAGAAATCTCGAAGGGGTATGGCGATTTTAACTTCAGCAAATATTTTCAGTCTATTTTCAGTTTCTCATACCATTTATTTGTTAAATTATGACGTCATCGACTTTTTTTTTTAAATGATAACCTATATTTTTTATTATTGATTTTGATAGTAGTTTTTATTCCGGTTCCTACCGTATAAAATTTTCAATATGTTATTATTTGAAAAAAAATTGAGAAAAACAGTCTTAAAGTTCAAATAACAAAAATTCATTAAATTGGGAAAATTTATCTAGTTGCCGGTGTATCACATTAGTTCGATTTTTCAACTATTTGTATAATTTCAAAATAAAAACGAATGTGCCGTCGATAACTTTCCGTCAAACTTTGGCAACTAGATAAATTTTCCCAATTTAATGAATTTTTGTTATTTGAACTTTTAAGACTGTTTTTCTCGATTTTTTACATATTAAAAATTTTATACGGTCAGAACCGGAATAAAAACTACTACCACAATCAATTATAAAAAAATTAAAAAAAAGTTGATGACGTCATAACTAAAAAATAAATGACATAAGAAACTGAAAATCGACTGAAAATATTTGCTGAAGTTAAAATCGTTATACCCCTTCGACATTTTTTCCAAAAAATTAATATCAACGGAATTACTGAATTTATGCGTTACTTAATTTCCACACTGTATAGCAGGCATTGTGGAGTGGTTAAAGGCATGTCTGTGGAATCGAATTCGAGTAAAAAATCTTTGTTTCAACTACTCACTGAATAGTGATAGGTCAATGTGTCAAAGTGTGACTCATTTTCAGAGAAAAATTGTATCTTTGGAAATATCAAAAAACGCCCAAAACCGTTTCTTCCCATTTGTCTATAGATCATCTTAATATGACAAATAAAAACCTACAACTGTTTTTTACAGTTTCAGAACCAACGAAGTTTTGAAAAATTACAAGGATTTCATTGTGCACCCTGCATACAACGTCTTCTATCGTAGTTTAATGTCATTGTTAAGCCAGTTTATTTCAGATGAAATTTGGAAGAAAATCTTCAACTCTGCATCTTGACACCTCCTATCGTTTTGAAGATATTGTTCTTTAAAACTACACAATAAAATAACATTATTAGTTCCTTTTGGTCAGTAGTTTATTTGGTAGGCAGATTTTTTTGACAAATATTAAGTGGGATTTTTCATACAAACTTTATTAAAATTAGCTCTCCCTAGAATGTTACACTCTCCAGAAAGGTGCATCAGAAAATTACGTTATAAATTCTTTTATTGAAATTGATGCAACTTACAAAAGTAAAATTTAGTCAACAGATTCTACTCAAAAAGTTTTGAGATATTTGGATTTTGGTATTAAAATGTCGTTAATGATTTTTTTAAACGTAGTTGCCTTTGAAAACAAAATAGCTGCATTTCTAAAATAAAGATGCAATTTACTCGTCAAAGTAATGTTCCTCAAAAATCAGCGTATCATGATTAATTATTCTTCTTCTTTTGAAGTGAACTACATTTAACAAAATCATTAACGATATTTTAATATCTAAATCCAAATATCTCAAAAACTGTTTGAGGTAACATTACACATGTTGGTATTTTTTTTTAGGAATAAAAATAAAGATTAATAAACAAATTTAAATTTTTTATTCTCGTAGAAAAAACATGATTGAGTAATTCTGCGAACAATAATATGTATTAAAAGTTATACGTCAGTAGAAAATGATATACATAGCAAACATTTGTTTTTATGTTTAATCCTTTCAAAGACATTTACTATTTGGTTTTCCTGAAATTCTCGTAATGAAATTTAATGAATTACGATGAAAGTACATGCCACTGGTAAACAGTCGTTAATAAAAAGTCCGCTAAACTTGTGCAATATAGAAATGAATAAATTTTGCTGAGAAACCCCAAGTGATTTTTGACATCAAGTAATGAACTTACCAAGTTAACAGATAGCTAGCTACTTTTGACGGAAACAGCTTACCTGAAACAAAAGACAAAGTTGTTAGAATTAAATTATCAAACATAATTAAATGGAGCAGTCAAGACGATGAAACAGATGGGAACATTGTTTATAATGCTCCCTGTAGCAATACTTTTTCTCTGTTAAATTTTCAGTCTGAGAAAGTAAGATATCGTTAATTAAAAAAACAATAATAAATGGTGGGACTGAATGAAGTAAAAATTAAAATTGAAATTTTATACAGTGTGCCCAGAAAGTAATCTGCCAAACCTTGAAGATTCAGGGAACACCTCAAAATAATATCAATTTGTTATACAAACTTTTGCCAACAAGTGAACCGTTTCCAAGTAATAACCAATCAAAAATTTAGAAAATGGTACTGCTTCAAGCATGGTCGAGATAATAAATAAAATATTGAAATTTATAAATAGTTATCGGTTCTCACTGACGGCTTCTTATGCTGATTTTATTCTGTAAACATTGCCAAAACAACAGAAAAGCAGAAATTTATACAACATAATAAAGTGAGACATACAGAGTGATAAGTATATCCTTATGGTGGTCAATGGTACTCATCAGATATCGCTGATGTCTTAGTGACTGATAGCGACCCGCAAAGCAGGTACCAAGAGCCGCGACCTCTAGCCCAGGTAAGCTAAACTGTATACTAAATAAGGTTTACAGGAAACAACTATTCAGCGGACAAAAGCTTCAACCTGAGTTATTTTGTTCCGCATCCAGTTATAAAGTTTGGAGAGAATGGCGCGTTTCTTGTGATTTTTTATAACTTGTTAAAGTGATAAATATTGTAAATTAAATTATTTGTGACAGTAAAAGTAGTACACCTCCTCTTCAGAAACTCTCTGAGTTTTCGAATGAGGATTGGAAGTAATATATTATTTCTTTAAAACAAATCATAATTCATTAACAGAAATACAGCGCACACCTTTGCAGCGCAAGCATCCAAAGAAAGTAATTTCTTATTAAAGAAAGGAAAAGGTGCGTACACACATTAAGTTTTTCCTGGCTGTAAGATTTCACTATTGCCCAGCTGCTACAAAGAAAAACATTTTAGAAAGAAATCTGAATATGAAATGAATGTATGAACTATACTCGTCTATAACAAAATACTCAGTGAAATTGAAATGATAAGTGGTTAAAGACCACTTTTGCCGAAATTGAAGTTTTGTCCAATTCCTGTACTTAGAAATAACTTTAATAACGAATAACTTTCAGAGCCATCATATTAGTGAATAAATCAACTTGAGTTGTACTGCTTTCATTGCAAATAATAGAGCATCTATTATAACTTGAGTTGTACTGCTTTCATTGCAAATAATAGAGCATTTATTACACCTTGAGTTGTACTGCTTTCATTGCAAATAATAGAGCATCTATTATTTGCAATGAAAGCAGTGCAACTCAAGTTGATTTATTCACTGATATGATTACTCTGAAAGTTATTCGGTTTTATATCTGCTATTATGGGCATAAAAAGTGAAGAAACACCATTTTCTTAAAACTTGCTTTTTTGTATTTATTCGCTTATCATTTTCACCTCAGTTATGAAAATATATTCAACAGAATTTAACCTCTTTCTTTAAACCCAAAAAAGATATTTATGATAAATGTATTGAATACAACATGAAGAAAAATCCAACATAAGAAGAGACTCATTTTTAATGAACATATCAATCATAAAAACTTGGGCAAACATGAGAGGAACAATAATAGAAGTCAAGTCAAGTTTTAAATAATAAAACAGTCGGGGTAGTAATTTTCGATTTATAAAATACATTCTTTGCTTTGCCCAAATCTAATTTTTCGAGGAACTTTTACCACCATATAGACAAAGACTATTTTTTTTAAACCTATCAGTTAGATGAAAGAAATAAAACAGACAAAAGAGTTTCTAATTCTGCTGATTTCACTCATTTTACCAATAAGGGATCCTTGAAAAAAGCATTCTTTAGAAGCGTTCCAATTAGTACAAAATCTCCATTAAAATTCATGTTTTCATATTTTTCCAAACATGAGAAAAAAATTAAAAAGCTAATTTTAGAAGCGTAACTCTTTAACGAAGCGTTTCCGGACATACCCCCAAAAGAACCTTTTTTTCTTATTTTGAGCTCTTGGTTCGGATTTTAGAGTTATTGAAATGAAAGATTCATCGAGATACTCATATAATGTAATACCATACACGAAATTAAAACATCTATTTATTCATTAAATAAAAAACATCAAATATCTTTTGAAATAATAATTTCAAACAAAAATTGTGGTGGGTATATAAGTGAATTAATCTTCAGAAAGAACTACAACTTCCAAAAATAGTCCTACTAATATTCATAAATCCCGCTGTTATACCTGGTCAGAAGAAAAAGCATTTGCTTCAAATGTTTCTACAATTGCCTGAAGAAAATGGGAAATTTATATTTCCATATTAGGCAAAAAAAATAAACATAATCACTTGTTATATAGATTTTCAAAAAAAAATCTATATATACATTTATGCTCAGCGACTTTGGGCCCCCGTATCTCGAGAACGGCTGATCGGATCCACCTCAAATTTGGGATCTATCCGAATCTCGAGATTTCTAGAAACTTTCCGTCTGTCCGGAACTCCGGAAGTCCGGTAGTCCGGAACTCCGGTAGTCCGGAAACTTTTCTTTGAAATGCGATAACGGTCTCAAATATTGACCGATCGATTTCAAATTTACCAGAGGTAGACCTCCATGGTCTACATACGAATATTGATTTTGAGCCGGTTCCGAAAACGGCAAGTGGGGCAAAAACGGCCTAACAACCAATTTTTTTACCTTCCTTTGAAATGCGATAACTGTCCTAAATATTAACCGATCGACTTCAAATTTTGAACAGGTGTAGACCTCTAAGGGCTACATATGCCTATTGTTTTGGAGCCTGTTCCGAAAACGCGAAGTGGGGCAAAACGGCCTAAAAGCCAAATTATTTTTCTTTTTTTTTTTTTTTTTTAAATGCGATATCTGTTCAAAATATTGACCGATCGACTTGAAATTTGTAACAGGGGTAGACCTTTACGGTCTACTTATGCGTGTTGATTTTAAGCCGGTTCCGAAAACGGGAAGTGGGGCAAAAAAAATTAAGAATTTTGATTTTTTTTGGAAATGCAATAAATGCCCCAAATATTGACCGAATTGGTACAAATATAGGCATATTAGCATAAGACTCAATAAAATGGATCACAAGGAACCGATTCCGACTATTTACGAACCGCTCCGATCATTCCCGAAGGCGTTATAAGCACTTTTAATAGCGGAATGGTTTTCTAGGTAATCGGACCCAAGGAATCGATTGGAATCATTCTGGAACCGATCCGATGTACTTTGTGCGTCTTTTGAAAAAATCTATATGGCATCTTCACCGCAGCGGTGAATGTACCTCACTTGTTTATTAATTTTAGTTTAGTTTTTCAGAATTATTATAAATCAATAAAAGTTTTGACTCCAAATAATAGTAGAATTATTTTGTTCCATATCCAATTATATTGTCCCATATCCACTTATTTTATTAATACACCTGAAAAGTGTTGTTCTATATCCATAACAAAAAAAATAGTGTTTGCACTTGAATTTAATACAATATATTGAGATGGCAATACTACTCTAAATATTCCAACTTGATTTCCTAACAATTAGCTTGTTGGCATATGGAACATAATGCTCTGCTGATATAGGCATTTTGGAACTCAGGCGCAAGAACATAGATTATAATTCAAACTCATAACTGGTATTTTATTGATATTTCATCACATTCAACTTTATAAATACACGGATTTTATTTCGTGAAATATTATTTATTTACAAGCGTAAAAAATTAAACAAACATAATTCAAAAATAAGAATATTTTAGTGTATAAAATATATGTTGTTTAGATACATATCTTGCTATGTACAATGTTGGTTTTAAAGACGCCACTAGCATATTTTCAATGATAAAACCAAACGTGCTTAGTTTTATTGGACAAATTTATTTTTGGCACGAAATCATTACATGTTCACAAAAGCTAAGTTCTACCCAAAAAAATTTAATTCAATTTCCTCAAAAAAAATTGTATTTTACGATAGCTGAATTGAATTCAGGTGTCATTTGAAATCAGCTTAAAAAAAGAGTTGAAAAGTCACTAAAGATCTTAGAAATATTTTATTCGATTATACAGTACTAGCTTGCTGTATTTTATATTTTGCACAATAATTTAATAATTTCGACGAGAATCTCACATTCTTAAAAATACAAGTCTCTGAAATATGGAAAATCTACATTCATCTGGATAAAGAGGACAAGGCCTTAGGGTTAATAGTTGAAACTGAACCATTTTCGATTTCACATTAAAGTCAACATTGATAATACCGCAATTTCACTCTTCTTATTACGCTTAGAATCCTACCATTTAAACAAAAGGAGAATTGGTTTCTTAAAATA
This sequence comes from Rhamnusium bicolor, assembly GCA_029963845.1. NCBI lineage: Eukaryota > Metazoa > Arthropoda > Insecta > Coleoptera > Cerambycidae > Rhamnusium > Rhamnusium bicolor. The sequence continues at coordinate 937,892 of JANEYF010003267.1, read as the reverse complement.
ATAAATTCAAATTATTTTCTAGAGCAAAAGTATTTTCGGTGAAACGTATCAGTAATATAAAAACACGGTGAAATGTTTCATACTACTTAAACGATTGCATTATTGTGCCACAAGTACAGACACTGAGTATTCGGTCAAAATAATTTGGCTTATCATTTATTTATTTTCCGAAATTAAAGGATATGAACTTAAAAAGTAAAAATTGCAAGCAGTTGAGAATACAATACAGGAACTACATGGCGATTTTTACGCAGAAGACAAGAAGCACAAAAGCTTTGGGTAAAACACTATATGTCATAAATATTCAACCAAATAATTAATAAAATACGTACTTAAATTTTTCTGCGCATTATAGAGGCAATAAATCACATAAGAGAAAAGAAAGACATGCATACTATGTACCCTAAAATAAGATAGGAGATATTTTCATATACTCGAAACTCGACCTACAGAAGAAACACACTCGTAAACACAACTTACAAACTGTTTTCCGCAACTCTCTCAACCACAGAGAATTTAGATTCGATTAGTGAACAATACGATTTTAACACTGATTGTGAGTCAAATTTTAAACATCAACAAAACTGAATATATGCTTGTAGTTACACAATACATACAGGGTGTCCCATATTGGTGCGGGATAAGAGAGGATTTCATCTAGTTGCACACTAATTAGAGAAAAGATGATTATGATTTCTTAAACAAATCGAATGCACGAAAATTCGTATTCATATTGTTACAAACACCTATACTAGTAGATTAGTTGATTGAAAGTCCTGGTAACACTTACTCACTACTTTATTAACTAATTAATAATTAACACTAGATTAATGGCCGTCTTAATTATAATCACAATTAATCACTTATGTGTCCATCTTATTTCTTCTTTACTCGTTCACATTCAACTTAAAATTAACTCTCGGCCCACCGTTCACCTTATTTATACATCCATTCACACGGTCTAGAACATTCTGAAACATTCCCGGCCGTTCTCGTACAGTTCTAGTTCCATCTATTTAGTCTACACAATCCAGTGGCGTAACAATATCTTTTGCACTTTTCGAGATAAAAGCAAAAATTTTATTTTAAAAATGTTGAAAATCTGCTTATCGCATTTTTGCAAATATTAATACACCATTGACGGTGAAAAATACAAGAAAAAAAGATCTCTATATTTTTCTTTTGTATATTTGCAAACATGAGTTGCAGAGTTTTTTTCGAAAATGTGAAAAGCTAACATCCGTTTTGCATATTTTCAGAAACAAAGTTAGTAACAGATGTGGTTCATTGCATGGTAATAACTGGAAGAATTAAAATAAATTTAATATGTTTAACTCATGCACTCAATAGAGTTATCGATATAATAAAATTCTATATCCCAAGGTAAATAATTTGATATCTAACATATCTTTCTAAAAGAAGCGCATCATTTAAATCTGTTTCGGGAAATTAATTTTTCCAACTTTAAAACTACTTACCGAGCTTATTTTAACATGATGGGATAGAAATATCGTCTTGTTATTATAGTAACTTTGACGATATCAAAATAATCCAGCCAGTAGATAAAAAAGGCCTTTGCCTCACGAAAGGTGGGGGTAGAAACCACTTTGATATATGTTGTTTGGGATGGGATCCTAATGGAAAGTTTTTCAAGTTTTTCGACCTTACGAAGGGGAGATGCGAGCCGCCATCTTGAATGAAAGGTGCAAAAAATAGTTTTTTTCAAAATAACTCCGTAACAGTTGATCCAACGACGAAAATGTCAAGGACAAAATTCTTTATATATTTTGTATATACATTTTGTTTGTATATTAAGAACAAATTACATTATATTATTTTTAACGGTTTTATATACCATACTAAGATTATGTAGCGAAATCTATATCAAATTACAGTGACTTTTACTTGTTACGTAAATTTTTTTTATCGCCGCGCCGATCGCGGTGACAGAAATTAGTGAAGACTATTAATATTAGTGTATGGATGTTTCAAGTTTCATTCTATTCTGTTTTTCTTTTTGTAGCAGATGTTTCTTAGAGCAGGTATACACCGTCTTTCGTATTCCCTTGTTTCTTTTGTAATGGTCGAAAATGGCGTCCCTTTCTCGCCTCTTTAGAGAAAGTGGCACGGTGGCATATCGCGCGACAGCGGCCTTGGTTTAACACACACAGTCAGTGACCAGTGTTGAAAACCTTACCCATTTTTCGGTATCTACAAATTTCACAGCCATACAAAGAAAAAAAAGTTCATTACCATGAACCAAAATACATGGACCTAGTGTATTCCTCGACGCTGAATTCGAATCCGTAGTTAAGAAAAAGATTTATCGTCTCAGTTTTTTTTTTTCGGCCAAAAACATCCACTGAAATGGAGTAAACCAGAGTAATTATGACTCTTAATGAAGTGTGAGAAATGATAGATATTTTATAGTCTAGAGAAGGGAATATGCATTTAAACCATAGCAAGCTATTTCTATTAATTAAATAAAATCCACCCTTATGAAGAGTGAAAATTACTCCTGAAACTCAAATAACGCACTTGATTTTAAATATTATGTACAAAGGACAAATTCTTGTAGGCCTTAGGCCAATATATCTGAATCTGTTGTGACAACCAGATATTACTCTTAAAGGGTTGAGACTCACCTCTATAGGGTGTAAGAATCACCCCCACCTACGGAGGAATCTCATAGGTTTCAATAACAATGAAAAAAGTTCAGGCTTTTGTAGTTTTAGGCGGGATGTAATGTAGTCTATCTTTAGATTTTATTCGTTACAGAAGAGAGAAACAATACATGTTCTCTTTCAAATCACAAATGACCTAGAAACCTTTATGTTGGTTACTACATACAGCTGTATGTAGTAACCAATCTGTTATAGTAATAAAGTAGTTTTCATTTGAAGAGATCTATTAGGTACTGAAATAATTTATGGATGTAGCCAGATGGGATTGGCTTATGATTATCTGTTCAAGTGAAAACTGAAAACTTGAATCGTATCTATACAGATAATTTTTATTGTTTTATTATGTAGCAGTACCCTCCCAATTTATGTGGTGCCGTTCTGATCTACAGTGCATCCATAAAATAATTCATAAATTTGATAAATATATTAAATTAAATTATTAAATAATTTCTGGTTATATAAAAAATGGACTTGGTTTCGTGGTCGAGTGGTAAGGACACTTACCTCTCACCCTGGAGTCCCGGATTCGATCCCCGGTCGAGGAGCTAGGACTTTTTCTAAATCAGAAATTAATCCTAGCATACTCGGATATTTGATGTGTGTCCATTGTCTCTAAATGTGTTGCTCTCTCCCGCACAAGGTACCTTGAGATACCGTCAGGGATAAATGGGGTTGTATTGTATTACCTATATTTGTTCTTTCAAATGAAACTATCAAAAACGGCAGGTTGGCTTTTAAAGAAACTGTCGGTAACGTCACCACTTTTACAAAGATTTAAAAAACCATCTTGTCTACATAAAAAAATAGAGTAGTATATTTAAAAATCGACTTGCCCGCTCGATTCTGTTATGCGCTTTATAGCAACTTTATCGACGCACTTCCGTTTAACCTCCAGCTGGCCTTTTGTGTTATATTTTATTAATGTAATTAAATCATTTTACACCCTTTAAATATAATTTATTAGATTTCACATACATTCGTATTTGCTATACTCGTATACTCATTTTCCGCCTAGTAATCATGATTATTTATTTTTAATTTTCAAATCAATTATGTAATGATACTCATACGAGTGTGTATATCACATACATTTAGCCACTTTAATATCGTAATACCTGCGAGCGCGGCTTCTATTACAGAGAGATAATTCAAAAGAGGATCAAAAAGTCTGCTGCCTTTGTGATCCGATGCGATGCATACACACGCATACACACATGTAACATGGTGAGTTTTCATAATTTCAATTCGAGCCAGAACGTCCCCGAGGTGTTCCGCCCGCAACATAAATATTAAACAAGCACATTCAGCGGCTTTGTGGAGCGCAACTCAATAATAACATTAAAACAACTTTAAAATATACAAACCCCAGACCAACATGTTTCTTCCCTACTAAATAACTTATTCGGTTGTTGTTTTCGTACTTAATTGCATTTATTTTTCACAAATTTAAAGAGGATAAATTGTGTTAAGCATTAACATTTTTATTTCTACTTCATTTTAAATATTTGTAACGAATCTGTTGCGGAATTCACCGCAGACTTTGGAGAAAAGATGTATGCTAATTACAATAATTGTATTTTTCCAAAGAAGATAATCCAGTTTCACAAATTACACGCCAACGTCCCATTTTTGGGACGGATAGTTGAGTCTTCGTCTGTAAATTACTATATATAAAGCATCGTCTTTTGAGTTAATATGATGGCTTGATGATAAGTTCTTACTATAGAAACCATATTATCATTTTCAACATGCATTTTTAATGATTTTAAATCTTTTATTTGAAATTATATAATTGCATTTCATATCACGGTCTTCTAATGCCAAATGGTGACCTTATAGTCTACAACATTTGATATTTTCTAATTATTTTTATTATATGAAAAAAATAGTTAATCTTTCTGAGGCCCCCTAAATGGGACTTCACCATAAGGCTTGACTTATGACGAAGAAGAAGGATTTGGTTGTGTTTGAGTTCATTACTATGTTTAAGCTTATTGTGTAGCAGCTAGTGGATTTTGTGTATTAGCGAAATATATAGAAATCAGTTTCTTAGTGTTAATGATATCGAAAACTTAATTGTTTGTAAACGATGATTTTTTCAAAAATTTATTTGAGAGATTACACTGACCGACTACATTTTTATAACGTAGTTCACACTACTGTTTTTATATTGTTAATAACTCCATATTAACTGAAAAAATATCCAACAAGTCCTAGGAATTTGGCTGGAAAGGAAAGAATCTGAACCAGGAACTCATAATTTTAAATATGTGCCCTTTGTAGATCCTAAAAATGTTCTTTTTACCACCTCTTCATATTAAACTTGGGCTAGTGAAAAATTTTGTGAAGGTTATGAATAAAGAGGGTGCAATATTTAAATACTTAAGAGAACTTTTTCCCCAATTAAGTGACGCCAAACTTAAAGCAGGCATTTTAATTGGTCCTCAAATTAGAAAATTGCTTGACGTTCCAGATTTTAAAGGAACACCACTTTAGTATCGTTTCACAGCTACTTGTCACACAGAATGCATACCGTTAAAATATATAACAGAGGTTATTTGCAAATGTCTTATAGTTTAGTGGTCAATTCGGGAGTACCCCAGGACTCAATATTTGGGCCAATTTTGTTTTCTTTATATTTGACAGATTTACTGAAAGTTATAAAATATTGTAAAATAGATTCCTATGCATATGACACGCAGATATATGTATCTTATCTGCCTAAAACCGTTGATGAATCCGTGGCAAAAATTAACGAAGATCTGTCTAATATATCCATATGGCTAGATAAACAAGAGGTTCAAACTTAATTGCCGTAAAACCGTTGCTATAAATTTCAGATCTGCTAGGAGTAATTTTGAAGATAACCTTATAAAATTATCAATAGAAGAGAGCAAATTTGTACTAGAAGTGAGGTGCGAAATCTTGGAGTTATTTTCGATTATCATTTAACTTTTAAAGAATATGTAACCAAGATTGTGCAATCTTCAAATGCTAAACTCAAAACAATTTATCAGTTTAAACATGTACTATCGACAACAACAAAGTTAAGCTCTCAAATTCATTAATTCTGTCCAAGATTGAATACGGTAATATTGTTTATGGCCCTTGTTTAACAGAAATGGAGATTACAAAAGGTCCAAAACTCATGTGTTCGTTTCTCGGCTAGTGTACCCAAACGTGATCATATCTCTCCGTATTTGAAATTAGATAATTGGCTTAATGTGCATCAAAGATGGGAGCTCCGCCTTATCTGTCCTGTTTACTCAGTGTTTAAAAATGACGCACCCATTTACCTCAAAAACCAACTGATTTTTCGAAATCAATATCACAAATCTCCGATTTGTAGCAAATATCTTGCATATTCCTAGGCATATAACCATTTTCTTTAAATCTTCTTTTTCATATTTAGCGTCATATTTGATTAATAAAGTTCCCCAGTCTTTTATGTCATTATCTTACTCTTTATTTAAGAAAAAATTAAAAACGCTTTTTCTTTTGAATCAGTTTTAATTATTTATGAACTTGTATTAGTTTCTTTTAAATGTTTTTTTTAGATGTTCTTTTCTTATCATATGTTTTGTAAGTTTTATGGATATTATTACCACTACTGAAATGATACAATTATGCACACGTTGTTTAATATAATGTAGAGCCCTGGTTGGCATTCACAGCAGCTCAAGGAGCTAACATCCCGCCAGGTTAAATAAAGAATAAACTCATTATAAATCCTTTATATTAATATTAATTAGCATTGCTTTGATTCCAATAAATAAATATATATATATATATATATATATATATATATATATATATATATATATATATATATATATATATATATATATATATATATATATATATATATATTTTATATTTTTCACTGTTCATATGGTTAGCTATACAACATAAGTTAATATTATTCAAAGTGAATTACTATAGTACAGCAAATCCAATATTATGCTTCTGGTAAGAAATAATTCAAACAATAAATTATTATTAATGTCGAACTCTGTGATTACTGGTTTATTTACTATTTGCATGCAAAACCATATGCCGATATACCCTATGTATCTGATTCAATATTTGTTTACGATGATTATTTGCATCCCGTGAGACACTACAGAGCGGTAACTTTGTTTTGTTTGTTTTAATATTTTAACATGTTTTACATTAATTAACTGATTGAAATTTAATCATCGGACATCGGACTTTTTTGCAGCAGTCCATTTATTACTCGTAATTAACATATTAGATGTCTCCCATATCTTGATCTGAATAGGATTATTTGTAAAATACTAATAATTAAAAGGGCATGTTTGCAAAAAATTAATAAGCAGCGAAATCGATTATGGGACATAAGTAAACAAGGATATAAAACAAAAGCGAACGTCGACAATATATATATATATATATATATATATATATATATATATATATATATATATATATATATATATATATATATATATATATATATATATATATATATGTATATGTATATATATATATATATATATATATATGTCTATATATATGTATATATATACATATACATATATATATATATATATATATAATATATATACACACATATATTTTGCTTGTTAGGAATAGGAAATTGTATCTTTGGCACTAAACCTGGATAAAACATACTTGGGGTCCAGAATACTAAAATAACTTTTTCTATGCTTAGAAAAAATTAATCTACGAGTAATGTAACATGTATTATCCAAGTTTCTTTCTTTTTTTCAACTGTATTATAAAGGGATGCGACTATTAGTTTTGAAACATAAAAGTAGTTTTATAAGTGTAGTAAATCTGAATTTGAAATAAACATTGAAACGGTTCTGGCGAATGCGCCAGTCATAGTGATATAAAGATTTAGTATCTTTACAAATACATAATGTATAATGTGTTTTCATGTTTGAACACTACATAGGAAAGCATCCTGTTTTAATTCGCACATTCGGAATAGAGAGGAGAGCATGGATTGCATAGCTGCCGCTGTCGCAAATCAAGACAGTCGCAGAGTGGACCAGATTTTAAAAAACGAAAGCGATTGAAATGCGATTTTTCATATTTTAACAATTTTTTAATTTAACTTAAAAATCTGTCGTTGTAAAAAAACAAGTGTAGGGTTATTAATTTTTGACCCTGCTTTACGCGTGAAGATTTAGGAACACTTCAAAATAGAAGAAAAACTAGTAAATTTGTAAACATGCAATTTTCTTTATGAACATACATTTATTGCTCCGTAAAATGGTTTTACAGACAGATAACAATTCAAAACGTTTGAATTGCCTTGTAAGGCATTGACTATGGAATTCTATTTAATCCAGTCAAAGAATGCTCAAAAATGGGTTGTAGAAACTTTTGTGCGCACTATTTTTTACTTTTGCACTGTGGTTGAAGGTGTTTGTAGATAAATATACCAAAAGTTCTAGGGTGTGAGTGGAGCTTACTCCAGGGGTTCTCAAAATGTGTTCCTGTTTTTGGTTTGTCGATTATATTTCGATAATGGTTGGTCCTAGCGAAAACATGATAATACACAATATTAAACTTACTACCACATGAATAATTCTTCGTTATCTAGAAAATATAGTTAGTTACCCAGCATGTTACTGGAAAAATAAACCTATGTGCTTGTGATTTTACATCAAAAAATTAGTCCCCAGAAAAAATTAATATTTGTTCAGAACCATTTTGTATGAGATCAGTTACTTTTCTAAAATTAACGGCACATCATTTTTTTGTTTGTTTTGTTGGTCTTCAACCTCTGAATTGTATTTTTTAACTAAAAGGGGGAATCTGAGCCTGCGTAAATTTTGTAAATATTCATACCACTTTATTATACCTTTTATTTAATAATATATTTTTATTCTACTTCCTTCCCAAACTGAATTTAAGAATTAACGTTATCTTTATCTATTAAAGTTAAACTTTTAATTATTTGGTACTTGCAAACGTCCTGGCACCAGCCTAGATTTTGGTGAGAACTCAGTTCAATATAGACCCTTATTCACGACTTGCTAACTCAGCTACCGGTCAACAATGTACAACCAGCAACTGTTTTATGCCAGCAATTGGTCGGTGAGTGTTGCATGTTTCATTAGATGTTTACAATATAATATTGTATCTACGTAAAAGTCGTCTCTGAAATTTATCGCTACCTCCCGATCTCCAGAATTAGACTCGGGTTAATACGGCTCGCTTATATTTGAGTATGTGACTGAATATCAAAGGGTGACTTTCATATATATATTTTAGATACTCCTCATGGACTTATCATGCACTTTCTAAAAAGTGGCTCCACTGTATAAATTATTAAGTTGGAAATAAACTTGATCACTTATGCTTGAAGTTTGATAGAAGTTTTCAACAAAAAAAAATATAAAAAAATAAGGTTACCTTGTTTACATGCTCAAGTAGTGATTACATAATATTATTTACCAATTTTATTCAATAATGACAAGGCTCGTAACTTTTGAAAGTCTCCGTATTGACATTATAGCATTTTTCTTTAATTCTGTTCTAGGTGATAACATTTACAATTTCTGTTCAACTAAGGTTCATTTACCAAATATATATATATATATATATATATATATATATATATATATATATATATATATATATATATATATATATATATATATATTTTTATATATATATATATGAATTATTGGTATTGCTTATTGGTAAAGAAAACGCCACGAAATTGAGACACCTGATAAAATATTTTATATTAACACTATTCAAAAACGATTAGGGGCAACATTTAAATCAATTTTACAATAATTATGTTTTAGGTGGATATGATACTGCATCACATCTATTCAGTAGATATAAAACATTCAGGGTATTTTAGAGGAATAATTATTAAATTTTTATCGAAACCTCCTACACCCCAAAAACACTACTAGTTAAGGTTTTTCCTATACCGGGTGCCTACAAAACCAGTTACCCCCCCACTTTTTCTTTATTTTTTCAAGATGAATATTTGAAATTAGCATACAAGATATTTATCATAAAAATACATATTTTGACCTAACAAAACCCAAATACACTTCTGGTTTAACCGGAAGTACTAGTAATCAGTGGCGGCTGGTGGATTTAGGTTATTCAGTATCTCAATACTGGAGCATGAAACCCAAGCAATATTTTAAGGCACTACTATCAGTACTGATTGAAGAAGTTTTGCAGAAAATAAATTGAAAAAAAAACTTGAGAAAAAAATACGCAGCTCGCCAGATTACTTCTAGACCATTAGCAGAATCTTTAAAAACAATTTTTTTTTCGTAATCAGAAGGAAAATTTATCACCCCGTTTCTTTTTTTTTTGTTTTCGAAAATTTTGATTTTTTTGTGAAGTTATGATATTTTAAAATTTAAGTTCTTCATTGTGTAAATTTCAAAATGTCATAATCAAAATTTTCGAAAACCAAAAAAAACAGGGTGATAAATTTTCCTTCTGATTATGAAAAAAAATAGTTTACAAAGATTTTACTAATGGTCTAGAAGTAATCTGGAGAGGCTGCGTATTTTTGTAATTTTTTTTTTTTAAATTTGTTTCATTTTATTTTCTGCAAAACTTCTTCAATCGGTACTGATAGTCGTACCTTCAAATATTGCTTGGGTTCTATGCCCCAATACTGAGATATGGTACAACCTGAATCTACCAACCGCCACTGCTAGTAACTTTTCTATTTCAAAGCGCACCCTGCATAATTATTAATCTTATCCGATTGAGGTTAGAATTACTTTTACAAGGATTTTTTCAAAATCAAAAAGTATCAGTAGTAAAAATCTTAATACAAATTTGTAAATTTTACGTTTATCTAGTAACGCGTTAGAACAACATATACTAAGCCAAGTACACAGTTAAGTTGTAATAATAATATGAATTCTTGTAAATGTAGTGGATATGACGCATCATCTTGGGGTTATCCTTCTCTTTGTCAATTTAGTCGACGTTTCGTTATGTATATTAACATATGGGACTAACTAAATTAGGTTTCTCTTGTTAATAATCAGTAATAAGTTTTTATCATACAAAAAACAAGAAAAGCTCAATTCAGCTAGTCCTCAGGATATTTCAATTGATCTATTTCCACCAAGTTGTAGCATTAATATATATAGCGGGTCATTAAACAATCAAGAAGTTATCATTTATCCAAATATAGCAAATATAATAGAATAAAACAATAAATCAAAATAAACCGTCAATAAATATACGCTTAAACATTAATTAAGATTATTATATTCCATAATGATATTCAAACATAATAAATTAGTGTCAATATAGAAAATGACTTTTGTTGAAAGCACAATAAATTTAAATTATTATAGTTCTATTAATTTTATATTTGTATAGTTAATTAAACTCATTTACTACTGCAAATAATAACTTTTAATTAAAATTAAACAGGATATGTTGGTAAATGATGTATGACGTAATTATGATATTTTTCTTGGCATAATAAATAATATTTAAAAAGGAACAGAAATATGTCGCATTTATTTGAATGGCGATATTCAAGTCCAATACACTAAACAAATTAATCAGTACAAAAGGATTAGTATGAATAGAGAAACAGCAGTTATGCAGTAGTATATATTTATCAAGAACACTGTCCTAACAGAGAAGCACCAAAACCACAAAAATGTGCTAGATTGGACGCAAATCTGAGGATATATGGTGCCTTTAGGAAATCCAGAAAAACAGAACGTCAATTTTGAGATGGAGATATCGAGCATAATGTTCTCTTAAACGTTGAAGAAATACGAAATATTTCCACACGTGATATTGCACATAACATTGGAATATCCCATAAAGCCATCCATAGAATTAAAAGAAAGCACAAACTAAAATCGTATATTACAAACGACCCACCGCGAAGACAGCAGTTGTGTAACTTATTTTTGAACAAATTGCGTGAAAATAAAAAAATAACTCAGATGATTGTTCCTTCAGAAATAAAGGTATGAAAAAGTTGACAACAGTATAATAAAGTAAAGACAAATCCTAATCGATTTGAAACTGGTATATAAAACAAACAAATATTTATATTATATTAAAAAAGGCCCCAGGTAAATGAAATAAACAACTGTTAATAAACTGCATATAAAACATATTATTGTTTCAATGAAAATGAAGGCTTTTAAATATGTAGTACATAATATAGATTTATATAATAAATATAAATTTTACCTAGTTTGATTATATATTTTAAACAAATGATAATATTAATTTTAAATTTTAAATAAACATGTAATAATTTAATAACTTCATCCGCATAACATTAAAACAACTGTTGTGTAATTAGTTGTAATAACTGATTTATCTTTATTGATACATTAAATGCTTTCAATAAATAATTAACGAAAATAAATTCAAATTTAAATTTTAATGGGTATTACTGTTTTATGTAATTAAATAAACGCTTGATTTTTTAATGTTTGTATCGAGCTTTTCTATAAAATAAATCAAACAATGTACATATTCTAGGTGCTGGTATTTCGTTTATCTGGAGAGACAAGACAAAATGCATGTTTAAATATATAATAAATAACTTTAGCCAGGTGTTGGCAATTTTATTACCAGCGCCTCCGCCAAATTTCAAAATATTAAACAATTTCTGAATACGTTTATGGTGACTGACTTGGATGTTGGCATCTTACTGTATGCTGATGATGCAAAGATTTTTTCCTCCATAAAATCAGTAGCTGATTGTGAAAAGTTACAAAATAAACTCTTTACAATTAAAAATGGTGAGTTTATCAAAGATCTCTGTGTCCCATTTGATGACAAATTAACAATAAAAACCATATTGGGCAAATCGTACAGTTTTCGTATAGAAACTTCGGTTTTGTTATAAGAAATACTAAAGGTTTTACATATATTTCCGTATTTCTACTGCTTTTTAACACCTTCGTTGAGGTCAAAGTTGAAATATGCATCTCTAATCTGGAATCCCGGTTATATAGTCTATGTAGACTTGGTATAAAATATTTTAAAGCGTTTTTTAAATTTATATCGTATGTAATAGAAGGAGTTTACCCTGAGGGAATCCCACAACAAATACTTTTACAAGATTTGCTGTTGAAAGCCTCAAAACGCGTAGAAATAAACAAGCATTGTTATTTTTATTTAAATTAATACGTAATGTGGTAATTTATCCACATCTACTAGATGTGGATAAAAACGTATTCAGTTTAGACATGCCCACAGCTAGGACAAATCTCTTACAATTTTCTCTCCTTCATTTTATTTGTAATACCTATACCTACCAGCAGGACAGATTTGATATATTTTATACAAATATAAAAACAATAAAAAAATTAAAATTGTATATGTTTGTAACTAAACATGGTCATTTTTTGCACTTGATTTTATTTATACACAATTTTTAATGTTTGGCACCACATTATACTTTCTAACTTCATTTTTATTGACTCTTCTTTTTGTTTTACTCAATATTACGTATTTTATGTGTCGGCAAAGCAACCTTTCTGCCAAAAAAAGGTTAAAAAGAAAATTGATATGAAAACACATGAAATATAGATAGATGTTCAATGTTTTTTAGCAACATATAAGTTATTACCCTGAGGTATCAGTGAATAATCGCATCTGCTCGGGATATTACATAAAAGAAAAATAAAACTATGAGCAAGTTTCTGCGATGCATATTATAAAATTATAAAAATCTTGAAAGTAATTACAAAAGCATGAATAGCCTTATCGTGTGGCTTTAGTAGGTCGCCGACATGCAAAATGATGCACTGAATTAAAATTTTTTTCTGCAACTGTTTAATATAAACTCAGCGTCAATTGAACGTCAAGGGAGACATTTTACCTCAATTTTAAAACCTCGTAACTTTAAACTGCTTAAAAGACTTTTAAAACGGTGAAAGATTTGGAGAAAGTAATTTATAGACTATTTCACACAAATTTTCCTAGTACCTCCACAGGAGCAACAATACAGGGTGAAAAATTAAAATGTGCATTTTTTTGTGAAATTCCATTTTAATGAAATTTACGGGAAAGTAACTATTGGCTAACTGACATTTTAAAAAAAGGTGTCTCTATTGGGACTTTTTTGGATTTTGTCCAATATCTAAGCTGGTTTGAGAAAAATTAATCTTTCCTTGAAAAATACCAATTCCTAAAAAATTCAAATCCAATATAAGCATTAAACCAACTCTGCTCAAACTTTTAAGCAGAGATCTTTCAGTAGACTATTAGCTATCTATTTGTGTATACAGGGTTAATGATTAAGTGGCTAGATATCTACTGGCGGGCAGAAAATACGCATCATATGGAAATATTATTATAGCTCAACATGTTCTATTTTTGATAAAGTTGCTGGATCTACTGCACTCATTTTAGTAAAATCAAATTAAATATATAGTATACGGAGAGACTGACAAGTAAGAAAATGTGATCAGAAAACAGAGAAGAAAACCAAAATTAAGAAAATTCGATCCACTTTTTGATCGCCTCGTATTTCACAAAAAAGAAAATTTGAATTTATTTTTGAACCTGTCGGTTATGCAAAACCTGCATAAATAAATAATACGTTGTTTATAGTTAGATGTGTAACTATCCACTTTTTGATCGCCTCGTATTTCACAAAAAAGAAAATTTGAATTTATTTTTGACCCTGTCGGTTATGCAAAACCTGCATAATTAAATAATACGTTGTTCATAGTTAGATGATTTTAGTGCGTACCTCTATAACGAGGGATGCGCCAGAACCGGAAATGGCAAGATGACTTGAAGAGAACTCGCGTGGGTTAAAGCACGAGTGTGCTAATTTATTTTGTACCTGAAAAGAACTGATTATTGGTTAATGTAAAATCAGTATATTTTAGTTGTACAGTGTGACTTGGTACAATTAGTGAAGAGCTAATTTTGGTGCTACGCAGGTAGCTGTGGAGGACTAAAATGAACAAACACCTGTAACCTCTAAGTACCGCCATTTTTAGTTCAGCGCCGAGGTTTCCAATGACGGAGCAATTAGCAGCATATATTTAATCTCACGTTTGACTGGTGTGCGTGCCCTTGCATCTATGTGGCGGCGTGTTTCTTTGGTTTGTATTGGTGTTTTTTTTATCTGTACCTAGCGGTATTTTCACCATAGACTACCAAATCTACTGTTTGGCTTAATGTTTTCGTCTAGTTTAAAAATTAATGCAGCCGTTGTTAGTATTTTCCTTTAGAGTAGATTTTATTTGTAATATGCATATTATTATAAAACATTACACTTTGCTGTATATTTTAGTTATATTTTTATTAGTACAGACACTGTTTATTTCTTTATTATTGTAAGAACCAGAGTTGTATTTTACTCAATTATTGAAACTTAATATATGTAAATTAGTGTTATGAATGCCTCATTTTATTATTCAAGTCCGTCTGTGGTAAAAACATACATTTATGGAAACTCAAAATAAGTATTAATAGTTATTATGTAACCTATTTGTAGTATATTGAAAATTGTGTGGAACTTTACGAATATGATAAGTATTTCCAGTTCAAAACCAGCCAGATTGCTTTTTCAGTTTTTAGCAAGGGATATACCTACGTTATAATTTTTGTAGATAATATCAAGTTATTAATATTACGTTTAAACGAATAAAACTGGTGCCACTCAACCTAAACAATTAAAAAAAATAGATTTAATTCCGATTCCTTCGCCGACACCCTGGAGATTTTAGTCCATAAATTACTATTTCAGAATCTTTCTCCGTTTTAAAAATTTATTAAGCAGTTTTAAGGTTACGAGGTTTTAATATTAAAGTAAAATGTCTCTCTTAACGTTTCACTTGTCGCTCAGTTTATTAAAATAATTAAACAAACTGCATTTTGTTAAGAAAAATATATATTAGCAACTTAAATAATCCCCAAATTGATCATTTGTTATTTATTATAAGGCAACGTCCAATTAATAAAATAATGGTTTTAAAGGCATTATATTTCACAACTTCTTCAGATTAATGTGTGGTTATAAACAACGCTTTTAAAATTCATAGACATGGAAAAAAATGCTTACTTATATTATCTCCTTAATAAAATACATGGGAATTCCATCGGTGTAACGGCAATAAACAAGCCATCAAAGCTTTCAAGACGCACTTCAGTATAAAATTAAGGACGAAAACAGATAAAACAACAAGGAATCGAGCAGCCTAAAAAACAAATCAGACGGGTCTTAACAAGAAAATTCTTTTGCCGGATTTCTTCGTGGGAGAGGAAATTACGTAATTTGTTGAAAACGAGAATTAAATTGAAATATACGATTTACGTGCATTTATACCTTTGATAAATTTTATCAATGACAAACAGGAAATTACTAATAAAAAAATATTACCGGATTGCAATATGTCACAAAATCTAATGAAGCTTGTGAAAATAATTGGATGGGTGGCACATATATACACAAATTTTAATTATCACAAATTTTTTTCATACGTGTTACTACGTCGTAAAATAAGGGGAATTGACTAATACCGCTTTTTCGAAAAAATGCATTTTTTCTATTGAAATACTTCAGAGTTAGGGGTTGAATACATCATATCCTCAATTGCCCGCAAAACTTTTCTAATAAAACTCAGTATCCTTACATGTCATATACTTACCATCTAAATTGGCAGAATGCGGTAATAATTCCGAACATACTGAAATTAATTTTAATCTATATAATTGGGTGTCAGAAATCACATACCAATTTTGAAAAATTTGCAAATATTTAATGTCAACTTAACAGAAAAAAATTGTAGTTTTCAAAGTTAAAGATTGGTAAATTCTCTACACAATTTGTTTTATACATTTTTGTTGTACGTCTACTTGTGTCAAAGTAAGAGTGATGCCGAAATATGTGCTATGTTGGGTTTTTCGGTGTTAAATTGAAATTTAATCCTATAATGTTTGCTGTACGGATAGTACTTAAAAAATATCACGTGTCAAGGTGGAAATATAATCGGAATGGCGGAGGTCGTGCCTATCATCATTACTATCAACCTCGCTGGTATTCTTTAAGCTCGTACATCCAAATTCAGCAATGGTATAGAAGTAAAAAACCGCTTTTAGACTGGAAATGCAAAATTCAAAAACTGAGTTGTTACCGATCCACACTCTACAAGGAGCAGCCCCTCAGGAGTTACTAAAACTCTTATAAATGTGCCAAAGTTTGAAATGCATACTTGTAATTGTCGCAAAGCAGGTTTACGTTGTTCAATAATTTGTGGATTCTGCCAGAGAAAACCTTGGTCGAACATTGTGGACGTGTATGAATTGGACGAAGATGACGAGAACAGAATAATGAAACAGAAAACACTTTGAAGTATTCCGACCATTCTCAGTTAACCACGAAAAATGAGACAGATTATGTAAAAAGTTAAATGAAAGAAGCATCGACTTCAAAATAAATACATGATAGTTTAGTGGACTAGGTCCCTTAGGGATACCATATGAAAAAACGCGCCGAGTACTTTTAAATGTTGTACAACGAGTACACTAAACGAAGTGTTTTCTTGACTGGAATTGACAAAAATTATGTATAGCGCCAAAAAACATAAAAAGTGAGGTAATTTCTAGTTGACAGCAGAAATTGAGAGAGTTAAGGGATAGAGAATGAAGAAGTACGTTCGGCAATATGTAAATCTATAGTGGTACATATTTCGATGCCTATTTCTCCCAAACAGACAGCCTCAGGACAAAAATTTATAGAACATTCATTATTGATTTACTGACATTTAATTACATGTGTTTCTGTTAAGTTGATATTAACCGAAATATTTACAAATAGTTCAAAAAAAAAGTTCTTGGATACATTTTCAAGATGACGACAAAAGCTCAATCTCTCGGGGGGTGCAAAATTAGTATGTGATTTCTGAGACAATTCTCTCGAAATTATTCCCGCTTATAATGCCCTCGCAGACTGGCCTATAATTAATACGGAGAAATAAAGTTATTGCAAAGGGATAGTTGCTACCCGTATATTTTTTTTTGTCAGTAGTCGATTTTAAATATCACAAGCACCACTCTGCACAGTGGTCCAAAATAAATAAAAAGTTGACAAAATTCAAATGTTATAAGTATGTTATACAGCTTTCACATTTCAAGGGCACATTAGGGTATATCTCAGGTAATACTTCCCGGAATATCAACTCCTCTGTTCGAGAAATCTACCTGCGGTGATTCCTCAAATATGAATAATTGTTACTCTATAATTTTACTTCACTTTGTTGGCAGATTTCAACGTGTGACTGTGGTTCAAATATTTGTGCGTTTGGTTTGTAATTTTAAGGCAAGTGCTTTATTTACATATAAAATATTTCCACAAATTTTATTTTGAAGCACCTGATTTTATTAGTTTTTATGAACGTAATTTCTTTGGAATTTTGTAACCTCTATTAAACCTAAAGAGGATTTGCCATTAAAAGCCACGGAGATTTTCATTCTAAAATATACTCTAGGTATCCCACTATGCCGCGGATAAATGCATTTTTGTTCGAGGTCGTTCCGTTAGAAAAAAATCGCGTTTTTTTTATTTCGATATAGTGTCGTTGCCGTCAGTAGATGGCAAACGCTATACTATGCACACTAAAAACTTTGTTCCTGTAGTACATATTGAAGCGATTGCGTCGCCTCCACTCTAAACTACCCTAGCTTAAGCAACCACCAAATTTTATTTTTTTATTTTAGAATGCCTACAAGAAGAGAACTGTTTGACGTTTTATCGGAAAAATCTGGCGTGTAGCACAGAAGGCTCACGAGGTGGATTATCTAGTCAATCACTATGGAAAGGCAGGGAATGCTCAAGCAATCGTTCGCATAAGGAATGCTGCATTTGACTTTTGCAACAAAGTTTTTTCAAGACTGGACAAATGCAATCGCAATCGAGAAAGATTCCGTCAGAAGCATGGAAAGTGGTTTGACAGCAGTTGACAAAGAAGAAGAACCGGAGAAAACTGATGGAACTGTGTCAAGTCCTTACTTTTGTATTAATAAGAGTATACGCATCTTTTGTGTTAAAAAGTTATATACCTCCGTTAATTATATTAGTATTGTACTATATTTTTTGCATTATTTTTCTCGTATTTGGTGAGTCATTTTAAATAAAATGCATGCAAAAAAAATACATAAATTTTCACTTTGTCAAAAAACTACCCCCTACAAAGCCATCCCTGAGTTTGATATTTTTTATTATTTTTTTCATACTTCATGAGTCATTTTAAATTAGTTGCATGAAAAAATACGTGTAAATAACCACCCATTAAAACCCACTCCAGATTTATTTATTTTATTCACTATTTTTCTTGGGATATTGTACGTTATTCCTGACTTATTAAGACAATAATCAGATTTTTATCAACTTCTTTCTGATTCTGGACCACCGTGCTCTCTGGCAAACCGAAAACTGTAACTTTCTTTGTGTCCTCATCTTTTACTTTCTCATTTACCTATACTGATAGAGAAAAAATTGGCATCGTGAAAAAACCAAATTCCAGATTATGATGAAAACGAACGTTTTAAGACCGAAAAATAGAAAACTGATCCGAATGTCGTCTGTGTCGCAGGTCATTTGTTGTGACCAGATATTTGCAAACACGTCTCAACGAGGAAATCTGAAATATTGTATATAATATCTATGTTATCCTGATGTTCAAGGACGAATCCTATTAAATATCAGTGAAATAGGTACACCAAGGAGGAGCACGTTTCAGGGAGTCAAATCAAAAAATGATTTAAATAAAAATTGTTCATAATGAGGAAATGTGCAGGAAAGAATTCTTGACAATTTCTCGTAAGATGAAAATAGTCAGTCTCGGCAATATTTCCTCATATTCAATTTGAAATTAATGAAAATTAAATTATTTTATTTTGTTTTATTTCGTCTTCATTTGTCTTGTTAATATCATTTGTCTCATTTCTCATTGGCCTCATTTATCTTATTTGATTCATTTGTCTCACATCTCATTTGTCTCATTTGACTCATTTATCTCATATATATCATTTATGTCAACTTATTCATATTTTTCTCATTTATATCATTTCTCATCTGTCTCATTTGCCTCGTTTCTCATTTGTCTCATCTTATTTTACTCATTTGTCTCGCTTGCCTCATTTATCTCGTGTTCTCTTATCTTATTTCTCACTTTTCTTATTTATCTCATTGGTCTCATTTGACTCATTTGTGTCATTTAACTCCTATTTTTTATATTTATCTTATTTATTTGTTTCATATTAATTATTTCATATAAATAAATAAACTAAATGGAAATGACATTTTCAATTAAAGCAATTTATTTCTTTCATGTCAAATTGAAAATGATGATGAGAAAGTACTGTTGAGAAGTACCTGAAAGTGGTTGTTTAGAAAGACAACTCTGTTATATTCATCTGTGATAAGTTATTTTGTAAATGTATAGAAAACAATAATTATAAATTTTTGTTATTATAATTCCATTTTATTCCTTTTATGAATAGAAATTCGTCCAAGAAAATATCTAGTTTGTATTTTGTGTTTGTATTTATGTTTGTATTTATGTTATGTTTTTTATGTACTAAGTTACGTATTTTGGATTTTTTGTAACTTATTTGTTGATTTAGTAATAATAATGATAACATATATATGTATATAATAAAATTTATGATTAAGAATTTCAATAATAGCAACAAATAAATACATAGAAGCATGCAAACATTTAAAAATATATATTTTTCTAGCTAAAATGGAAACGGTGTATACATATGTATAAATAATATTTAGTTTCTTTAACTAAATAAAAATATATATTCCTTTAGGCAGGCACGATGATAAAAAATCACTCCCCACAAGAAAAATGCCCAAGCAAAGAGATAAAAAATATATATAATAACTATATCTCTTCTACAGCCTCGCAGTGTGAGCTTAAGTAAATCTTAGATTTTCTCTTAAGTAGTGTATAAATCGTTCCACCGTTTCATTTTATATCTTCTATTTGATAAGATGCTCCTCCAAACAAATAAAAGCAGTCATTAAACATGACTGATGTTGACAAGGCCGCGTTATCAACATAGCACACTGGATGCATATAGCAGTAGCACGATAGCCGGACCGAGCCAAGGCCAACATAACACGTCAGGCCCAATGATCAAAATAAAAATGCTCACATTACACTTTTGCCGGTTGGAACTTCTCGGAGTCAGACGAGAGAATTAAGCAATCATTTTTGATTTATTATAAACATTTAAAAAACTAATTATTATTGTATAATATTTAATTACATTGGCCGACACAATTTTTGTAACATAGTTCACATTACTGTTTTCATATTGTTAATGCCTCCTTATACTGAAAAAATATCCAACAGACCCTATTACGATTATTGTGTGAACACATAGCTCTATTAGGTAATAAATTTTATGTTGGGTTGGCAATTTTGGAAGAGCAAGTTAAATTAAGGTGGGACATTGTTAGTATCGGTATTGTTTTGATCTTCCAAGTGTCAAATTGTGTCTGTTAGAAAGTGTTTTCGTTTCTCTACATAACTCTGTTACGACAAAAATGTCCAGTCGAACGCGCCGAAGTTGCAAAACATCACCTAACAAGTTTTGTTACATTTGTGGAGAATTCTTGTGAAGTCACAAGCCAGGCCACTGTCTGAAAATGTGAAAAAAGCATCAATTTTCTATATTTTGGAATTTTAGTTGAAGATTCCTTCCTTGACCTTATTAGATATGTCAAAAAGCTTTCGATTCCTTAAATACTGAACTGCTAATAAAAAAAGTTAAAATTCTACGGGATACAGAATAATATCCTAATGTGGCTCACGTCTTCCCTACTAAATCGTTTTCAATATACATGTCTTAACACCACAAGTGGAAGAAGACTCTCTAACTAACGTTTGCTACTCTCGGGAGTGCCCCAAGGCTCGATCTTGGGGCTCTTGCTTTTTAACATCTACACCGCAGACTTGCCACAAGTCACGAAGTACTGTTCCCTGCACATGTACGCTGACGATATACAACTTTACCTTGCTTTTGATGTGACGAAGCCTGAGGAAGCCCAAACCAAAATTAATCATGATTTAAATGAAATTGGACTCTTCAGAATTCACTCCTATTAAATCCAAATAAAAGTAAAAATATAATCTTTGGCAGTGCAAATAAATTACGAGTTCTTACTAACTTTCAATTATCAATTGACAATATAATTATAGAACAAGTTGATAAGGTGAAGAACTTGGGGCTAACCTTTGATAAAAATTTAAACTTTATTTCTCATATATCAGAAGTCCTTAGAAAACGTTTCTGCTCTTTTAAACAGATTTCAAGTTTTAGAAATATCCTTGATAGGGCCACTAAACTACTGTTATGTGAGTCCTTAGTCTCATCACACGTCAACTACTGTGATTATGCTTATGGGCCTTGCCTAAATTTATCAGAAGCAAACAAACTTCAAAAATCCAGAATATCTGTATTAGATTTGTAACAAATAGTTCTATTTACGAGCATATAACACCACATATCAGGGAGTTACAACTACCAAAAATAAATGAGAGGCGCTTCCTACATTTCGCCTCACTATTAAATAATGCCATCCTAACGCAAAAACCTATTTATCTCTATGATAAACCATTGCGAGAAATGTTATGCATAACCGAAACTTGAGATATACAAACGACCAATTGCATACAATAAGGCCTAAATATGAAACATTTCGATCATCCTTTACCTACCTCTCGACTTATGTCTATAACAATCTACCTCCACAGCTACACAATAAATCAACAAATGTACTAAAACGTCAACTAAAGTCTCTGATTTTGAACGGCGAATTAAACATAAATTTAAAATTGTTTTAGACGGTGATAAAATAGTGATAATCTAGACATCATATAGATAAATGCTGTTTTTGATATATATTATATGTTCATATACTGTAGATATATGTACTTAACTAGATAAACGTTAGATATACACATATTGTAATATTGGATATTATATACTGTACTATCATATGCTGGATAAAATCATAAGTTAGATATTATATACTGTACTAGTACTATACCAATGGTATTCTAGGTTAGTAGTTTTGATATCAGTGTATACTGTACCACTAACCTTTTGTGTTAAATTCCTTCTATTTTACACAATAAAGACATTTATTTATTTTATTTATTTATTATTTATTTATTAAGACAAGCAATGGGCTCTCCACGTTTGTTGTGTTAGTTGCAGCGGGTCACTAGTGCAGTGGATGAACGGCGAAAGAAAAAGCATGCCTTTTGGGGTTCCAGTGGTATGGCGAGAATCCACCGAATATTTCGATGATTGCTATTTTTGTGTAACAAGAACTGAGGGATATTCCAAAAAAAAAGAAAAAATCAAATAACCGAATTTGCCATCAGCCGTAAGACCTGTTCCTCACGATACATCAGACTTACCAGTGTCAACTGCCTTTAGATTGACAAAATATTGTTTTGGAAGATAATGGAAATAGTAACGACTCTTCAGAGATCCCAGACCAGTGTACCGACCATTTGTATATTCCAGAAAGTTTTAGTGACCCTCACTTAAGTGTTCAAAATTAATTGAATGATTTGGTACGTGATTTGGGGCTGTCAAAAAAACAAGCAGAACTTCTTGGTTCCCGACTTAAGCAGTGGAATTTACTAGCTAAAGAAACAAAGATTCCGACTTTTAGAAAAAGAAATGCATTTTATAAAATGAAAATTTAGGAATATCTATACCAATTGCCCATTCAGATACAGTGAACGAGGATTACGACATTTTAAATAAAATTAATTACAACGAATACAAATGGCAAATATTTGGGGGATTAAAAGTAATAGACATTTTAGTAAGGCCTCAAGAAGACTTTACAGAATATTGCTGTTTTCTTTGTTTGTGGGACAGTCGTGCAGTAAAAGAACATTTTGTGAAAGGAATTCGGCCGGAAAAGAAAATTTTGAACCAGGAAATAGTAATGTTTTTTTTGCTTTGATGCTTTGGGTTGTTCTTATTAGCTAGCTACACATATTATTGTAATTTGTCAATATGAGGAAAACTAGAAGGAATAGAAACAACCACAATGCATTAAGTATGGAAATGAAAAACGTGGAAAGGAAAAACAAGTGGACACACACTTCACGCCATGGGACCGCTCATGGCGACTTAATAAAAAACAAAATAGAAGACCACGGTCAAATGAAGAGAAAGGGAAGAAATTTGTATTTTTTTTTACTTATTTTATTAACTGTTCGTAGGTATTTGACAATAATTTGAAATGCTTCAAAATGTTGGCTTTCGAGAAAGGTAACTGTTAAATTTTGATTCGGAAATAAGTTGAGTGGGACGATATTGATAAAGAACTTATTTTATTCACGAATACGTCCAAATTCCATCTACACGACTTTGGCACAAGCGTCTTAATATGGAAAATGGAAAGTTAGTCTCAGTGCAACTATTTTGAGGATATTTAAGATGGCGGGTGACATGCAACGAATCTAGGCTCTATATCCTATTATTTTCGCAAGAAAAAAGAATTTTTATGTTCGTATCATAAAGTGAACATGTTTTTTGCTTAACATTTACAATCATTTATGATTTTTTTGAAATTCATTGACATGAAAAAACTTTATGCTGTTTAGTTCCGGACAAAATAAGTAAAGAGTAAATAAAGTATTTCGACCAGAATACCCTCGATTAATCCGGCGTATCAAATATTCAGCTAGAAGTTCCTCAGTATTCATCACACCAAGATATATCATTTAGAACTATGATTATTGCTCAAGTTATTACCTTTGGGGTTATGCAATTAACCGCTCATTCGAGGTATGTATACGTGAAATTGCACACCTGATGGTGTGCCATGCTACTTTCATAAACCTTTATTAGTTGCATAACTGAAGATTGTTAAAACTGTTTTAAGGACCTGTAAATTCCATGAAATATAGAGAAGAAAATTACAATTATTTCTGCAGTTATCGTTAAGAGTTGGCTACATAGTTATACCTTTTTGTAAAACGTATTGCAAAATATTTATTAAGGCCAACGTAAGTAACTACAAAACATCTTACTTACAAACTGCTTACAAATATCTATGATATGCTCTTAAATTATAGTTTATGCATAGTAAAAAGATAACCTACTACGATTAAAAATAAATACCAAATGCTAATCAAAACACGCTGGTGCTGTCTGAAAATTAGTTAAACGCAGCATTTTATTATGCAAATTATTTGATTGCGGAAGAGTATATTTTTAAAATTTATTGATAAAAAATCAGCACCTATTAGGGAGAGCTAACAATAATTTGCAAATGCCCAAGTTCAGGCAGATCTGCAAGGATATGCCACAATTACGCAATAGTGGACGACACCATAGACAAGTTACAAAGTAGTTCTTGAACATGAATGAACATCATTTAGTGAATAGTTATCTATAGATAATAGCCTTTTGTATCAATGTGATGTTTGCTTTAAAGGGATAGGCCAAGTTTTATAGAGAATCCAATTTATATATAGTCGACATTTCGATTTTTAATAAAGCATCCACATGGAGAACCTACTTTAAATAGTCCTGAAGATGATTTAATTAAAAATCAAAACGTCGACTATATATAAATTGGTTTCTCTATAAACTTGCACTATCCCTATTAAACGTAAACATCTTAGTGAATAATGTAGAAGTGGTGTTAGAGACATTAACTGATATACGTGGTGGAGCTTCAATACAGGTATAAAAACAATTAAAATACCAAGGTAGTCCAATCGAGAGGTGAGATTAATTTACAAATAATAATAAATACCAAAAGTAATAACTAAAACAAGATACCAAAAGTCGTATTCCTTTAGCCACACACATGTGATTTATAAAATTTGTATTACACAAAGAGAAGTGATTAAGCTTTAATGCCGATTACACACTTAAAATGTTTTCTTAACCGCCTCTCAAGCCACTGAAGTAACCCCAGAAAATCCTAGGATTATATGTTGGGTAAAGAGAGACTAGGCCCTATAGTTTATTGTGGAGTCCGAACCATCTAAAATTTCATCTTTCATTTTAGTCCGAAACAAATTACAAATAAAATTTCTAATTTGCTCCAGGATACTAGTAGATGGAGTTACCATTAACTTATTCGTACTCTACTATCACATAGAAACTTATGATTATGAGATTCTTCTTGTTGACGTTACGTGTACCTACTTCTCACTGACGAAGGCCATAACCAGAAACCGGTCTGCGAATGATATATCCGACGCCTTTCCATTTATTTGGTAAAAATTTTACTAGTGGGCAATCGCAATCACCAAGAAGTGTGTGTGTGTGTGTGTGTGGCTACTTTATTTAATTAAATAAAGCGAGAGGATTATAATTTTTGCATCTTGTATTTAGGTATTACTTTTAGTACTTACTACTATTTGTAAATATGAAATATATTCCTGCTTAAAAAGTGTTATGATGGACTGCAAGCGCATTTGCAGATGACGAGTACGAATGATTTTAAAATAATAGCCTAGATGAAAATTTAAATTATTAAATCCATCATTTCATGCGCTAATAGACCTACCAAGCTATAACATGTTTTGAGGGAAATTGAAACATTTTATATTTGCAAACTGCAAAATCCCGAACAGTGTCATCATTTATTCAATTCATTTTAATCGAATTTTCGATCATCTATATTTGATAGACAAACAGTTATGGATTACTTTGTAAACACATTGCGTTCCGGCAGATGCCTGTCGTTTGTTTTTTTAAGGGAAATTGAATGAAACTCTAAATCGGACCATTTTTACAGTCGTTAAGGCAAACACAGAATATTGGAGTTAAAAAAAAAATAATAGTAAATAGTAGCTAGCGTTACATACTAGTTTTTACTATTATTTTTGTTGATTGCATTCCTTGTCATACAAAATATTAATAAAAGTAATGAACTTGTTTAATCAACACTTAGGATATTAAATTAAATCCAACCGACCTATGTTCAATATTATGGTTGAAACAATATGCAGAAATTAGGTATGCTTGTTAATTTAAAAATAAATTAGGTATCCTCTTCTTGGTAAAAGTTTAAAATATAGTGAAAATAAAAATAATAACGCTGAAACACATTTTTTGCTAATAATTATTTACTACTTTTACAAAACTTATCATAGGTAAGTACAACATATATATTTTTAAACAATTATTTTTCCCGGCTATTTACCAAAACGCTGAAACTTGATCACAAAAAAGATAATATGCACATTATGTTCAGCGTGACTGACTCAATAATGTTATTTTTAATTCCAACTATTCTGTTCAGTAAAACCAAAATAAATAAAACAAAAAAGGTACTCACAATCACTTTAAAAACTTTAAAACATCTACCGACACGTGTTTCTGCGTTTAGCTTCATCAAGATAGCTCATTTAAAGAATGCAAAGTAACTAAAAACTAGTAAGCCCCAATGTAATAAACATTGATGGTTTCAGAGAATAGGATAATTTAAATTATATAGTGTAAATTCCCCGTAGGGTAGAATAATTTAAAAATAAATTAGGTATCCTCTTTTTGGTAAAAGTTTAAAATATAGAATGAAATGAAAAATAAAAACGCTGAAAAATATTTTTTTGTTAATTATTATATACTACTTTTACAAAATTTATCATAGATAAGTACAACATATATCTTTTAAACAATTATTTTCCGGCTTTTGCCTAATTTATTTTTAAATTTATTTTTAAATTAATCTACCCTACGGGAGTTTTCACCATATCATTTCAATCATCCTGTTCTCTGGAACCATCAATGTTTATTACACTGGGGTTTACTAGTTTTTTAGTTACTTTGCATCCTTTAAATGAGCTATCTTGACTATGCTAAAAGCAGAAACACGTGTCGGTAGATGCTTTAAAGTTTCTAAAGTTACTGTTCAACTTGTGAGTACCTTTTGTTTTATTTATTTTTGGTTTTACTGAACGGCTGAACAATCTTGGCATCTTGTAGCTTGGTACACAACACTAACACTAGTTTTTGACAGGTCAAACATTGACTGACAACACTGTTTCATTGTTTACCAAAGGCAACTAGATTATTAATTTTATCATTGATGTAGGAAAGGTTTTACTGTTTTAGTAGAAAAGCAGAAATAGCCGTTTTACTCGAAAAGTAAGCGTTGTACAAAGAAGAAACTAAAGATACCTCTTTTCTTCCAAATTGAACACCGTATCGAACAATCTCAAAATCAACTGCACAAAACAGTGGCGCAACATAGTTTCGGTGAAAAATTCATCCCCCCCACCACCAGGCGGCGCTACTAGGCAGTACAAAGATAAGATTTTATGAAACAATAGAGACTTAAAAATCATGACCGTCCCTAAAACTTCATGTCGATAGCTTTCGTAATTTTGTAGAGTTATTAAAAAATTGTTTGTTTTTCACAAAAACCTTTAACATCCTGTAGCTTTGTGTTTTGCATGTCTAAGGATGTAAGTTGATAGGAACTTTTCGGCTTATTTTAAGTCCCTCCATCACGTGTCGAAGTTTGTCAGGTAGAAACTTCGGACCACCCCTGTTCTTATATATGCAGATTAAGTTCACACGCTAGAAAGAAATTGCTTTAAGCTAAAAACCTGTCACAGAACAACAATTACCTTACATAAAAAAATTTAGTACAATTTGTACTTTACAAGACATCTTAAACTCGTACTTTTACACCCATTAGACATTAATTACTTTAAAGCCCTTTTGTTGCAACGTAGCCCGTAAATTCTGCTTTTGGTGTATTATTCATGCGAACACCAAATGCAACTTGCAGCTCCAATGAATTAACTCCCTCCTGTGATTAGATAATCTGAGCATGTTAAACGATATTTCTGATGCTCACGTTAGACAAGCGCTATACATCAGGTGCTATCAAGAGGAGACGAGCCGAGGACCAGATAACATAATTATTAGATGGAGCGGTTCCATATGAATTAAACAAAGTGCTATGCACGCGATTTAAATGGAAATGTTAGGAATATTAATTTCTGTATAATTGTAAAATTACTTAGGCTTAAATTTATAGTAAGCAAGATTGGTGATCCACTGTTAATTTTTTATAACTGTAGGAGAATAAAAGAGAAAACCATCTATTTAAAACAGTGTTGTTTTGATAACTTTTATTATCATCACCAGAGCATTAGAAACATACAAAAAATTAGAAGCTGCTGAATGAATATAAATGTTATAAAACAATATAAAATAATAACATACGTGTGTTGCAGCCATAAACAAAAAAATTGGATGTATTCTAAAAATAGACGAGAATAATATAGCAAATAATAAATTTATTAGTGAGTAATATAAGTATTTTAAAATGCTCTATCTGTAATATTCGAAAAAAACATTTGAATTTATATAAAAGGTACCTACCTTAATTTTTTCACCACGCAGTTTATATGTACATTCTAAATACTCACCAAAATTTTTAAATATTTTATACTGTAGGTGAAGGATATACTAATTTCAGAATTATTTAAGGTATAGTTTGACAAAATTTGGTAGATTACTGCTATAGGATATAAATGGCTTATAATATGTCTTATGGTAAGTAAACGATGGAAAAACATTCTATTATTTCTAAAAAAAATGTTTTTATTTTTGTTTGTAAGTTCTCTGATCTGTCACCTCTAGAAAATAGCATCATACGTTATCAGCAGAACTGATTACATTTTTCTCTACTTGCGTTTTAGTACATTATTTAGGTGAACATTAAAGGTTTTTCTACTTAGTTTTAACTGCCCAGTATATTTTACTGTAAAAGTATATATATATATATATATATATATATATATATATATATATATATATATATATATATATATATATATATATATATATATTTATAAATATATATAT
Source organism: Rhamnusium bicolor (assembly GCA_029963845.1). Taxonomy (NCBI): domain Eukaryota; kingdom Metazoa; phylum Arthropoda; class Insecta; order Coleoptera; family Cerambycidae; genus Rhamnusium; species Rhamnusium bicolor. The sequence continues at coordinate 908,325 of JANEYF010003267.1, read as the reverse complement.
ATATATATATATATATATTATATATATATGATATATATATATATATATATATATATATATATATATATAGGTATATATATATATATATATATATATATATATATATATATATATATATATATATATATATATATATATATATATATATATATATATATATATATATATATATATATATATATATATATATATATATATATATATATATATTATATATATAACCAGCAATACGAAGATAACTAGGCAGTCTGCACATCTCCAATTCGACAATCTCCGGATAACTATTGTTTCGACCATTTTGCAGAATGACAAGCTTATTTTAGGCAATCTGCAAAATGGCGGGTGGCTTCGGTAATTTGAGGACTGACAAAGCTCGGTTCTTACTTTGACTAGGCAGATTTAGTTTTCTAGAATGTGGTAAGGAAAAGCAAAAATGTGTAAAAATAAAAATTGGATTTTGGCTCATGAGACTGAGCTTTAATAATGACATTTTAAAGGTCATTTTAGACAGGGAAAGTTAAGGAAAATCACCTTTTTCTACGTGTGTTTTTAAACAATAAACAATCAAATTTATGGCATTCCCCTTAATATTCCTTGCCCCAAAATGACGTTAAATGTCATTATTAACGTTCAGACCTATGAATCGAAATCCAACTTTCATTTTTTTAACGTTTCATTAATCTATAATGTTTCTTTTTATTTTTTTCTTTGTTTCTGTTAATTATTATAATAATGTCTTCTCTCTCCTGTGACGCGAGAGAAACACTATTGTAGTTTTTTTGTTCATTTCAACTTTTTAATCGAGTAGAAAATGCACTACGCATATCCATTAGTTTACAAAACAACTGCCTAGTCAAAGTGAGAAACGAGTCTTGTCAGTCTTCAAATTACCTAAGTCACCTAATTACGTAGATTACCTAAAATATGCCAGTCATTCTGCAAAATGTCCGAAAACAACAGTTAATCCACGGATTGCCTGTCGAATTGGGAATTCTGCAGACTGACTAGTCATTTCGCAGATTGATTCATTTCGCATGTTGTCGGTAACATATACACTTTTTAAGTAAAATATTTATGCGAGGTCGCTAGTTGATGATTCATGGTTATTAACATGTTTTCTTAACATGTCTTCTTAACCGCCTCTTAAGCCATCGAAGTAACTCCCAGAAAATTCTAGGATTTTGTATGAGCAAAGAGACGAGGCCTTACAGTTTATTGTGGAGTACGAACCACAGTTCTTTTTTCACCTTAAGTCCGAAAGAAATTACAAATAAAATTTCTAACTTGCTCTGGGATGGACTCGAACCATCAATATTCGAGTAAATAGCTATAAGCGCTTCACCACTCGGTATGCCCCCTTATTAATAAAAATATATTGAAAAAGATCAAAATAATTTTGACCTCAAAGTGTGGATCAGTTAAAATAACTTCTCTGATGATGAATTACGAGTATCGCAAAACTTTTGATAGAGAAACGGTTTCCTTTTTTAATTCTGAATTTTGGAATAATATTTATTGTCCCTAATATGGCGTCTACAATATTGCACTCTAAAATAACCGCACGTATTGAATTCCAATTTGTCTTTTAATAAACATTAATAACACAGATTTGCTGGTTATTGAATAATTATACAACAAACGGAGCGTTTTAGTTCTCCAAGGAACACTAAGCGTATCATTATTTTTCCGGCATAATTACATTTTATTCCACACTGAATTTGTTTCTAAGACAAATTATTCACGATATAATTGTGTTTATTGTGGCCAAACGACATCATTGTTAATACATGACTCTGGTAATATTCTTTTGTAGATTACACGACACAACATTATTCCACTAAATGTCAGAATAAAATGGCGACTGGTACAAAAGTGGGTAAAAAAATTTACTTCAGCGGAACGTTAATAAAACTGTTTTATTAAAGTCCCTCAGTAGCAATTAATTATAACACAATTCTGTAATAAAAGAGATATTTCTCTTATAAATGTTCTGCGGAACACTGTTTGACTATTCACAGTGCCTTTGGTGTGAAAATTACCTTATAAAATTATTTAATTGGTAGCATTTTTAGTGTATTAAGGTAGATAAGGATAGTCTTGTGTAACACGACATATTTGTCCTGTAAAATTTCTACAGCTGCATCTAAGAGTTATTACAAGCAAGTTATTGAGCACAAATATTTACATTTACAAAGCAATTTTTCTGTATGGTGAAAGTTGTATTGATGTTCCCACAATAATTAAAAACGTTTTTATAAAGTAATTTTACAATTTGGTTAAAAGAATATTCTTGCAACACATACTTGCAACTATTTTGCTCCCAAAAACAAAATTGATTTATCGGAGGACCTTTATATTTGCGTATCTCCACAGTTTCTATATAGCTTTTATATAACACAATTTCCCTCTGAACCCAATGATTATGAGGGTAGTTTGCTAGTAGGGCTACTGTTACTAAATACGTGTGATAATTTTTAATTTGCAAAGGTAAAATAAAGAATATTTTTGGCCAGTCATGATTTTTACGACAGACTTCACAACTGTTTTAAGATTTAAGAGAACACCCTGTATTTACTTACTAGATCTATATAATTTTTTTAAAACGATTTTAATACATCTCTTTATCTAAACCTAATATTATCCATTTGTCAATAACAATTTAATTATAGAAACTACACAGTGACTCGATTCTCTTTATGTGTATTTTAAGAAACGAAATCAGTCCAATTCAATTAATAATGATGTCATGGTGCATCAAGTATTAATGCTGATGTCACACCATAAAATTGACCCCTCCTTATATAGATCACTAGGGCCATTAACGAATGCCAGTATCGAACACGCGACTAGAGTGACCGTGCCTGATTGACGGGACTGAGGTGTCGTCTAATCACTATAATTCTTTGACACACCCGTTGCCACTGTCCTGATTTGTGCCATGCTCTTTATTACGTGTCCTGGGAGACCATCAAACACGCACAGGACGCTTCCTTTGCATCATTTACAATACGCTTTTATTCAACGATGGAAAAAAATAGTCTCTACTGATAAATGATATGGCGCGTATGGAATAAAATACTGTTATAAAGATTGTTCGCTGGATTTAAAAAAATTTTTAATATACCAAAACTGATTAACAGTTTTCTCAAAATAATATGGTATACATAATATACCATACTATTTTGGAGAAAAAATATGTAAATACATTTTATCACGTAAAAAGTTTTGTGTATATTATTTATATTATCCTATATACACGGAACGAGAATTTAAGTTATTATTTTCCCTAATAATTCGAGATGCGGCAAAGATATTTTATTAAGATTTATTAATAAATTAATTGTTTTCATAAAAAATAACAATTGTTAAATCATTTATCGAAATATCTATTAATATTTAGAGCGTTATGTGTATGATAAAAGGAAATTTCTAAGTTTGTCTGGTCTGTAGTTGTGTTGGCGCGCAATAGAGCCTAATTTTCAGATTACATCAATTAGTAAGTCAAGTACTACTTAAACTGTAATGTCATCTGCGAAAAATCATTTTTCACAGCTTAGAACATTATTATTAACAAATTGAAAAGCATTGCATCTAGATTGGAAATGTGTGGTGCAACTTTAATAATAAAAAAACGCTTTAAAATGGTTAAAGATTACGTACTGAGAAAATATCAAACGAGTTTAACTAAAACGGTAACACTAATGTTCCAATTTGACTAACTGTGTATGATGCTTAATGTGGTCGAATACCTATAAAAAAAAATTAAAAACTTGCTTTTCTTAGTCCTACTAAAAAGTAAAAAAATAATTTCTTTGCAAAAAAAAGTAAAAAAAGGCAAAGCTTTCGCACTTTGATGATTGTATGAATTTTTTGGGTTTTTTTTTGGCAAAGAAATTATTTTTTATTTTTAGTACGAAAAGCAAGTTTTTAATTTTTTTTCTATAGTTTCTTTTTTCTACTTTTTAGTTATACTTTAATTAAATAATTATTATACATTAAATTATTATCATACTTTTGCAGATTTTTCATTTTTCATCCCCGCGTCACCTACCATGGGATATTTGCAAAAGTAACGGTGGAATATTGTAGTCATCCAACCTTAGTAACTGTGCAAAATTTCATCAATTGGTTATGTCAAGAAGTATGTTAAATGAAGGATGCAAGATTTGAAAACGAACATTGAGACCACATTGTGAGTTAAAGAAAACAAGTAAAAATTGGTATACATGTTACCGCAAAAGCCCGAAAACCAATAAATCCTAGGATTTATGCGTTTAACTGAGGATTTTCCAATTTGGTAAATCTATGAAAAATTGTATTTTCAATACAATTTCGGATTCTTATTACGACATAACGGCCAATCTTACAATTTTCTTGTTCGTGTTGGCAATTCTACTAACGTCTCAAGCCAGATCGGTCAGTTTGAGTCCTACCTATGTATTAGTTCACAACACGTATTTCATTGATTTTACTGTGTTCCTTGGCCTACAATAACCACTCAAATGTATGTCTCTCCCCTTTATTAATTTTCCTCACCCTGAATGTCCATTTTTTGCAATTTCCATAATATTCAAAATTACAAAAAAAGGAAAGGCAATGAAAATTAATTCACAAAATTGTTCATAGATTTACCACGTCAAATTGGTAAATCCTCGTAAATCATAGGATTTACTGATTTTCGGGTTTTATGGTAACATATATCGTGTATCAATGAAATCATGTATCAGCTCGACAATTTTTTTTTAAAAACTGGAATAAAATTTTTAAATTTAAAACTCACATATGAGAAGTAAATGAGATCATTTTGATGAATATATATTATCAATACCACTTCCGGTTTCACCGAAAGTGACATCAATTTTGGATTTTTAAATGGAACACCCTATATTTTAACATATTCTGATTTATATATTTTCTCATCAAAATTTTATATTACTCTCAAATATGGACGGATTATTTAAATTTTTTATGAAATTCAAAATTAATAATTGAAACTCTTTGTACGTATAAAGAAAATTTTCCAAGTAGGCATTGAATATGGTTCATTTTTGATATTTGGGTGCAATATGAAGCGAATATTTTTCATTAATGAGAATCATATAATATTATTTGAACTGTCCGTTTTAAATAACTAATTGTTTGTTGCTCCTTTATGTTTACTGTTTCAATATCCATTAAAAATATACACCCAAAATTAAAATGTTCGACATGTTAATTTACGGTGGGGGTTTTCCCCCCCACAAGGGAAGGGAACCAAAGGAATTGGATCTAGCGATAGTCCGGAAAAGAACTGGATGAACGTTTCCCAAGGCCACATTTGGGAGCAGCCCCAATAATCTATCTTTTGCAAATTAAATATAATTATTTCCTTCAAAGAGCCTCAAATTTTTATAAGAGGAAAAATTTACTCAGTAAATGATGAAAATGAAGGGGTAATTATAAACGTGGTGATTGAAATAAATGTAATGTTGAAATTGATAGGACTGTATCCTTCCGGAATATTCGTGATGAGTTAAATATTAGCCACGAATCTGCAAGAAGGATTATAAAAAAACACAATTGCAAAACCTTTAAATATCACATAAATCAACATTTATATGGAAACAATTTTGAGAGAAGAGTGATATTTTGTGACTGGACTATAACTAACAGTAGAAGAAATTATAATTTTGCCAAACAAATAACATTTTCTGATGAATCAAGATATACAAATCTAGGACTATTCAACCGGCAAAATATTAGATACTGGGCACAACAAAATCGATACTGCTCTTTAGTGAAGGAAACCAGCAAGACAGATTTGGTTTTAATGTTTGGTTGGGCATGTTTGGCAATATGTTGCTGCCTCCAATAATTTTTGACAGTCAGTTGACTTCTGAGAGATATCTGGAATTTTTTTAATAACATTAATAATAATTTTATAAATTCATTGCCAGGAGAGACCAGAGATAGACTGTTTTTTCACCAGGATGGGGCCCCACCTCATAATGCACGAATAGTCACCAACTATTTAGATGCGAATTACGAGAATCAATGGACTGGTATAAATGGACCGGTCAGGTGGCCTCCCAGGTCACTGGCAACACCAATGGATATTCATATTTGGGGTTTTCTGAAAAATAGGGTCTACATTGTACAGTCAGCCACTGGGGAAGGACTAGAAGCACGAGTTAGAAAATAAAATAATTCCACAACTGTTGGATAATTATTTGAGGGAATTCGTTACAAGAATTAATTTATGCAGAAATGAGGAGGGGGGGGCATCATTTTGAATATTTAATATAAATTCAAGGTATTTTTTTATAATGCGACCATGTTTACTACATTGGCAAGACACAAAATGGGACACATTACACTTTTTATAATTTTTTTTTTATAAAATGAACCATATTATTATTACTTTTGAATTTCATAAAAAATTTAAATAAGTCCGCCATATTTCAGGGTATTGACAAACATTTTTATTATATAGTTTAAAATTGATGACACTTCTAGTGAAACAGGAAGTGGTATTGATAATACATATTCGTGAAAATAAACCCATTTACTTCTCACACGAGAGTTTTAAATTTGAAAATTTTATTCCAATTTTTTAAAAAAATAGCGGGCTTATACATGATCTCGTTAAATGGTATATTGGGTATACCATTCACCTATCCTTAAGATTCTATGAAAAATTGGTTTGATATTTAACAATTTCCCATAAAGCCATAATCATCTAGTAATATATTTCTAATAAGAAGAAATACGTTTACGCGAACATCTCAAAATTACATCATCTGATAGGCCGAATCTTATGGAACGGTAAAGGAATCACGCAGACTTTTTGTATTCTAGGTTGCGACCCGCTTCAAAGATAAATTAATATAATATAGATAAAGCTCTTATTAATAATAGGAATAAAGTTTTGTAATTGATTTCTCAATCAAATAATTTCTTCTAGTTATAATCAGCGAAATCTTTATTGTGACGGGAGCGTGCGGAGCAAGACGCGACATGTGATCGAAAAATGTATCACATGATATCTTCCGTCTTTTACACCGCTTACATTAAAGTGAGAACGATGATTGTTGTTTTTGCTGGCACGCGACCGAGGCGGAGTTTCATTTATTTTCTGTGATATTTCAGAGCCGCACTTAATTCTGCTACCGAATCATTCTAGCAGTGCTGATATATTGTGAGTATAGTATTATAACATCAATAATAATTATTTAATATCTGTTTATTTGCTGGAGTGTTTTTGAAAATATTTTAAGAAGGTTATCGTATTGAACTGAGTTGTGTAATTCCAAAATTAAATCCGAATAGCAATATTGTTCTTGACAATGCGAAGTACCCTTCGAGACAACTGTATAAAATTCCTAACAAAAGTTCTACTAAGCTGGAGTTACAATTTTTTTTAATGGAACATGATCTCTATTATGAGGAACATTATAATAAAGCACAACTGTTGGAAGTACTCCAAATGACAAATTATGAGAAGAAGTATATTATAGATAATGTAGCGGAGAGATATGGCCATAAAGTGTTGAGATTACCGCAATATTTCTGTATTTTCAACCCGATTGAATTAATTTGGTGTAAATTGCAGGGAAAAACGTCAGAAAAAAAAATGTTTTTCCAAAATTCGCTAAAAAGTCGTAGAGTTAATTCAAAATGAAGTGTCGAAAATTAACAAGGAAGATTGGGAAAATGATTTAGGAAAATAATTACAATTGAGGTTGATTATTTAAAAATTGCCAAATTTCATATAAATAGTGGAAATAAATTTATTATAAATTTGAACGAGGACAGTAGTTCATCTCAAAATGAAGAAGAGGGTGAAAAGGACGAGGATTCAGAGGAAGAAGCAATGTGAGGTGAGGTAAAGTGAAGTGATGTAAAGTGAAGAAGTGAATTTTGTGATATCAACTGCATTATTTAATTCTGTTTTTTGTGCATTCGTGGTTCAGTGCTTGAGAAACATTCTTTTTTCATGATGTTATTATTTATTAATGGTATGATTTTTTTTCATTTTGACAAAAATATGTCTTTCTGTTTTTATTATAGTAATATACTATTAGAACTTATTTTTAGTTCACTTATTGAGAAAAATAATTGCTTGTTACTATTTTGAGAGTATATTTTTTGTTTCTATTTTGTTTTTGACGCTTTCTTGTTACTTTCTAAGTAATCTCTTTATTCAATACTAATATTCCATACCCATCCTTTCCTAGCAAGAAATGCTCACACCTCCTAGCGGTTCTTGCTTGGGTAGTAACAATTCATATTAGGTAAACTTGAATACTGTAACTACTGTATGTGTAGTCAAAACATTAAATTCAATACTTTTATTTCAAGTTAATACTTTTTTGTAGAATTGTTAAATCGTTGCTAGTTAAACTGACTGAGCACAAAAACCTACATTAAAAAAGTAAACGAGCGAACAATACTGTTAAATCCGGCTCTGCGTTCCGTAGCGTCTTACACCGGACGTCCCGTCACAATATAGGTTTCGCTGACTATACATTACATAAATTGTTTATGTTGAACATGTCGAAAAAATTTGTTTTTGAGAAATATTGTGTAAATATTGACTTTTCAATTACTTCTTTCAATAAACAAAATTTTCTACAATATATGGGTATAGGTATATTTCTACATAATTTGGCAAATCTATAGCAAACACTTTAACAGAAAAAAAAAATCAAAAGCACAAATTCATACGTTCCTAAGTAAAAAAAAACAGATGAATTCTCAAAACAATTATAATAGTTTAATGATTTCAATGTCTTGGTGCACAATTTCTACATGATATGGCAAATCTATAGCAAACACTTTAATAGAAAAAAAATCAAAAGCACAAGGTCACGTTCTATAAAAGTAACAAAAAAACAGATGAATTCTCAAACAACTATAATAGTATAATGATTTCAATGTTTTGGTGCACAATTCTCTTGCAAACAAAGGTAAACTTCACTTGCATCTTCTTCATAGGTTGTTCGCGTGTGAAATATATTAAGAGTTCAAAATACCAGACATGATTTTCATCTCTTATCCAGTCACCATCGAAACGCTTTTTTAGTAATGTATTCACTGCTTTTTCTTTATCTTAACTTATACAAGGCAATTCTACAATTTATATAAGATATTACATTTGGAAAAAAGATCATGGCTGGACAAGTTGCACATTGAAACAAATTACGATATTAAGTATTGAATTATAACGGGACCTACTGCATTTTGGGATAAAACATTGTGATGTATGTATTACTACGGTTTTCGTGTATGCAACACCATCTCTATTTATAAATCTGAAATTTTGGACATACTACGTTTTAAAAATAAGCTCCTCAATTAGAATATTACTTTGAACTAATAGTTTTTAAGTTATTTTAATTGAGACATAAATTTTAAGTATCTGTTATAGATGTGTATGTTTAGAAAAAATACCTGAAAAGTAAGTTTAAATATTTTTTGTAACATAGTACTGAATAATTTTTAAGTATTGGTACGATTTTTTCCGGTTTTAATTCATTGGTTTCTTATTGTATGTTGTGAGTATCCTTGTCGAATAAAAGTAAGATACAATTTTTTTTGAGGTACGAAGATTGCAGCTGCTACATCAAACAAAAAATGGCACATGTCTTTAAAACCGTTACATTTTTCAAAAAGATACAAAATTTCTAAAAATTGTTACTGAGGGTTGGTGGTATATTTTTAAAGTTAATGCATTTGCGTCAGAATTCAGCTTCCCGGAATTTACGTCTCTATTCAACTAAAAATAAAAAGTACTCCTTTATTTTAATAAGTGTAATTGATTAAATCAATGCCCTCATATTTGTCACAAATCTGAAAGCAACAATAAAACATATTAATAACATTGCATTTCAAGAAAAACAAAATGACACTGGTGTATTTTATAATTTACCATATGCAAAGCGGTTATTTATGTATAACATAAAATGTAAATTACGAACCTTATAGGCCATAAATCTAAATGATTAGCAAATGAACAAGGCAACCGTGCCCGTGTTGTTTATCCAACGGCGAATAAGCGTCGCTAACGGCGATCACATGGGACTAAAAACGGTTTCTCATTATTCCCGGCCCGACCAAATGATTTATCCAGTTGGGTGGCTGAAAAAACTAATCTACTCTGAGCTGTAATCCCTGGCTATACACTAGTGTTTTAACGCATCTCATATAAAGTAAGAGTCATTGCGAACGGCTGTGTTGATAAAATACGAGCTTTAATGGGATTTAACACATTTCAGACTGGTACACAGGAGCATAGATCCAAAAACAAATTTTGTATTAAATTAATACTTTTTGTGAAAAATTAAGTGGAACTTGTGTGAGTTTTAAGGCGACTGAGATGCCGCGTACTATGTTAAAAATTGTATTGAGCAAACCTAATATAATCCATTCCAGGTGCTTTTAAATTAGAGTAGTCGTTAATATTTTTTCATTGGATTGGATATTGTACCAATATTACTGAAGTAGCAGGTCCATATGATTGCCTACTAATGTCTGTCACTTTATTTTGACTCAAAGTAGTTGAGTTGACAGATTTTCTTCTATTATAAGGAGTCTTCATAAATGATCGAAAACCACGTGACCAATTAGTTCCATTTAACAGCCTCGTCGATTTGTGTTAGCAAAATTTTGTTGAAAACGATTCCGTTGATACACATACATGCTGTAATATGAAAGACAAAATCACGAGTTAAAACGTACCAATTGATCACAATAATTTATGGAGGCTCTGTATATACTGGCCAATGGACATATAGTAAAAGATATATTTATACAGTTTTCGCTAAAACACCACCATTTTAAGCACTCTGTAAATGGCTCTTAAGTGACCTTACAAGAAAAAATCAAATGGGGTTAAGTCTAGTCACTTTGTAGGTAACTCTATAGGTCCTACTAAACCATCATCAAAGATTATTACGAGGCAGATATGGATCTTATATATAAACTACTACAGCGAAGTTAAATTTAAAGAAATCCAAAATATGTGAAATCAGTGTTTCGTAGAAAAAATAAAGCCCTAGTCCTCGAACTACTTACTTATTCCTGACCACATGCTTACCTTTTGAGGATATTAAATATGCCCTACAGTATTCAGTGTGGGCCAAGCTGTATCTTCTCTTCACCGAATATTGATAATGCTGTCTGTTAAGAGCGCCATGTAGACAATAAGTTGCCTCGTTTGAGAAAATAATATTTTTAACGAAATCTGAATCTGCACATATTTTTTATATTTTGAACATAATTGTATCAATTTTTTTTTACTTAGGCACCTAAAATTTTTACAATATAATACGAAAAAAATGTAACATATCAATCGACGCATACAAAAATAAGTCGAAATTTAAAAAATATTTTGCTGAGGTGATGCTATTAACAAATATGGCCCTAAAATAGTCAAGAGATGACATATAAAAATGGCTTAGAAAAATTACTTGCAAGAATTTCATAAAATTTCTTTTAGTTACTTTAGAGACACGCTGCGTATTTTTATTTCAATCAATGCCTAATAAATTAAATCATAAGAACATAATTATAATAATTTGTCTGAATACAGCAATATTTTCATTAGGTCAGGTGAAGATAAATTTTTGAACGTCTTTAATATATGATAAAAATTATTGTTTCTTATTTACATTTACCTCTGAGAATTCTAGATTCGGAGATAATAAGCTCATATTAGGCTCAGTAGGAAAATAAAAATATAGGGGCGGTCTCTCTCTCTCTAGAGTGTGTTTTACAGGAAGTATATTATTCAATAATTAGGTCATAAAAATATATGCTGAAAAATTGGAAAGTCCATCATAAATTAAATTATATTGCAATAACGGTAATAAAAGCAGATACAATGTTATTTCAGTCAAATTTATTTTGTATTGTTAAATAATGACTATAGAAAGTTTTTACTATTTAAAAAAAAATAACTTTCTCAATATTTACTATCACGTTAATCTCCATATGGTCCGCCGGCGTCCAAATCAGAACTTTTCTATCATGCCAAGCCAAATTTAACGTTGATATCATATGGAACCATTTGTAACTACAGTGAAAAAAATGTTTTTATCATTTGAAAGAGAAGGGTAATATCAGGACCCTGATTGGGCAGTTAAATTCTGAATTAGCTAACTATATTTATAAGTAAACTAACTTTTAAAAACTGAAATACCTCTCTTCTGATAACATACATTGTCTCTGTAAATAGAACAATATGCTAATACTCAAGAAAAAGAAAGCTCAAATAAAAATAAGTTGTCCCTACATGTCCCTAATGGGCACTACATTTTATTAACAGTTATTATATATTATAAGCTTCCCTAAAAACTTCAAATTACAGTGTGCAAATGCTTGCAATTTTTTTAAACCTATGTAAATATGGAATTTAAAAATAAAGGCATTTTTTCAGTTAATATTTTGAATCAGGTAATATCAAAAATAACTGTATTAAAAATTTTTAAATAAAAACGGAAAAAGTAGCTTACCTTTAATAAAAAAATTCCTACAGGAAAGACTTTACATCCTCAAGAACAATCGAGAACACAACACCACTTCTATATAATACAAAAGCCCCTGACAAACAAAGAATGGTCATGCATTATTAGTGTTCTTTACCTGCTCACTATTCCTAAATGATATATTTTTAGGAATTCTTACACTAATGTTGTTATGCACTGACCATTTCTGTAGATACTAATAAAAGAGTTTTTTCTAAAATTAATTTTTACAAATTTAGGTTTTGTCTTGCTAAAAATTAATTCTGGCCCACTACTGTGCGGCGCCTTGGGAATAAATTGCATTTGGCGCCGGCAACCAACATTTTGAAATATTTCTCAAAAAGTTTGACATAACAGAAGTATTCTTTAATTTGGTATACTCCATATCTCTTAAGAGCCATTTACAGGGAACTTAATACAGTGATGTTTTCAAAAAATCATATCTGCCATATCAGTTACACTAGAACTTCCAAATTTAGATCCTAGATAAAATGCTACTTGAGAGCGTGACCACACAGAGTTTAAACTAAATATAGAATAGATGATTACTTGGACATAAAAAAATTTAAAAATTCTTCAACGTGACCAATTAGTTCCATTTAACAACCTCGTTGATTTGTGTTAGCATAATTTTGTTGAAAACGATTCCTTAGATACAGATACGTGCTGTAATATGAAAGACAAAATCACGAGTTAAAGTGTACCAATTGAACACGTAGTTTTTAATCATTTATGGAGGCTCTGTATATACTGGACAATGGACATATTATAGTAAAAGATATATTTATATTGTTCTCGTTAAAACACCACCATTTTAAGCGCCCTGGTCATCTTGCAGGACACTTTATAGGTCCTACCAAACCACCATCAAAGATTATTATGAGGTATATATGGATCTTCTACAAGGGGATATAATATGTGAAATCAGTCTTTCGTAGAAAAAAATGCTACTTGGGAGCGTGAGCATATAGAGTTTAAACTAGATGTAGAATAGATGGTTATTTGGACATAAAAAAACTGAAAAATTCCTCAACTTTGATCTATAATATTGCATCTATGAAGAATATATTTGCCATAATCATACGCTCATGTCATAAAACAACTCTTTAAAAAAATTATACGTAAAAATTTCAATAAATTTCCTGTTAAAACTTTCTAAAAGAAACCTTATAATCAAAAATAATTGCACAGGGAGATGCTGCGCTATACGGGAAACTGACGAAAACTGTATAAATATATATTCTACTACATGTCCATTGGCCAATATCTTAAACATATATTTAGGTTTGTTTCGCCTAAAACCTGGAAGTTGGTTTAAATTTGTTAAAGGAGTCTTAAACCAGTTACTATAATAAGGCACCTAAGGATGTGGAACTTCTTTAATTCAAATAAACTCGGCATTTTAAAAATTTTGTAATGAAGGTCTAACGGTTTCAGTGTATTTTATTCAACATAAAGTTCAGCACGAGAAAATCAAATATAATGGATCAAAGGTCACCATCTACGATCTATCGTTGACAATATTATTTGACAAACTCAAATCCCTAATACTTGCATTAATGTAAAACAAAGTACAATACAGTAGCAAGTGATATTAAATCCTAAAAGAACTGTGGTTGCTGTATAAAATTCAAATACGCATTGATTTGGACCACGTTGCCTATCAGTTTTCAATAGAGATTGCTCAGAAGAAGTTTGAAATATATTACACAAATATATTTCACTCTTTTCCATTATCCTAAGGTCCTTAAGAACATAACGAATTGAGGTTTCCTCCAATCCACCCAGACTCATGGCAAACATCGAATTTAACAGGATGCCTGCCTGGGAGATGCTATTAAAAATAAATAAATAAATTAATGAATCATTAAGTAAATAAATATATAAATAAACAAATAAATAAATGAAATACATCAATAAATATATATGCTTCTACAATCTACTATAGCTACTATTGAGGAGACAATAAGGGCCATTTCAAATCACAGTACAAATGCAAACCAACACAGTTGCCTACTAATGTGTAATGTGGTTGTTGGAAATTTACGGTAGTGAACAATTTAATTCGTATAATACTTGAATTTGATGAAATTCAAATAAGTCATGTTTTAATTAAGGGGTAAATGAAAGGCCTAAATGTTGAAACGGCTGGGTGGCGCCCCTTATATTCAGCGAGTTCCATTTCACCTGCCGTATTTGCTCATAAATCGCTAAGTCGGGCATTTGATATTCATAAATTTGTCTTTTCAAATTAATCGACTCTATAAATCAATGATTTGACTATTTTTTTATTCTCAGAATGACAATAATAATAATGTATGCCCATGTCTAAAGATTCCATTCGATCCTGTATATTGAAGGTGCCAATCTGTGACGTTTGGGGTGGCTTCAAAATCAATTTTAATGCAACATTTCATGTTTATAATTAGGTGAAACTCAATTCAATTTAAAAAATGCGACTAGCATTTCCAGAGAAACATAATAAAAAACACATTATATTCTTTTTCTATAAACATATAATTCGGTTGTTGCACTAAGTCAAAATTTTAATAGAATCTGTGTTAAACAATAACAATTCGTCTTAAAAAATCATTAGAAACATATAAAAGTTGAAAACGAAATCTTATAATATTGCAATTACAAATACATGCATTTCAAACGCCGATGACATCACATCAGCAGTCTGCAGATAAGTTAATCATAAAATAACGAAAGATGGCTGCGAAATTAGAAACTCATCATTGCTAGGCGTGGAGGAAAAAGAAAAAACGATTCTTGAAAATCATACTAATAAATAACTTTAATTTACAAAAATTACCAACATGTGAAAGTACTGACAGAAAATATGGATAAAAGTGTCAACTTTGACAAATCAAGGTTTTGTCACACATGAATTTTGTTGGTATCCAAGGTAAATACCCAAGTTATTCATTTATTTGATTTTCGCTAATAAACAATGACAAGAAAACCACAGAACAACTATATTCACACTAAACTCTAAACACACTTCATAAGTGTTGAGTATTGCTAGAATCAGTTAATTTTAAAAATCATATATGTATGAGCAATGTGAGCAGGTTGTTTTGAAAGATGATAGAACTTACACAATGTTCCTTTAGACACAAACGAACAGGGGAAAGGTGTTTTATATACAAGACATTTTTTGTTTCAAATTTTGAGAAAAATGTTACAGATAAAGAAGAAAATAATTAATTAATGTTAATAGACAATGCATATTTATAAAATAGAAACATAAAGTAAATGTATTTTTCTTTTACTTTCAACTACCTTCAGATTGCAGATGTAACATTCCCCGCAGTCACATTTAAAATGTATCCAAATATTTTTAAGGCAATTTTATTATACTAGTAAGTAGGATTATGTTTCCTGCTCTGATTTTATTGCTCGACCTCTTGATCTCGAGAAGAAAATCAGTAATTTTACTGATTTGTAAGCAGATTGCTCAATGAACAAAATCAAATCATCGGCTTCGACACAAATACAGGGCATTTTTATGCTATTACTGGTCAGATCTCCTTCTAGCAACACTAAGGAACATACCTCTAGTTAAACGTCCATTTAATTTTTGACAGATGAAATTAGTTTGATTATTGTCAACTTGTTCCTCTTCTTCTGTTCTGCATATCACTTCACATCTAACTACCGAAATGATGTTACTGCCGTTTTCGCGGCACATTCAAATAGCAGAAGTTTATTAATTTTTTTTAAATATATTGCGCTTAGAACTGTTTTTTTCAAATTAAATATATAACTAAATTAATGCCATCACTATTATATTTTACCAGTTTTAAAAATTCGCCAACAACCGAATTATATCCATATTTCGAAATTGGGAAAAATGTGACTGCTGCGCCTGACAAGAAATAAATAAAATATTCATTGTGCACTATCAAAGTCTTGTGGCATAAAATAATAAAATTCAGAATTGCTTATGCGATATTCCGACATTTTACAAGTATAATTTGGAAAATGGATACGAACTTCCAGGTTCCTTTACAAAATTCTAAAAAAAAAAATCAGCTCAAAATATCAATTTCATTTTAAATGGAAAAATATAAAATTATGAAACAAACAATTCATGAAAATACACTAACAATATACTTGTTTAAGGCATTAAAATGTAAATTAAAGGAGTTAAATAAATTAAATAACAAAAAAAAGAAAGAAAATTGTTTAAGAAAAAAAAATTTTTTTTTAATATATATCTATATTATAGTGATTCTGTTTACACATAACAATTACTTACATTAAAATTTAGTTTTCAGCGTACTTTATAAAATTACATAAAATTGCAAGTAAATGTAGATATAAATTTTGTCCATGAGTTTTATAGCTGGTGATTATATGTTTATATATAAAACATATGTATCAATATAACTGCCCGTCGTTGTGTTGATTAGTACTATGTGTCAGTTTTGAGGAGAATAGGCTATTCTCCATTCACTGATTGTAACAAGAAGTAATAAAAAATGTTTAATAATTAGAGTTGGCAAAAATGTGCCGCAGGACATAGGCGTATGCATCATAATAAGTGTAATAAATGAAATTAACTAGTAAAAAAAAGCAATAAACTGTTATACTTTATAACAATGTATGCACAACTTACCCTCTTAACTCTTAGTTTTCACAATCTGGAAAGATCTGTAAAAACTTTGCAGCATCATGTATTATATGAAATGCGCGAAGACGTTTGAGACTTAAGAAACACTTTTTTGTACTTGCTATTAATGCATCTACCTCTGGAAAACCTTGTCGAATATTTTCTGCCACAAGGTGTAAAGCATGCACTTTACACGTAACATGTACCAACCTACTACCGTATTCTTGAAGAGGACGCTCTACCAAACGCATTGTCACGGCACCATCGGTCACAAACATCAACACTTGACTTTTTGACAGGTAAAATTTTTCTAACGTCTGCAGCACCACCCGCGTAAATGTTTGGCCAGTACACTCAGTTAGTCTTTTGCTAGCTAGTAAAACTGGAAATGTCGGTTTAAGAGGGTCCAGTACACCTACCATAACATTCAGAATGGATTTTTTTTTACAATCTGTCGTCTCGTCACAGCCGTGTATTTATTAGTACACATTTAATCTTATTTACAATGTCTTCGCTTAGAGTTGGTACATAGTTACGCAACGCTGTGCGACTTGGTAACGTCACCTTGGAATTGTATTTATTCCAGAACTCCTAAACTGGTTATTTATGGAGTATGTGTAGTGGAACGTCACAAGCAATCATAATTAAGAGTAAATCAAACATAAATTGTATTGTCGAAGGCACGCCATTTTTTTTTTAGTTTTACGTTGCACAGAATTTACGTGACGTTTATAATCACGTTTGTCTCAACACATCAGGTCTGTCTCGCACACCTTAGAAATTATTATAGCACCATTGTAGAATAAATCTGGAAATTCACGCCTTACAATGTGTAGACACGCCAAACCCCACCGCAGACATAGTCAATTTTTATTTTAAAAATAAAAAAAATCGTTATTTTGAACAGGTTTTTTGGAAATTTTCCTATGTACATACAATCACTCACATGTTCTCTGTAAACTGACTTTTTTAATTATTATTATTTTTTGTTTTATGAATTTTAATGCATTGTTTGTTTCTGTGCAGGAAAATGCCTCTATGCACAATGATAAAAGCTGAAATATGAATGACCTGCCACAACACCGGCAACCAGGAGGGCCCAGCCGTACCTGGACGGTATTGTCTTCTTGGCTGGATACCATTTTTTTGCCAACTTTATTCCTCATGTTATATTGTTTGTTTGTTTTTATATATTTATATATGAAATAAATAAAATAAGAAGTAGCTTTAATTAGAAATGTATATAAAATAGGAAATAAAACTGATTAAATTGAAATTGGAATTGAGAATTCACTGATAAATTTATTCACTTTATCAGTGCATGGCCGTTTTTACCCTCGTGCAGGTCTGGCATACTTTATTATTAAATTAATATCAAGAATAAAATACAACAAATAAAATTATCAACAATACAATGGAGAGGAATAAATTACGTTGTACACACCACGTGGCATAACAATAGACTAAAATCAAATGTTAGTCTGGTAAAATAGTAAACAAGTCTCGCTTACGTATTTGGGTATTTCTCTATCTCTCCCCTGACTTGTGGACCGACTTGCCAACTCTATTAATAATTAAAAAGTATGTTTAATAAAAAGGAAGGACAGAACGTCTATAAATAACAGTGGTAGAAAAAATTTAAAAAAAAGGAGAAAAAAGAGGGGTAAAAGATCATAAAAATATTTTAAACATTACTATTTAAAACAAAAGATGTCATTCTATGCTTTTCATATTTTTTTTAATTCTTTTAATTTGTTGATGACATTAAAATAACAAACCAAAAAAATAAAAAAAAGTGTGATAAAGCATAAAATCAACAAATGACATCTTTTGTTTTAAACAGTAATGTTTAAAATAATTTTTAAGATCTTTTACCCCTTTTTTCTCCTTTTTTAAACATTCTTTTTAATTATTAAACAATTTTTGTCACTTCTTGTCACAATCAATGAATACAGAATAGCTTAATCGCCTCAAAACTGGCAAATAGTACTTAATCAACATAACGACGTGCAGTTATATTGATACATATATTTTATATATAAACGTAATCACCAGCTATAAAACTCATGGACAGAATTTATATCTACATTTACTTGCAATTTTATGTAATTTTATACAGTACGCTTAAAACTAAATTTTAATGCAAGTAATTGTTACGTGTAAACAGAATCACTATAATGTAAATACATATTAAAAAAAATTTTTTTCTTAAACAATTTTCTTCCTTTTTTTATTATTTAATTTATTTAACCCTTCTAATTTACATTTTAATGCCTTAAACAAGTACATTTTTTTAGTGTATTTTTATGAATTTTTTATTTCACAACTTTATATTTTGTAGTGCCCTGAAGAAGGTAATAAATTTACCGAAACGTCGGCAACTTGAAAAACTAGTTTTTCTAAACATTGGATCTTTTACCCAAAAAAACCATTATTGGTCTAAAATAACTACGTGTTTATTTTAAATATTCAGAGGTATTATAGAACGGTATGGGCACTTCAATAATAATTGTTGTAAAAAAGAAATGGCTCGAACTGCGGTATGTAAAGTTTATTTGCAACATTAAAAACGTAGGCATCTTTGACGAAGGTAAAGGAATCAAAGTCGCCTACGTCTTTTATATTACAAATAACTCTACTTTAGGTATTCACTCTTTCACCAATATATTTTCTAGATTAAAGCAGGTTACTTCGACTGACAAAGTTTTTAAAATATTCTTTTGATTATTTTGTATTATTATTTTGTATTATTTTAAAATCTGAAAATCCAAGAAATGTCCTAGTAAAATTATAAAATGAATATTTAAGATTTCGATGACTGTAGAAACTTGGTTTTAAAAATAGATTTTGATTGTGTGAATTCCTTACAAACACAATTGAAACAACTAACTAAAGATTGCTTTATCCTCCAGTTTCAAGAATATGAAGAGCGCCATTTACGACAAGGAAGCTAATACATAATTCAAGAATTTCAGGTTTTATTTCAAATTTAAATTTGCGTGTGAGTTCTTGTAACACCTATAAGAATAAATTTTAGCCAATAATAAACTAAGATGGGTGTTTTATGGATGATGATGTAACCAATCAAATTCAAACATAGGCAACAGCCATTTCTCGGCATAAATTCCTGATTTTTTAGTTTTTATGCTTTTTACAGGTTAAGGATATATAGCTATTTTACATTATACAATGTTTGTTTAATATTTTAATCAACGATTGTACATATTTTTATTTACATTAGTGAATAAATATTGGTGAAATCATATTACATAAAATATTCAGTCAATAGTGAGAGACCGTTATTTGCATTTTAAATAAACTTATTAAAAACAAGCATAAATTTATTATTAAATTAAATAAAAATAAAATGAAGAGAGTTATTTTATTAATTCCATGTTAGTACAGTCGCTATCGCTATGTAAATTTAGAATTGCATTAATTCAATACCACAATTTTCTTTTTCTAATCGTTGGGGGCGGTTATTGGTATTTCTAGAAAAAAAATAAATAAAATAATTATTGAGTATTACAAAAGCATTCTTTCAAACCTAACATGATAATAATAATGAATACCTATAAATTTTTATATTTTACACTGACATTCTTATCTGAATATGCTAGTACAAAAGTTTTAGGCAAGAACAACATTTCCAATACATCTTATCATAGAAATTATTAAAACAACTACTCAGTCTAGGAGCAAGAGCTGCATTGAATTAAATAACAGTGTCCTCAATATTAGAAAAAAAAAATTTGAGATTGAAAAAATATTAACTCACCAAAAAAGAAAAATTTTCACACTCAAGAAATTATTTCCTCCAGTTATATATCTACTTTTATTCTTCTGAACTCTTCAGGAGGCTACACCGTGTAAAGATTATTTATAAAAATATCTAAATTATGTAAATATAAATATATTCGGTTTTTGTATTGTAACTGGAGGAAATCATTTCTTGAGTGTGAAAATGTTCCTTTTTAGTAAGTAAATAGTACTGGAAGCGTGTAAATTCACCATTAGACAGAAGAGACGCCAACGGCGCTGACGTGTCTCTACAAGTTTGTTTATGATCGTTTATGCGCTAAAGTTAAAAATAAACGAAATAATACAATAAATTAATTTCAACATTTTAAGTCGAAAAATATAAATCGTAGATGAAAAATGCTAATGACCAAAGTCGCAGAGCCTTACATTTCCGATAAGTTTAGATATAACCATTTTTGGTCCAAATTTGACAATAAGATGGTAACAAATTCATCCTTAAATTCAAGATGGTGCTTACGCTACAATGGTGGAGTTCCAAAAATTTGAATTTAGATTACCAATGACTCCTCCCCCCAACGACTAGCAAATGAAAATTGTGATATCGAATTAATGCAATTTCGGCGATTATTTTTGTACATGGCAGCTTTAGTATGTTCATTATGTGGGTTGCAAGCGGAAGGATGAAGTGAGGCCACGTGATGTTGAAAAACGCACAAAAATGTACCGTTCACATCTAATGGTGTCTCAAATCAACGAGAAAATCATTTTGTGGTAGCACTACATCAGTTTAGACAAATTACGTAAAATCATGTGGTGTTCTCCAAGGATCTCACCTAGGTCCACTTTTGTTTTCATTGTTTATATTATATGATGTTAGGAGTTCTTTTTTCTATTGTGATTACTATCCCTCTACGGATAATCTCAAAATATATAAAGTATTGTAAAAAGTTTAGCTGACTGCATGAACGTTCAAGAGGATCTAACAAGTTTATATAATTATTGTGTAAATAATAAATAAACTTCTTTTAAATACAGAAAAATGTCAGTACATAACCTTTTCAAGATTAACCATTAATATTTTGTTCTCATATCATAATAATTTGGAACTTAATAAAGTTGACTCAATTAGGTTTAGATGTAATATTAAATTCTAAGTTGTTTTGACTTTTATATAGAAACGATTACTGAAAAAGCTAACAGAAATTTAGGTTTCAGAATGAGAGTTACCAAATGTTTTATTAATCCGAAATTATTATTATTTTATTTTATAATTCTCTAAGTCGTAGTCATCTTGAATTTGCAACTGTAAAATGGAACAAATTTTACATTAAGTATGCTGACCGCATCGAAAAAATTCAAACCTGATTTGTTAACTACAAATTTAATAGAAATCCTGAATATTAGACATTATAAAATATTAAAACTGTCGTCTCGTAAAATCGTAACCTTTTTTATTTAAATAAAGATGCACACTACTAATTATGCTAACAACTTTCCTATTCATTTATTTCAAAAAAAATTACAAACAATATTTTAGCCATTATGATTTATTTCGTAGATCAACAAATTAGGCGTTAGACCATTGTCTTGAGGAATTACTATTTTATTTGTGTCTTTTTTTTTAACTAGATACACTAATTTACTTTTTATAACTTTTAGATGTAAGTACTATGAAAGGTTAAATCAATATTGACCAGTAATCAGTGTGTTCACACATTAAATATTTGTAATCCAGTAATTGGAATTTGTTTAAATTCTGTTGGCTTGTAAATAAATAAATAAAAATCCAATGTGAATGTGATAAACATGTCAGTTAATTATCTAGATCTTTCAATATACGGCTCACTGAACACAAGAACATGACAAGGATAATTTGACAATCCAAAAATTTGTGAACAGGCGTGGAATAGCAACCATATTATTATATGCGATTTTGCAAAAATTTTTGAAAACGGCAGGAATAACACAAGAAGGAAACAGCAATCCGCTGTTATTTTACTAAGCGTTGATACATGTGTATATAGGGTGTACCAAATTAACTCTGCACCATTGTTAACTTCGTTATTATTGGAGTTACGAAGCCGGACAAATTAGCAAACTGGTTGGATTTTTCGCTGATTACTTTAGTGAAAACAGAAAAACAATTAAATACAGCACTTTCGAGTTATTTGCAAAAATATAATTTTTTTAAAAGGAACTAAAAAAAACACACCACATAAATTAGACAACCCCCAAACCAAAGCCAAAGCTGCTCCTTCTATATTTTTTTGGTATTTCGAAAAATATTTAATTCGTTACAAAAAAAGTGTTAATACATTACTGTTCGAAAATTACAAGTAAGAAAGTTACAAGCCTTTACATCATTCTTCAAAGGAAGGGAACTTGGGCCGATTTTTGAAAACAATCACATTACCTTGGTCCACAAAAAACGTCTGTCAAATTATTTTATATTGAGTTTGTTTTGTGACTTAAATCATTTAATAACAATAAGTAATGCAAGCTAATATATTATGTAAATGCAATTTACATAATATATAGAAAGAACGGTACGCTAGAGGCATATTTACACAAAAAACTTTGAGAAAACGAAAATACATTAACGAAGAGCAGAACCAAGAAAACTTTTATAATCAACCGATACGGAAATTAATGTCCTTGCATATTTTGAAGCATGATACGTTCTTAAGACATCTTTCCTGAGATTTAGATATGCCAAAGAGTACTACACGGAACATTTTGAAAAAAACACAAGTTTCGTCCGTAAATATTTAAAAGTACAAATGCCACCATCTGGAGATGATAAAGGAAACCCCTTGCTTGTTGGTCACGAAATCATTAGAATCGCTTTAGTTTAAATGCTTAGTGTGGTTTAATCGGTTCAAGAATTGTGAGTCCTATTTTTTAACATGGTACCTTAAAAGGAGAACGATATGTAGAATTAATGATAGTAGTTTTGGAAATTTTTTTAGATAGTAATCCATTAGTTAATTACTCACGGATCTACTCTCAACAAGACGGCGCACCAGCTCATAATTACCACAGAACCTATGATTTGTTAAGATAAATTTTTGAATCGGTAGATAGGAACAAATGGATCAATTCACTGGCCTGTCCGTTCCCCAGATATTACTCTCTTGGATTTTTATTTCTGGAGTTATGTCAAAAATGAAGTAATCAAAGAAAGATACAAGAAACGCGCTTTAAAACAAAATTTCTGAAATTATAAATCGTATTGATGAAAAAACTACTTTAAAAGCTATACGAAGTGTACAGAAAATGAGACAAAAATGTATTGAACAAGAGGGCAACATTTTTGAACCTTTAATAAATCAGATAATTGTTTCGAAAGTTACTTTGTGGAAATTTGTATTTAAAAAAAAGTACCTTTTGTTGTTTTAATTATTTCCTTTTGAATATTATAAAACAAGTTGCATCATTTGTAGACATTTTCATTTTAAAATGAATAAGATAATAAAAATAATTTGACAGATGTTGTTTTCTCTTTACCAAGGCAATATGATTGTTTTGAATAATTGACACTATACTTTGTTGTTTGATTTTTCGCGCGTATTAGTTAATCAAATAATCAAAAATAAATAGGAAGGTCAACTCTACCTTTGAGCAATGGCGAGTACTGGACAATGTTTCATTTTTACATATTATCATTGTATTTGTTAATACTATAAATGCATTGCTGCGATATAGCAGTACAGGCACAGGCCGTACCTAATTCGATAAACGCGCAAAGATCCAAATAACAAACTATAGTTGCTTTAATTTGAAGAATAAATTAAAGACGTAACTTTTTTATTTACAACCTTATGACAGTAATGCACTAACACTTTTTTTTGTAGAAAATTTAATATTCTTTCAAAATATCAGAAAATATACAGGGTCTTCCATTTAATAAAATCATGTACTTGCGGATAACTTAGAAATGTTACATTCAATTTATTTTTCTGTTTTCATCATCGTAATCATCGAGAAATATTCTACTAGGTTGATTATTCGACCGGCTTCGTAACTCCAAAAATAACGAAGTTAACAATGGTGCAGAGTTAACTTGGGAAACCCTGTGTAATTATTCTGCAGATTTTTATAGCAAATGATTAACAATCCTTAGAGACAAGGAAGTAATAAGAACATCAATACAATATATTGTATTACATGTCTATTGAAATATATAAATAAAATACTGTCATTGATGCTAAAATCACTACCAAAGCATTTCTTTATTAGTACATTTGATTTCTTTGTTTCTTGAACTCTTGTTGTGCGTAAATTGTTTAAACATTTTTGGGTTTATTGGTTCAGTAAAAAGAGGAAAATTATTATGTTTTACATAATATATTTGATGACGTTTCGCTGGTGGTCACCAGCTTTTTGAAATCTACAATAAACTATAGAAATTAACCTTTGTAATCGATTGTATCGAAAAGTAAGTGGTAATATACAAGTGACATTATACAATATTATTAGTTTTGACAATGGAATCAGGCTTTGTTCCGAAACTTCAACTTTTCTAATCAGCGATAGCTTCTATAACACTGACTGCTCCAGGATAGAATCTCAGGATAGCTTCGCATAGAGACCACCGATTACTGTGCCTACCGACAAGCCAAGAAACCCTAATGGTCCTTCGAAACCTGCTTTTGAAATCTACAATAAACTATAGAAATTAACCTTTCTAATCGATTGTATGGAAAAGTGGTAATATGCATGTGATATTATACAATATTTATTAGTTTTGACAACGGAATCAGACTTTGTTCCGAAACTTCAACTTTTCTAATCCCAAATATTTTACATTAAATGACTGCATATCCTGGATAATATTTTTTAGGTGCGAAAAATGTTATTGATAGGCAAAAACATTTAAAAAAAAACTCCGACTGATGCTTTTGACGTACAAGATTATTTAACATATTTCTGTATAATTTGTAGGACAGTGACTTAACACTCTAAGGAAGTGTACAGGCTCTGATTCATATTTCCAGCTGGCATATGAGCGTACCTCTAGAGATAATCTGCATCCAGTTTAGTTATTAGACAGTGTCCGATTAAGATGAATCCAATTGTAAAAAAAGTTACAATTAGAGTATATCCCATAATTTTTTAATTAACTAATTTTCACCAAGCAGATAACATGGTCGTCAGTCATCAGTCGTCAGTCAAGTTTTTGAATTTTAGTTAAACCTTCCAATTCGAAGCTACACATAATGTTTGCTATTTAGAATTCATTTGATTTTTCCAACTGACTGCATATGTGGCAGCGCTGTCTAATTAAATAGATCCTCCTTTACCTTATATCCCCAACGTAGATTGTATTATTTGTACTATAAATTTGGATCGTAAGCAACCGACTCTATGCCGTTGAGCTTGTTAACTTAATTAAGACGCATAATGCTGAAAGCTAGCATGGCCAATGTAAGAGCGGCTGCATTCATTATTTAGAACATGCTAATGCTTTAGTGGTCACTGAAAATTTTAGTATAGCGGCTTGGGGAATTGATAAAATTCATCGTTACCCCAAAAGTTTACGTACACTTAGTAAATCATTTATCTGCATGAATTCACCATGAATGAGGTGAATTAAATATGGCCCTGGCTTTGTGGAAATAGCTTGCTAACTAGTCAACGATCATTGTGAATACACAAATAATTATAACTATACGTGGGTGTCTTTCCGACCAAATCATAAACTAGTATGTTGAATAGAAACTTTCAAATAATAACAATTGGCTGTCAAGTTAGACTTCAGAAATTATATTATCATCTTCATTTTCGTTTATATTTTTGTATATTATGGAATTTTATACATACGAAATCATTTTTTCATTTGATGAACTTGAGACAATTTTGTGATTCTTTCACGCATTCTGAACATAATAGAATACCATTAACTGTGTTCGTCATTAATTTATTTCTTTCATTTAAAGCCGGCCCATTTTAAGATGTTTATTGGCATCGGTGAGGGGCATAGTGTAATTTATAAAGACTTACCTCTTATATCATATCCATTAAACTTGTTTATGATTGTCGGCGTACACAATAGGCGAAATATTTTATTAATATGTAATTGAATAATGAATGTTAAACATTATTTAGGTTACAAAATGAAATAGTTAAGTGCAAAAAAACTAATGCTTTATTGAAATCTCCAAATCTTAAAATTTCTGTTAATAAATAGAAGTGTCAAATATTCGCATCTTTTTTCTTAAAGTACTTTTTCTCAATATTTTAGAAAAATTACCGATACAACGCTTTTACTCACATGACGTGGTGTGGAGGTAAAATAGATTGAAATAAAAAAAAACACTGAAAAAAATTGTATTCTATTCTATTATTCTATTATAAAAATAAAACCTCGATGTGCTTGATAATTAAATTTACGACAAATTTCGTTTTGCATTCTTCTTAATATTCTTAATAAAAACAACTTGTAGTGCATTATTTTTATAACATCAGAAAACATCTCGAAAATTGCAAAAATATGATTTGCCTACATAATAAGCCTTTGTTATACAATAACTCCTTTAACAATAATTAGGATTCGTGTAAGCAATAAATTTTTATTTTATATTTTGCACAGATACAGTTTATCTTTCAGGGTATCTTTTATTTTTACAACTTTTGTGACGACAAATGTGACTTACTTATTTATTTGCCTCTTCCATCACACCACATTAAAAAATAAACAAAAAATAAATAAAGTATACAAATACGTACCAAGAACACAGTAAAATTAATAAAAGCATCTACTTTAAGATTTGCTTTCTGAATAAAAATCAAAACATTGGAAAAATCCGAATTTTATTGCTATCAGTAAAAAGTACAAACTTGGCAGTTAGGTATGAAATATGATGTCAGACAAATGCCCTCCACGGCTCTGCTGAAATGATACCATTCTTTTAGTGAAGTTTTTTATAATGCTTTCGCATAAATGCGGCTCTATTTCCACAATTGCACCTCTGCTGTTCTCTTTTAGCTCTGGAATCGTAGTAGGTTTGTTGACATAAACCCTTTCCTTCAAATAGCCCCACAGAAAAAAGTCTAAAATTCGTTGAGTAGTACCGTATGAAAGAGTCAATTGCTGCGAACGGCGACGAATTGACGTGGTTGGTTCTTCATGCACACTATCACTTACACGAGCAATATTTTCATCTGAACGACCTCTGCGTTGATACCGGACCCTTGGTTTATCAATAAGCATACCACTTGTTTCAAACTTTTGCACTAGATCACGAATTACACGCTCACTTGGCACATTATTGCGTCCAAAAAGTGGTCGAAGTTTTCTTAATGTAATCGTAACTGATCGCCTGTTTTCATAATACATTTGTACGATATTTATGCGTTGCTGCACAGTATACGGCGCCATGATGAATTTGCCATGTGTCTCGATACCAAGTGTACAAATGCAAACTCCCAACGTTCACACAACGCAAATGGCGAGTAATTCAAATCCTAAAGTTCAATTTGGATCACCCTTTATAATCTAAAATGCAGAAAATGCACGAAACAAAACCACAGAAAAGTTTACGCTTCCTGACAAACCATACTTATTCCAGCGATAGCTTCTATAACACTGACTGCTCCAGGATAGAATCTCAGGATAGCTGCGCATAAAGACCACCGATTACTGTGCCTAGCGACAAGCCAAGAGAACCCTAATGGTCCCTCGAAACCTGTTGATATGTGCAGTTTACGGCGCATGTCGTACGTTCGCCCTGCATCTCCGCTCGCTAGGCTGCATTAAAATAGACCGGTTTGTCACTATTATTCCATTCACTTTACTATCCTTTTTATTGAATTTTTAATATCTGACTTTACACCGCTTAAGTCAGTAAACAAAAAACTATATAAAGAAAATCAATTAGCTTACGTTGCTAAACAAGAAATTGCATAAAAGAAAATCAATTAGCTTAAATATTTTTTTATCAACCTGTATATAACACTATGTTATGATCGAATTTTCTCTCACACATATGTACAAGCAAATTAGTTCCTACAACATCGGTGGAAAACAATAAAATTCGACATTTGTTCATGATCAGGATATAAAAGTTCTACAGAATTTCATTATCGTATTCATAAAACAGCATATTACATGTCAAAAATAATGGGTTGATAACGGCTTACATTGTACAACACACCTTTTTACGAAGGTGTAGCACACCAAAGGGTAGTAAACGATATGTATCATTAACAACTTTATTGCCATATCCCGTAGCTTCAAAAGCGAAATTATAAATGCAAAATAAGTTTTTACTACAGAATCATCTCATCGTGGTGAATTCCAGTGATGTTCTTTCGTTATTGTTCGCTGGATTGATGCAAAACGGAACGCTCAATAAAATTATCAAGCGGTTTAATTTTTTCAACAAAAAAAGGCAAATTGTATACCAGATTTTTATAAAGCAAAATTAATCTTCAATATGAATAAAAACTCCTGACCGTGCAAAGTATTATAAACCATCTTTTTTAATTTAACTTGTTCATTTCTGTATTGTTTACAGTTTTTATGATTTTAATTGTTACTGCATTCTTTTTTTTAATAAAAATGTACTACAAAGAATATTAAGATGGGTGTTTGCTCTAAACGTACGAAATATAACGAAATTCCACCCACGAAAAATTACAATTGCTCGAGATTGCTAGATCACACACAAACATACTCAAAACATAGAAAAATACAGTTTAAAGTATAATCCTTTTCGGAGTGCCAGAGATATATGTAATTAGCATTATGTAACGGACCGATTGCTCTAGCCACTATGCGAATAGCCTATATTTTTTACAGGATCTGACAAAATAATAGTTATTTATGCACCAAAGGCATAAAGAGACATTTATGGCCCGTGGTGTGATAATTAGAGCCTGAGGTGTAGCAGAGGACTCTAACTCGATAAGGGCAATAAACACTGTTGTGCCCGAGGTGTACACAAAATTTTATATACGATCAGATCTTTATTAACACATGATACATAAATATATGTCTGGTATCTTACAAATTCTCTATAAGAATTGTCAATTTGGAAAATTTACCATTCCATAAAAATGAAAATCGTATTGTCATACTGACAGGTGGGAATTTGATTTTGAATTTCGTATTAAAAATAAATGAAAGTAACCAAGTAACAAAGTAAATAAAGGTGGCCATATTGTAATTTTTTAGCAGGAGTTGTTTTACAATCCTTTTTATCGAAATGTTTTGTGTTTTTTAATTGATCTGGAAATGGAAGAGGATGAAAATTTATATTTTCCTATACGTCACGAGAAATTACCGAAGCAGCAGAGGTTGCGACGTTGAACGTGTTGCCTTAGTAGTCGAAAATGTTGTAGGAAAAATAAAGCAAAAGCCCTAGGCGAGCTGTAAAGTGTTTTACAGCCCGATGCAGGCTGTCAAGTGAGTCAAACCAAGTATATTAGGGGACCAATTAAGACTGGTCGTACAGAAAAATAAAAATGTGACAATCTATAGTATGACGAAAGAATGTGACGAGAGAATTAAGGGAATTCGCCAAATTTGCAACCACATTGTACCCATAAATGACTATATCAGAGATAGTTCTCAATGATTCTATGAATTTAAACTCTCTGGTAGTCCGATAACCGCCAACATCACTCAAATAAAAGTGTATAACGCGCCTTTTCGGATAAAATACAGATTACCATACCAGACGTTACCAATATTTCAACAACCTCCTTCCTTTCTATAAATAATAATAATAATAATGTGTCTTTATTTTTTTTCCAACAATTTTTATAAATTACAATTAGTAAAAGGGAGGCGACATTCAACTAGGTTGCTCTTCCACGTAACCCCCCGGTATAACATAATAGCATACAAATATAGTTTCTTAACATTTTACATATGTACAGTAAATAGTACGAATCTGATAACTAAATAATAATATTAATATTAATAAAAAAAATATATGTGCATAGCGAATATAATAAAAATGTTAGAATAATACAAATACTAATTTCGGTTTTCTAAAAGTAACGATTTGACATGTTTTTTTGAAAGATGTAATGCCAGGAAGAGATTTTATTTGACTAGATAATTTATTGTACATTTTTATGGCATTGTAAGTAAAAGATCTTTCAAATTGATCTGATCTATGCTTGGAAACCGTATACAGATCACATGAGCGTGTGTTACAATTATGAGTGTACCCCTCACTAATTTTTTTACTAAATATAGTGGTTCGCCATTTTTATTTAAATTGTACAGAAGATAGGCCAAATGCAGCTGAAATAAGACACCAAAATTCAAAAGTGTCACCTTTCTTTTCCTTTCTTTTTTGTTTATTTTTTGTCTTTTAAATTCCCTTCAAATATTTTTCCACATTATAAGAAACTCATCAGTAAATTGCGGAACGTTATAAATATAAAAGAATATTCTTTCATGGGAAAATAAGCAAAATTGGACATACCCGCTCTATCTCAGTAGGTATTGTTTGGAAAAGACGAGCTTTTTTACTGTGGCCATTTGATTCGCAGTGATATACCTAAATTCAAAATTTATATACAACAATTTACAATATACCTCGTTTTTTCAGTATTGTTTCAAAGCCTTTTCGTTAGCGATGCCTGCTTTTTCATGCGTCGCTAATTCTATTCACTGATGTTATACAATTTAAATTATTTAGTTTAGTGTTGTATTTATTGTTTATTGTTACTTTTAGGCCTGGACTGGCCCCGCTGCGCCCGAACTAACAATTGCCCCATCATTCTCATACGCGAGGATACTCGGTCGGTGTGTCCAGCGAGGGACATATACTCTATTCATTTTAATTGTAAAATGAATATTTTAGAAATTTGAAATTTGAGAGAATGTGAAATAAATTCGATACTAACCACGACACCTGATTTAAATAATCAAATAAGTGACCTTGGAACTTATGCGCAATGACAACTTATACGCTTCTGATAATGAATGCAATTAACAAGTCTTTATAATTAGTGACGTCAATTTTTCTATTAATTGACCATTGGATCTCTTTTAAGAAAATTTTAGGCACATCTCTGTTAGGTTTTATTATACAAAATAGTCATTAAATATTTATCAAAAAACCTTCTCCAGGCAAAAGTGGATAAATTTAGAAAGCATTTAATAACTAGTGATTGCGAGTAAATCATACATAACGTAAAAACCAGGGCCTGATCCAGGATACCACGCTGACATACACATATAAAGATATGATAAATGATATATTTATTACCTTTTAACTGATGATTTTTGCAGTATCCAAAATAACAAGATCAGCAAATATTTCACTGAACACACAACACTGCACACTAGTAACTTCTAGAGATGTAGTAAATTAGCAACATCTGTTCTAAATGTTCAGGAGTTATCTCTTGACACCTGTCGCTCAAAATCCAATAAGGCAAGCGATCTTTTAACGTCTACACAGGCAACAGGAGCATATTTAAAATATATGCCGTTTTTCAAGGAGGACATGTTTATATTGAGTTGAGAAAAGTCTATCTCTTTACTCACAAGGAGGTCCGCAATATTACACAGTGCACGAAACCTAGGATTGTTTTGTAAAACTCTTTAAAATTTATTTTTCACACATTCAGCAGTCTCTTACAGTATCTTAATAACTGAAAAATGATCTGGTGGGAAGCGGATGTATCCACAAGAATTATTTGGATTTCAACTGCGGGAGTCGACCATACAACTAGTCATGCAAATAGTTTTTTGTAAGGTCATTCAAGATACAACTAGTCATGCAAATATTTGTTTGTAAGGTTGCAGTCATTCAAGATTTCGTTCTCTTTAGGTGGACGAATACGTCATCCGGTCAATTGTTTACGAAATAAAACTAACGCGTAGTGCATATGTTTTTGTAAGTTATTTTACTAAAAATTGCCAAGAACCCTCAGAAACCCAAAAGATTATCTGCGGACGAATTACATAACATCTTAATAAATAGTGATGAAGAAGATTTTGAGTAAATTAATTAAGAATGAGAATGACGAATCTGACGTTAGCTTCAGTTTTGACTACGAAAATATTGAAATTATTCAGAACTTTGTTAATTGTTAACTTGTTGATGTAGATGTTTCATTAAATTAAAATTTTTTATTTTTAGTGGTAAAAAT
Source organism: Rhamnusium bicolor (assembly GCA_029963845.1). NCBI lineage: Eukaryota > Metazoa > Arthropoda > Insecta > Coleoptera > Cerambycidae > Rhamnusium > Rhamnusium bicolor. The sequence goes on along the minus strand of JANEYF010003267.1, from coordinate 875,316 downwards.
TTTTTATGTTTGTATTTAAAATAAAGTTTTCACTTAATATAAACTGTTTTTACTTATTCTGGCTAATATAATCTTAATCTTAGACTAACTTGAAAAAAAACTAATAAAAAATAACAAGCACCGTTTTGGGGGTTAACTGAAGGAAGCCGATATTGCTACAAGCGGTTATAGCAGCCATTCTAGCGACTCGTATAGCGAAATTGTGCGCCGCAGTGAAAGGGTTAAAATTGTGCTTCTGCAAAATTTTTTCACCATGTTGTATATATGAGATGTACGGATCTGGAATGTACGATTTACTCGCGATCTTTATTCATAACCAAAGATACTCAAATGCAAGAAAACTTACGGAACTTTTCCTTATTAATGGAAAATAACCAAATCATATTTTATTAGATTTTTAATCGACCTAATAGCTCCAATCTGGGTTTTATTTGATTTTAATGTTAAAGGCAACGTGTAAAAAGGAGACCACTTGATAAGAAATAACTCATAACATTACATCGAATTAATAATTTAAAGATGAAGGAAAGTTAAGATATTCACGCTGACTACGTCGCATTTGTATACATATCATTATAGACAAAAAATGTTGTAGAGGCAGCTCGTTAACACTCTCGAGGAATATAATTGCATGGTCAGATTTTCAGTACAATTAAAAATGTCTCGTATGCAATTTGTTCAACTTTTTTAGTAACAACTATTCTGATTTAAAAAATTATAAACACATTTTATTACTTGTCTAATTTTCACTTTATTTGTTATTTACAACTAGTTTCATCCTATTCGGACATTTTCAAGTAAACTCATTTTACTTGAGTAATAAAAAGTGTTTATAATTTTTTAAATCAAAATGGATTTTCACAAAGTAACTTCATCTTCAATCAACTTTTTGAACAACTATTCTTACAAACTATCCTAATTTGAGCTTTTCAGACCTAAATTTGCCCGATAATGCACAAATCTGGTTTAAGAAAGACTAACTAGGTTAATCTTTTTATGCATTTAACTAATGTACTGTTGCATAGATGTCAATAAAAGCATCTTTATCGCTCCACATCTCATTCGAATTTTATTCTGGTTTGATGCATTTCTGTAAACTTTATTATTTCTGTACACCAGTACCTATGTCCTACAACCGGAGATTAACCAAATTAAATTATCGGGACGCTGCTCTGCTTAAAAAGGTGAGACGCTGATTTTTTTTTAAATTAAAAGTAAACAACACAGGTAATACAACGCAGTATGTATATCTGAAGGTACCTCAGTGTACCCTGTATGGTAGAGGGCTACACATTTAGAACAATGGACACACACTCAATGTCCAAGTGTGCTAGAATTTATTTCTGTTTTAGAAAAAATATTAGTTCCTCGACCGAGGATCGAATCCGGGACTCCAGGGTGGGAGGCAAGTGTCCTTACCATTCGACCACGAAGCCACACATGTGGCTAATAATTTCAATGTTTCTCAAATTGTGGTTTCTTGGCTGTGATAGTTAGAGGAGCATGAAGATAATCTGAATTCATTTCAATATGGATCTTCTTGTTATCATTACAATACATGTCTCCGTAAACTGTCTACATTTGATTGAATGAAGTAAATCTCACTGTAGAATATGGCAGATTACAGGAACCAAAGATTAGCTTGGTGTCAGAAACAGCTAAACAATGCGACGAATCGAACACCATGATGTTCTCAGGTGAAAACAGTTTCAGCCTCTACAGTGGCAGCTAAAGGATCGCATCTGGAGGCCCCCAACTGTAAGAATAGATATGTTCAAAAGGAGGTTCATCCTATTTTGAGGCGGATTTATTGTGGCTTGAGGAGGTATTTATTTAGAGGAAATGCAGAGGGTTATATATTGACAAATGAATAATGACCCATAACTTACGGGATAGCAATATTGTGGAAGATGCCATAGGAATTTTCAAAGTAATTATCAATAATTTCTGAATGCTATTGCTCCTCCGCATAAGCAATCAGTTGTATTGAACATACCTGGGAAAGACACTAGTTAAACGCCAGTCTCCCGTTGAAGATCTTAGATCTAAAAACTGCTTCTCTTAATTTATAGAATTTCTTGGACCAGAACCAAGAATAAATTAATAATTCTACTAGAAGGTTCGCGCACTAATAATAACAGGGGGAATCACTGCTGTTATATATTTTTTTGTATTTACCTTATATTTCTTAATATGTAATTTTCTCCTTTGTTACATTTTCTAACTTTGTAATAAATAATAAAGTCAAATCATTTTATTTTGTTATAAACATTTTTTGGTTGAATAAATATAATATAAATATAATATAAATATCAAATACACATTATTATTTCTTCATTTCATGAAAGGATACATTTTTAGTCAGTAGGTTTTATAAAAAAAAATTTCTGTTTAAATCCTTCTACGAGCTTGCACCTGACCCTTAAGTAATAAGTTTGATAACCATAATTCAAATGTAATATGATTTATGAATGAAATAAACTTTATATATATATATATATATATATATATATATATATATATATATATATATATATATATATATATATATATATATATATATATATATATATATATATATATTATCACATTTAGCAATATTATAAATTATTATAAAAGATTTAATAAATATAGTAGCATGCATACATTAAAAATGAACAATTTCAGAAAACAATTTTAATTTAGTTGTTAACATATGTGTAGAATAATTAAGTATTCATTGTTCATATAAAAATGTAGTTAGTTGTAAGGTATTTGCAAAGCCAAATTGGTCATAAAAATTAATGAAAAACAAATAAAAAAACAAGAAAAAGGTGTCAAGTCGAAGTCCTGGATCTCCACTGGCAGAGCTGACGAGAGACCTATTGTGTATTTCCTGCCATCGAAAAGGTGTCACCAATGTAGTCCCATATAAAAATTTCACTTCAATTAACTCCAGTAGTATTAAAAGTTGCATAATTTCAGGGAAAGATTTCACCTATAAAAGAGACAATTGTTATAGTATATACTTTTAAAAGGGGAAATTTATTAAAAATCTAGTGTAGAGTCAATGTAATTGAACTTTATATAAAAGTTAAATAAGCAACAATCAATAAACAGGGGAAAATATTGTAAATTATTTTAAAACTTTCATTACGAAACATAAAAAGTGCATGGTCTGTAAAAGTGAATATAAACTGAAATAAAACTTACCAAACAGGGGTGCAGTAATGTGTTTAGATGAATGCCATAATAATTTTTCCAATATTGGGGTTGAAACATAAACATTTCTTGATTTTGTATGTGTGACAGCATAGTTGAACTATATTTTCATAAAAAAAACTAAACAGGAAATCCATTGATGTGCAAAGACATGCCAGTAGGACAAAGGAGAAAATCAGTGCTTCGTATGTGAGTGGGGGTAGCTCAAGACACAGTGTTAAAGTGTGTAAAAGGGGTGAAACCAATATCGACAGCCTACAAAATGTAGAAACAAAAATATTAGTTTTGAGTAAAGATATGTTAACCTAGATATGAAAAGATTTGTTATCAGTAGTTATTTAGTTCTAGTTATATAAAAAGGAGTTTGTTCAAAATGATAGGGCATTTGTTAAGAAAATTTTGAAAATGAGATGTGAAAGATAAAAATTTTTATACTGAACGTAACACATCCAAATTTACAGAAAATGCTATATAATGTATGAAGGAAAGAATATTGTTTTAAAAGGCAACAAAAAGGTAGTATAAAAATTTTTATTTTCAAAATTAAAAATATTTTACATTAAAAAATAATTTGTGACAACTAGTCAATTTTGAAATTTGGTGATTTTACTATATACAAAATTAAAGTAAGCAGAGAAAACAATGGATAGTGGGTTGTTATTGAGAGAAATGAGTAGAGAGTTTTGAAAATTGGAAGGAATCGAATGAAATTAAATAGAAGAAAGATTAATAAAATCAAGGTTAGGAGTAATTTATAGTAAATAGAAGGTTGTAAAATCAGATTTCAAGCCAAGAAAATAAAGAAAACGTAAAAAAATTTGTAAGTACTTACGTGTTATAAGAAATCCACAAAATTAAAGTAAATAAACTACACGAGCATATCAGGAAATTGGAGGGGCCATATCCAAACGTTAAAGCGTGGTAACTGCTGAGAAGTGAGAACCAAGAAACGACAGTTCGGCCAACCGCAAGGATAAAAATATAAGGTAAAATCTCGAGATTTTAAAATTTGTTGGGGTAATTTAAGTTAAAAATTGTAAATATATTTGTAAACAAATTTTTAAAATATTTCATTAAAAACAATCTCCTTTATTGTTTTCTGAAAGTGTTTAGTTTTTTATGTGTACTGATTTTGTGAATTTAAATTTTGAAATTATACTATAGAAAGAACAAAATTGAACCTGCATCCTGAGAGAGAGTAAAAGAAAATAAAAGTAAGTAAAAACTTGTAAATTAAAATATGAGCTAGTCTGGGTATACAAGGGCATAAATATAAAATAAATACAAATTTAAAATAAAGGCGCCAAGTTTCATAGATTTTAATAAAACACAAAATTTTCAATTCTATAACTGTTTAATAAAAACAATTCAAAATTTTTACAAAATATATAAATAAATAAAAATACAATAAACCTTATTATCACAATACTATATATATATATATATATATATATATATATATATATATATATATATATATATATATATATATATATATATATATATATATATATATATATATATATATATATTCCATTAGATGCTATTATTAACTTATTAATGAAAAAGAGGAATACAGATTATGTAATACTTATTTTATTTCTGTTCCACATTTTCGATGAATATTTCATACATAATGGAGATGAAATATGATACCTGTAAATGAACCTATCGTTTCTAGCTTTACGGAAATCTCTCGCTAAATTCGCAACATTTATTCCCGTGTTTTTGAATTCATTATACCTCACACTTTTTCCTTTCGAAGGTTCGAATTTAATTGATCATTATTTACACTGGAAGTGTATATAGCGCTAATATTGGCCGTGTAATAGAGACGGTTTCCAAGCATATTTACTGTAAATTCGATTCTCACTTACACAGTTGAATTTCTGGTAAACTCACAACCTATTTACACCACCGTCAAAGGTGTAGTTAAGGTCGTAGATCAAGACATTGGCGTACCTGGTAATATCCTCCTTTGCCATTTCACATCCTGGGTCTCAAAAACCAGTCAGGCCTTATTACTAAACGTAATTTTATAGGTTTTCTTGAACTTTCTTGAGCATCAACTTACCAGATTTTTAAAATTTAAAATTGGTAATAACATCATCTAAAATTAGATTTTAAATTTTGAACAAACAATTAAATGAGATTTCAATTCGAAGAAAAATTGTAATGCAGTTTGGAAAAAAAATACGTTCTCTCGATTTAATGAACATTTAAATTTTGTCTCTTCTGTTACTGAGTAGTTGATTTTGCCTTTTTTCTACATCATTAATGGAGTTTGCCTTCACAGGTTTTGAATTGTATTATATACATAAATTATAATCAATATCGATTATAAAAAAATAGCAATGAACTAAATTCACTCTTCGAATTTAAAGTACAGAAAATTATTTGAAAACGAAAAATAAAACATCTGAAATAAAACACAGGGATGCTTTCTTACAGCAAGCAAGAACATGTATCCACACTGGCAGCCTGGCACCACTTATTTGGAGCAGGTATCTACGCCTACATCTACACCTGCCGAACACTCAGGAATGGGTACACATAGATATTAGGGTCATCACAAAAGATTTTTTTAGGTAGCATTGAAGAGAGGCCACTTGGGCCTTAACGACCCACCCGCAATATAATCTACAGGGATTGTCGAGAAACTTAGACATTAGACAAGATTTTTGGTGTTAAATATCTAATTTTGAGATCATCAACCGCAATGAAGTAAAAATGAAAAATTTTTTGCAGACGATGTAATGACGGTAAAGATAAATATACATAATTTACAGCTCAGTCAAAAATATATTTGAATCCAGTGAATTCGTATTGTAAAAACATCTATCTTTAAAAGAACGACCAGAAGTTTAATTCAAAAATTATCATCCATTTTAGTAAAGTTTCCTATTACAATGTTTGGTATCATGATAACCAAGCTTTATTTACAAGTGCTACTTTTCTTCATTTAAAAGGGAATCACCCTAAACAAAAAATTGTTAGTGCGCCCTTGGTAAGGGCAGCTTTCAGAAAGCTGTCTGCTAACTCAGCTCTGTTGCAACTGTACAAAATCGCAAACAACTGTAAAAGCAGCTTTTAACGAAATAGGAGAAATGAACACATTACTTTTATACACGCCACACTCTCTCTCATCTTGTTTGCAATTGAAAGAGAATTATTGCCGGCGTCCACTAAAACTAAAAATGTGATAATTTATATCACTTTCCAAGTGAATGTCGTAATGATGTAATTTTATCTTCAAGTCTTGTACTAAGCGGATATTAAATTCATCACTGAATTTCTATTGCCTTTACTTGCTTTATGACACCAATTCATACAGTATGTTTACAGAAACAGGGTAATACGGATGTAACTGACAAATATAAACAAAATTATTCAAAATCAATACAGTAGATATAAATCAGAATATGACAATAAGGTAAATATATGATATTTCGATAAATACATGATACTAAGGTAAATATGCAAATCCACGTGACAGCTGTATAAACGCCCACACCATTTATAATTTTGAAACAATTCTTGTGGTCAAACTTGCGTTGCTCTTTAAGATTTAATTCTTAATACATCTAAACTATTTGATATTTTCTAATAAATATGTATTTTTTAGTTACATCTTTATGACACACAGAGGACTTTATATAAGGTAGACACGGTGGCCACCCAATACGCTCTTTCACTTATTTAATGAAGATTTTTTAAAAAGAAAACCACGGGCATCCGATCTATTAACAAAATAATTATTCTTTTCTACAAACACCATTAAAAACTAAATTTTTAACACGGCATACTTGAATTAAAAATGTAATATTATATAAACTCGCGTTAAAAATTATCACATGATTTACTTTTAACACTAGTGCAAAAAGTAAAATGACAAGTTGTTTGTCATAATGACATTTATACATTTATTAAAAAAATTACAAGTTACTCAGAAATATTTATATTAATTGTACAATTGGAGCAATTAGTAATATTTATCCTTTGTGAGGAAGCTACTTCACAAGAAGAAATTGTTGAAGTTGAACTTAAAGCAGTGGAGGAAATACTATTAATATGCTCTATTTCTGAATTATTAGAAGAAGGGCAATTATTTGGAAGAATGTAACAAGCAATCCTCTTTTTGTTTTCTAACGAATCTTCCAAGTATCCTTCTGCAACACTCGAACTTTTCCATCCTCCATGTCTTTTTATTGTATATAAATTTGCACCAGAGTCGGCTAACAAGCTGGCGGATGTCCGACGGAAACAATGTCCGGTGTAAAGTTCACTATTTGGTAATTTCAAAAATTTTGCAATATATGTAGGCATCCAAAAATATTTATTCCAACAGGTTGAATCGTACATTTGTTACTAGTGTATTTAATAAAAAGACGTTGGCGGTTGACATGAGCTGGACGTAATGCTAAATACTTATGATATAAGTCAATATAAGTCTCAGTAATAACAGTAAAGGTTCTTGAAACTCTAGCATTGCTATCTGGAATGTTTACCACTAGTGTATTTCCTAAATCCTCAATATTGTTTAAACTCATTTGACAAAGTTCTTCACGGCGACACGCGCCTAGTATACCCATTACAGCAGCTACTTTAAACATCAAATACTTGTTACCTGGCGCCTCTGCAATAAACTTATCAATATTTTGGCGTGTAAACATTTTTGATTTTTTTGGACGATATCCTTCTCCTTTGCGCTTCAAAAATGCGATGAGTTTATAAAAGTTACTTATATCTTGATTGTTCTTGACATTTAACATAGCCTTTATCATTGATAAATGTGCCCAAAGCGTCGAACACTTCCAAATTTTAGAATTTTGCTCGAAATAGGCCAACATTAAATTTTCACTGTACTTGCCTGCAACATTGTTCCGATCGCACCATTCTACAAAGCGTTTGTATGCTAATTCATATTGTTTGGATTTTGTGGGCAACAAATCTAAAGTTGCCCTTATAGCTGCTTCTTCAATTTCTTAAGGAATCGATTCGCTTCCTTCTGGACTATAATTAATATTGGAACTTGCAATAGTTTTTCACATTTGACAAGCATGTGTCAAACAACGGGCAAACTTGATTTATTTATTTCATAAATCCTACAACTACTAGAATTATGAGGTAACCATTAAAAGGATTTGAATGAAATCTTTTTAAAGAAACTTTATTGTTCTTTTAATGGTGTTTGTAGAAAAAACATTTATAATACACGTGTTAAAAATGACTTTATTTTGTTCGTGTTCTCCACTCACAAAATAAAAAGTCATTTTTAATACTTGTATCATAAATAACTATCATAAAATTATTATCATTATAACATTGTTTTAGACAGTACTATTATCATAGACGAAAAGTAAGAATATATAAATATTTAATTTTAATCGATAAGATTTTTAAATTTCGAGATTTTAACAGAAATCCAATATATCAGCGAAATATTTTCATTATTCTGATACGTACTAACAGATGAGCATTTCAAAAATCACCGCATTATAATTGAGTTCGCTCATGAATTCACAAATCAATATATCTATGCTTTAATAAATTTGACAAATATTTATTTGTTCGCTTTTCAGCCTATATTCAATGACAAATGTTTTTTGGAAGTGCACTCGCTCCACGCAACATATTTATTCAGTATAGCACAAAATCCAGTATTAATTATAAAATATTGCAGTTGTATCTATTAATAATATTAACGTGCCACAGAAAATGGGCAAAATTAGCATAGCATACCTATACGATTTACATTATTAGATCTACACCAGCGGCAATTGTTTATTGGCTTACCCGTAGAGTAGGGTCATGATTCATGAACCAAATTGAAGCAAAACTACACAGGGAAATTGAAATGTTTAGGACATTCATAAAATAATAAAACTAACACATGTTAAAATTAAACGTATTGTAGTAACTAATTTTTGTTTTAATAAAGGATCTAGAATGGATGGGATAATTTTCAATACAATTTTTAGAAAAAATAACATCAAGTGAACATGGAGGAAAGTATGTTCTAATACTTGTAAACTATTTATTTTCAGTTTTTAGAATGAAGGCGATTATTTCTTTACACATTTGCTTGTACTGACGAGAATATTTTCTTTGCCAAACATAATAAAATATACAGAAGATAGTTAAAAACTCAGAAAATAAAATTTTCAGATGATACATTCAATATACTGAAAAATATAATATTTTTCTGCAAATAACGATATTTAGTAATTTACTAGTGATTGCTTCAACTTGTAAGATGATTAATCTTGTTTTATGACATGACAATTTTCTCTAACTAAAAAGAAAAATACGGGTAGTTTTCTCTCGAGGCCGTTTCACGTTTTTACAGTTTTTTTTGCACCCCCCTGTATTTCGCATACTGAATGCAATTAATCAAATAAACAGAATCAACAAAACTTTTTGCAAAAAATGATTCTTTTCCGTTAAATTAATAACAGAAAATTTACAAGTATTGGGTATGTACTCCATCCGGGAACACTATATTATCTAGTATTTAATCTGCGGAATTTCGACACGTACGATCGACGACGAATTTTTTTAATAAAAAAATTATTGGCTTTGAAATTAAAAGGAATATATTGTAGTGGATTACATCATATATGTGAAACAAAAGAGTTAAGTATAATAATGCAAAGTTACAAATACATATTACAGGGAAGTAGTTCCTCGGGGTGCAGGCTATGCTATTCTTGATTTATATAGAACACTGGAACTATGGTAACTCCAGAGAAACATTTAATTAATGTAAATTGTGGAGTGATGAATATTTATTTTAAATACCAAAAAAGTATATATTGTTATGTCCCATATCGTACTAGCTATAAAAGGCGTGCTAATAAAATTTACGAGAAAGATTGAGGGCGAGGGGGCAAGTCAAATATAATTATGTAAAAACAAAAAAATATTGTAAAGAATATATAAGATCGCTTATGATTTACTTATTTTATACTTATTTTACTTAGTTAATGTTAACTCTATAATTTTTTTTCTGTTGTTAATTTTATAATATATTATTTAGTATTATGGTATAAGATTCCTGCTCTTACTGAATCTCCAAAACCCTTATCGCAATAATCGATACAAAGTGGGTGATTTGAGAGATGGTTCCAGTAGATTACGAACTGTGGTCGATGCAGACCATATAAGAAGTGGATCACGATCCACAGTGATGAGGGTTTTTGGAAAACTTGCTAATGCAAGCGATTGATAGACCTCTGGCAAATGTGCCAATACGAAAAATTCAGGAGTTCTGGTAATAGTGCCAATTCGAGAAATCGACGAATCTCTGGCGATCATACCAATAGAGTATTTCGACGGATCTCTGGTAAACGTATTAATACGAGATATCGACAGATCTCTAGCAAACGTGCTAATACGAGAGATCGAAGGATCTTTAGCAAACAATACGAGCGATCGACGGATTTGTGACAAACGTGCCAATATGAGGAATCGTTGGATATCTGACAAACGTGCTAATAAGAGAGATCAATAGATTTCTGGGAAACGTGCCAATAAGACAAATCGGATATCTGGCAAACGTGCAAATACGAGAGATCTATGTATCTCTGGCAAACGTGCCAATATGAGAGATCGACGGATAACTGGTAAATGTGCCACTAAAGAACATCGACGAGCCTTTGGCAAACATGCCATTATGATCAAACGAAAGATCAATAAATCTTGTCAAACATGCCATTATTATGAAACCAAAGATCAACGAATCTTTTGCAAGCGTGCTGTAGATTCGAATGCAGGGTCAACGAACCCTCCATGCAGCTTGTCATAAATAGGGATTTTTATTATTGTTACAGGTGGTCGTGAACTCTGAGGACAGGAATCATAGTTAGGATAGCTGAGTGTATGAAATATATAGGAGCGCTTATGCTTTACGTATAGTATTGCTGACTGTACATTTTTCCAGCATAATTTTCTTAATATTTTGATATAGGATATTTATGAAACGTGGAGAGGACAATTTCAGTTTAACCTTTGAAGTAGATGAATGATTATTATGATGGTAGCTACTGAATAGCAATGTTGAAGCGAATGGTATTTAATATGCAGCAAATTTATTTTATTTATTTCATTTGTTGACTATATATATTTCGATACTGTGGTATATGATTTCTGCTCTCAAAGAATCCTATTGGATATGGAATACTACTTTAAAAAATAAGGTGAAACAATGTAATCTACTTATACAATTATTGCTTTGGTTACATACAAGGAGGAATAGGAGTTGTATAATTAATGGAAAATTGAAAAACTAATAGAAACACAAACAGTTAATGCTTCATTACATTACGTTCCCGTTATTAGACCTCCTTGTGGAAATGTATATACGGCAATATGAACTCGGGTAATGAAAAATCCTATGTTATTAAAATAACGCCAAAGGCGGCTGTCTGTATGTACCTACTCACATACATTCTACTTTTAGGAGAAAAGCTATTATCTCTACTTTATGTATAATATTACCTATGCACAAATTGAAACTAAGTGGTAATGGTATAAAAGCGTACAATAATAAAGCAAATACATTTATTTTGTACATTGTAGATAATAATAATATATATTATATATACATATATATATATATATATATATATATATATATATATATATATATATATATATATATATATATATATATATATATATATATATATATACATATATATATATATATATATATATATATATATATATATATATATATATATATATATATATATATATATATATATATATATATATACATTCGTAAGATTCGCAGCACATCATTGATTTAAAATAAAAGAAAGACTAATTTGTGAAAAACATATTATGTTAACGTTACAATAGTTTCTTTAATTTTTAAATGTTATGTGTGTAATACATATATTTGCAATATTATCACGAATAGGGTTTTCTATCCCCATCGCTTTAAATACAAAATTCGCTTGGCTTATGAGAAGTTTTCTATTTGCTGTAATACTTCAGAGGGTTAATAATTAAATATAGTGAACAAGCAATAAAACATGGATGGATTAGGAACTTCCATATACAAATTTATTAACAAATGCCAAAAGTTATACTTACAAAAAATTCATAACACCTTCAAAACATATTAACAGGAATAAAATCTATCAGGCCAACCTGCCTGGGAGATGTGCTTCTTGCTCACTGCAGCCTCAGAAATCAACTAACTGCCACATATCTTTTTCTTAACATTCCCATTTAACATTTCTATAATTTTTCAATAGTCTGCATTTGACAGTAGCTATTCAGGTTATTGCTTGGGTTATTGAATAATTAATGCTGAATTTTAAAATCATAATTATGAATTATATATTTTACATTATTCCCTCTAGAAATATATTGTTTAAATAAAAATCATATACAGGATGTTTCACCATGTTTCTAAAATTGCCAATACTGGTATTAAATTAATTAATATCTTGCTACTTGACAATATATATTTAAACAGTATAACAAAGTTAGATTAAAAAAATCTGCTTAACTTGGCTACAGTTAATAAATGTATATCATGTCACCAGATACAATTATATAGCTTTATTATTCCATGTTCATATTAATGTTGCGAGAAAGTCACAAACTAACGGCAATTCTGGTAATTCCCCTGTGAACAATTTAGTAGTACTGATATTGCATAATTTAATATGTTGTGGTGGCGATGCTTTTATTATGTAGTGGTGGAATGTCGGCATGTTTTCATAAGTTAATGTTAAATTATATTCACTTTTTATACGATAAAGGAATACGGAGCTAATTGTTTTTATGACGTAAATTAAGAAATAGGTTCCCGTTTGCAAAATGCTTCCAATTATTGCAAAACTATGTACAGGATTATTCTTTATACTTTGACCACCCTTTTATTGTTATTATTGAAGATAAAAGAAAAATTTCGTATACAAGTTGTAAGGTTGTACCTATATTTTTTAAAACGTCACCGAAGAAATAATGGATTATGGGGCACGAAATTTTTTTAAATGGAGCACTCTATACATATGCATTTTCGATTAGCCCGTTTTTTCTGATTCTATATATATGAAGTTGTATGAATCTATCAATAATACCTTTTGATATATTTGACTTTAAAAATGCAAAAAGCTTCTTTACTGGAAGAACTATAGGCTATGCTTGAAGAAATCGCAAACTTAAAATAACAAGGTAGGCTACGAAAATAATTAGTTTATTCTTGACTGACATTTCTTTAAAACCAATAACTCAATTTTTTCTTTAATAATATTCATGTAAAAAAAGTATAAAATTAAGAATTTCCAAATTAATGGCAATAAAGTTGTGCAAATCTGTTTATACAAGGAAGCAAGCACACATTTTTATATTACGCGTCAAAATACATAAATTATAAAATACAAGCAGAATTAAAGATTAGATTAAACTTATTATTTTATAAATACGTCTGGTTTATTTTGAAATTAACAGTCCTTACGCACAAAATGTAAATCAGATATTTCAGTTATTATTGACATTAAAAACAGAAATTATAACTTACCAAATTAACCAGGCTACCGTTCATAAGTGAGACTTACCTGTAAAAAAAACAAAAACTGTTAAAAGACAAACCTACTAATTAAAATTTTATTGAAAGATCTGAGATGTATGAATTATTATCAAATCTATAAATTTCTTGAGCAATTGAATATTCAATTATGAATAAATATATTGAAATAAATGATATACAGACATATTATATATTTCATATAGGTTAGGCTTGAGACCAATGGGTCCCAGATTTGAATCGTGGTTAAGACACAGCATGTTCTTTATGCTATGGTTAGATGGACGTACAGTTGTGTTTTTAAATACCAAGCCGGTTTCACGGTTGGTTAGAGCGTTGTTGTGTGGCAGAATAGGGCTAGTCACTGTCTACCTCTTCTGAGTTCGAGTCTCAGCTGCAGCATCTGACACATGTCGGCGGGAATGGTGGTGTGTGTGCTTGGTTGAGTGGTGGAACAGCCATGTGCTAAACTAAGCTAGGATGTTAATGTAAATAAGACGTTAAAATAAAAAATAAAGATAATATCAAGTAAAATGTTTAGATTTACTCGGAACACAAAACAAAGCAATTATATCACTTGATAATCGAGATAGGTAAATCGCCAGGTGTAGGCAACCTTTATTTTACATTTTATTTATATTAAACTACGTTAAAGATAAGAGTATGTTTTATACAAAGTTAATTATCCGAAGAGTTGGATCTTAACCGATTATGCATTTTATCCATATTAAACTAACTGATTTTCAAACACCAAACATGACCCTACAATTTTAGTAGGTTTGTGCTGGTATGTTTTAAAATGGTTTTGCAGATTTTTATCTTTTCTAAAAACAAATAATACAGTACGTTTCCAAGGAGACTCATATTTTTTAAGAAAAAGTCTAAGACGTTTCATCTTAAGCTTTATTTGAAACTATAGGTATTTTTGAGGTGTACTCTCTAGTTTTTCATGCACTCAATTTAGATTATCTGTAAAAAATTTAAAAGAAAAACTTTAGAATATAGCTCGGAAATCACTATTCCGATCCAGCTTAATTTAATAGGGGCAATTCCTACTATCACATGAGCTCCAAAAACTTCACGTATAGTATATCCAAAGTCAGTTGAAACGCTATAAAAACACCGACAAAGGAATTTAAACGCTCGACAAAGGGATTTACTCATTTAATGGATAAAATCCTTTGTCGGCGTTTTTATAGTGTTTCAACAGACTTTGGAAATATTTTTATCAATTCAGAAAATTGAAAATTTTGTATGTTTCCTAGAGGACCATATCAAATTTAACAAAAAGTTCAGTTTCTTGAAGATTTTTATCAATTAAATTGAAATAAACACCATAGGTAATACAATCCCCTGTATTCCTGAAGGTACCTTGTGTGGGAGAGCGCTACACATTTAGAGACAATGGAGTTTTCAGAGAATAGTAAAAACAAAGTTTACAAAACTACCAGTAACTCAGGAAACCCCCAGCTCGACTCTGTCCAATCTCAATAGGTATGAGTGCACACCCTAAGGTATGGTTTAAAGTTTAACCAAAAATTTTTGAGTTCCTAGATTGTCAGAATATTTCATAAATTTGAATACAGATGAACACGCAACAGACACAAACTATTTTTATATTTTCATTTACGAATTCGCCTCTACGAATTGGCCTCCACATATATTTCTTCTATAACACAAGAAGTTAGAAATATATTATTTAGATACTTAGCAAACAATTTTCATAGTTAGGGAGTTTGAATGTCATCCCAGAGACGGGTTTTTAAACCTAATACCATATTCTGAAAAACGTGTGATATAACAGTAATAAATTAAACTATAATTTTTGACAGTGCACTTACACATTAATTAAATTAATTATCTTTTGCATGTAAAACCGGTATTGATGAACGGTCGTCAACCACCGAGACTTGTACTGGCACCAATAAGCGGCTGAGAATTATATTATGTATGTGTCGAAAGGCGAATATCGTTTGCGTCATAAGAAATTACCCAGTTTGTATGTATATTATTGTATATTGATGTTCTTTTCTGATCATATTAATATTCAAATAGTTAGTAAGAGTAATTAATCGACACTTTGAAATACAAATTGTTGTAGAATCTACCAAAACAACTACCTCATACTAACTATATGTCAAAACGAATTGTATTACATAACACAATTTATAACATTTTAAAAAAATTTTTACCAGAAAACCTTATTTTCAACAATACTGTTCTCTCTGAGAATTCGTTCCGATATTTAACCAGAGTAAAACAGAAAAGATCATCAATATACATATAGAAAGGTAGGTAATTTTCTTGCATTGGGTATTAAAAGATTCAAAGTTATTTGATACATTTTTGAATAATATTTCTTTAAATACAAGAAGTATAAAAAACCTAATAAACTCGCAGTTTGCTTCAGATCATAATGACTAATTGTAAGCTAATAAAATCTTGTGATTTATTGTTTCAACTGTTTGTACTGTTATATCTCATCTTTGATTTTTTTTAATTCAAAAAACCAGAAATATTGTTTATTTCAAAACTTTAAAAATTATGACTACAAGATATAACAATGAAAACAACTGTAGCCATCGAGGGTTTGATTAGTAATCTCTCTTGGACTTTGTGAAAAATGATGTCTCGATACAATTAATCCCTCTTGCTAATGATTACTTCCCTACCTTCAGAATACTGATGTAAATTAAATTACTGGAATTTCCTAGTAGACATAGTGCCAGATATAAATTACATGATCATACAAGATCGGATTGTTTAGAATTACTTAAATAATTTGTTAATTACAAAAAGAACAAATAAATTTAAACGGTAGTAAATTTTTTTTTTATTTTAAATATATGAAGGGAAATTTGCTTTTTTAATGTTTCAAAAATATTTTATTACAAACTCTACACGTGTTTCGGCTTTTTTAGGCCTTTGTCAAGAGTACAGAGAATACTGAACAGTAAAATTTGTGTCCATTGCTTATATAACTACATCTGGTACCTACTATAAAACTATTGTAAAATATGTTTTTATAAGTTGAATATTACTTTATTTTTTAAATCTAAATTATTTTATTTAAAATATATATTATATTTTAATATATATTATATTTTAAATAAAATAATTTAGATTTAAAAAATAAAGTAATATTCAACTTATAAAAACATATTTTACAATAATTTTATAGTAGGTACCAGATGTAGTTATATAAGCAATGGACACAAATTTTACTGTTCAGTATTCTCTGTACTCTTGACAAAGGCCTAAAAAGCCGAAACACGTGTAGAGTTTGTAATAAAATATTTTTGAAACATTAAAAAGCAAATTTCCTTCATATATTTAAAATATTTAATAATGTTTCACAAGGAGCCAACCGCAGAATCAGTTCAGGGTAGTAAATTTATTTGAAATTAAAGATTCTCAATGGAGGCCACCGTTTTTAGGCTCACCAGTTGGCGCCACTGGCGAGTATGGTAGCTGTCAAAAGTTATTGTTAGGCGCGAAATAAGTTTATAGGGGTTTTATTATAATTATTTTGTACACCAGTAAATAAAAAAACTTGTTATTTATGTCTCAGTGTTGTGTGGTTCCATTTTGTTCAGAACAAAAGGTGAATATATGTTTCCGGAAGACAAAACTCGCCTAAAACAGTGGTTGGTTGTAATTCGCAGTGATAACTTTACTTCTTTGAAACATTCACGTGTTTGTAAGAAACATTTTAATCCTGACGATTATGCGGTACCAAAGGAGCCTATTACAGAAAATCGTAAGTAATAATCATGCACATTCGTTGTTTTCATCATGCTCATGCTTGATATAACCTAACTTTAATGACATAAGACACCTCTTATAGGTACAAAAATTTCGCATAACACAAATGGAGGTCAAATCGATGCATATTGAGGTCCTGTATCACCCTGCGCCGGTTGGTCCGTCCTCAATGAAACACCCTGTAACTATAAAACAAAAATCTTATCGTAACTGAAATTACAATTAAATACAAATACAAACGATATTACCCCAAGAAATAAATAAAATATAACTCCGTCGATTATTTCTATTCTATAAATAAGTCTTCTTTTAATATAAACAACAAATGGAAATTAACTCCGAACCTCACCAACGAATCCAGTAATATGCCATCCACTGGTATACATAAAATGGTTTACAGTTCTAAAATAGGTAAGGGAAACGTTTTATTATGCATGCCATTGCATTTTATCATTCAGAATTCGTTTATTTAGTGCCTTAACTTCTTTCGTATTTCGGTCACTAGGGCATAATACAATCAATTCGAGAGCACATTGGAATATTCTCGTTCAAATGGCTGTTATAAATGCAAAATATTCGAAGGCGGCCAACCTTATCTGGTGTATATCGATTACTTATTTATGACTTGGGTCAAGTTGTTTACTATAATTATTTCTTAAATTTATCATGCACTACGATTTAAATTGCAGCATGGGTTTGTGGCATACTTTGAAGTAAAATGCAGAGTAAATGGAATCTATATTTATCTATTTCAGTTGATAGGTACTATCATATAAAATTACTTTCATAACAAATACATTGAGGCAGAAATATTTTTTCTGTTCAACTAGTGGAAAGAAATATTTTTGTCTCAATATAAATGTATACTCTACTACATGACCAAAGCACCTTCTCTTATAGTGATTGAATATACCCGTGTCGCTTATTTTTGATTTGTATACTTTTTATTGTAATGTGGTTCATGGGATACTGAAAATCCATAGAATTGGTGTAAGTAAATAAAACGGGGGAAAATATTTCACCAAGCACCCTTCTAATCGGAAGCATTTTAAAAGGCTGTCATTTTCAAAATCATTTTTCCGTTCCACCAATTTCATCTGCTGCTGGGACTCGTGAACTATTACTAATTGGTTTAAGTTTAATTTAAAAACATTAACAAAAGTTTTGAAATAAAGATTATTCGCTAGTTCGATAGTGTCTGCTCTGGTTGCCAAATTTAGGCATATCTCCTTCACTTTTCACTTTTGTAGAAGCATGCGCTGGTTTATGGACCGTAACGGTCTAGTCTTTGATGTATTTCAGTAACTTTCTCTCTATAACAATACAGTCACGACGGCAAATGTCGTCGTCGCTACCTGCTAGAGAGTTCATAATAACAATTGCTACCACGGGGTTTGGATAGGGAGAAGAAAATTTGTGTCATTCTCTTTTTTTTGGTAGTCTCCTGATGCAACTGCCAGCTAGTCTAATATTTGCGTTTTAAATTTTTATGTTGACCTTTAAACCTTAAATCATAATTTGCCGTCTTCCGTTTGATGGAATTGTCATAATGTGCCGCGATGAGGCAAGATCTTTTTTATAACATTTTTTAATACTATCACACGGAAAAAAAACGCCTTAATTATTTAATGACAACTTTAATTTATGAGAATTGTAGTTGTTTTCATCAAAGCTTGTAATTAATTATCACATAATACATATGAATGGACTATAAATATTTGAAGTAAAATTATTGTAGTTATAAACAACAAATATTGTTTGACTGTTTGTCCTCTTAGAATGGTAGAAGTAACCATTTACGTCAAAGTAAGAAATCGATTAGAATGTACAGAAAATTACTACATGGTCTTTGTTGAACTCAAAAAAACAGTATACAAAGTACCTACATATTGTAAGGATTTAATAAAAATATTAACGGAAGATTCAGCTACAAATTGTGTTCCATTGCGAGATAATAGGTAGCAAAATCTGCTCCAAATTATAGTAATAGATTTAATATAGAGATGTACGTAGAAAGTGGGAAATTTTCGAAATTTGTATAGGGTAACTCGGTAACTGTAAGAGATACAAACAAAAGGGAAGACACATTCTCGATCTCTTTTTGAGACAAATCATTGGCGAAAACAAAAATTTTCTATCATTTTTTGTTTTCGAGTTATAAATGAAAGTCCGATTTTTCGACTTTTAGACACGTCAAAATCTTAGTTGTTTGTAAAGTTATAAAAAAACTACTTTTACATTCTTGAGGCACTTTTTTCTGTATAATACAGTGACGTCGAGAAAATTTTAAAAAAAAGGTGTAATTTGGAGTTATGGCATAAAGTTGTATTTTTTTTAAATGGGAATCATAGTTGGCTATGATTTGGTTAAAAAAGGAAATTTTTTTCTCTTTCAAACTGTATATCATATGTATGGTTGCTTTTGATGTGTAAGTATTTAATGGCGAAAATAATCTTTTAGTAGATCATTTTTTGCGTTTTTTTTATATTTATTCCAAGTAGGCGTGTGTCATCTATGACAGTGTTTATCCGTTTGTCAGTAAATTGCATATTAATAATTTTGTTCCCGTCATAATTATACCACATTTAATCGTAAAAGTGAAGATGTCTTACGAAAATTATGAGAAATATGATATGCTAGAATGCTTTATTCAAAGTAATTACAATTGTGATATTGCATCCAAAATATATTTCAATCGCTATCCAGAAAAAGACAACCCAATAAAGCTATTTTTAAGAGGTAAAAAGAAAATCTCATTAATTCTGGGCCCTTCAACAAGCCAAGACCAAAAAATCAGATATTCATATCTAATTTTGTAATACATTACAATTACAAAATTAAAGTAAATGTTCAAACTGATATCCATTGTGTTCGATACATAAATTACACCTCTTCATAACACTCTGAACTGCATTATAAATATGAAGATTTGAAATGGACTTCACAGCCTATAAAATTTTGTCTGAGTTCATTACACATCAAAAGCGACCCCACATATGATATATTGTTTGAAAGAGAAAAAATTTCCTTTTTAATTAAACCATAGCCAACTATCATTCTCTTTTAACAAGATACAACTTTATGCCATAACTCAAAATTGCACCTTTTTTAAATTTTCTCGACGACACTGTATTATACTAACTAAAAATGTCACATAGTTTTCTTTGCATTAGTATTCTCAACATTGTCGTCAAAGTTAAAATTAAAATCGCCACAAATAAAAGTGGGATAGTTATTTTTATGAACAGATTTAACAAGGCATCCATATTAGAGATAAAATATTCACCATATACTAATCTACCAGTGAGTGATCTAGAAAAACATCCTACTGTAATGCAAATGTCCTCTAGGGGTATTTCAATTAAAGCATATTCGAATAAAAGTTCAATTTTTTTACGCTACAGAGCTTAATCCTAAAATTTGATTTATTGTTAATAAATATGGCAACTCCTCCTAACCTGTGATTTATTTTTCAGAAAAAAATCACTTGGCTTATACATTTCTAATTTGAGAGTAAAAATTTCACATTTTTTATAATTAAATTCGGATATACATGCAATTTCCGGAATATATAGATTTTTTAATAAGGGTTCAAATTGTTCTAATTTATTATGCAAACTTTTTACATTTAGATGATAAATTCTTAAGCTATTGGTATTATGTTAGTTAATGAGTGGTATAGGTGTAGTTGAAACTTTTGAAGCAGAAAAATGATTTTCTTCGGTTAAAGGTTTGTTGTCCTCGAAGCTGTCGCGGGTAAATTTCGATCCTTCGGAAAGGTAAAATGATTTCGGGATTATATACTTCCTTTACATGAGTAATAGAAAAATACACCATGTCTTAACATGTATATGCGTTTTTGTGTAATACTTTGCACTCAAATTTAATATGAGGTGCAGTTTCGTTTAAACCCTCTTTTAAATCTACTATAGTAGTAATAGGATTAAGTCTATAAACATGAAGGTAACCCAATTTAGGTACAACACTGACTTTTGAGGCATTTGTATTAGTCCAAGTGACAGGCTTCCTGTGATTTATGAAAGTCTTATTTCGGTTTGGATTATTATTATTATTCATTGTTTGTTTTGTTGTTAGTGCTGCCACTGCAAGTCCATCGTGCACAGACGTCAATTTTTAAAGAAGTTAACTTATGGAAAATCTGGTATATAATCGTTTAACCCTAAAATTAGTGGAAACCAGGAGTGAGATCATTCGTCTAAATAAAACCATACTATATTTAGTATTTCGTAAAAAAAAAACAAGACGTATTTTGAAGCACCCCGTATATCAGCTAATGATGCCTTAAAATTCTCCTCTCGCATGAAATCAGTGTGAATGTAAAAAATATTTCAAAAACAGTCATTTGGAGAGGAAAACGTTGCATTAATTTTACTGGGAATGATCTGAAAGAAAATAAGGAAAGGTATTGGAACATGATTGATAACTCGGAACGATTTTTTTTCCTATTCAGATTTATAAAGAATGGCGCTGAGCATAGGAAAGCCGGAATATAAATATTTCATATTCTCATATCGTTTGGAATGGGCTTTGCATTGTTGTCATATATCCCTATTCATTTCGAATTGGTGATAAATGAAATTTATGTTAATGATATTCACATTTTAAATTAACTCAATCGGCTATGGAGAGTTATTGATAAAATATATTTGGAACTTTTGCACAAGAGTCTTATCGATTGTACGTATATTTTTCTATGATTTGAATGAAAAAGGTACAACCAACGTCGAAAGTAATGCGTCAATGTCAAAGAAAATTAACTGCCTAATATTGTTTTTCTTAAAACTGATTGCTGGAAGTAAAGTATATTTTGGATGCTACTTTAATAAAGCAGTAGAAGTATAATATCTGTCCAGAAAAGTGATCGTTTACTCTTGGTAATATTTTGGATTTTTGAAGGTTAATCAACTGACGGATAACATTTGATCAAAGAACTATGTCAAATAAAAAATCCATCAAAGTTTTTTTTCGCAACCATCGAGAAAATTGTTTTTGATAATTTTTTTTTCATGAAAAATACATATTTACTGTTTTAGACGATAAAGTGATATAAGGCATCGATAAAGTCTTTACAGATCCCTTATAATCCAGTCACTTAAGCCAAAAAAGAGGGTCAACCTCGGAATGAGAGATAATAAGCTGTAAACTTGTATAAACCTTTATTTTGGCATTCTAAAAGTTGTCTCAAAAGTCTCATAAAATCTCGTGTCCGCGTCTTAAGATATTCAAGGTCAAAGGTAACAAAAATCGGTTCTTTGCAAATATCTCGCTTCCTATGGTATTAATGCCATTTGCATTTATTATAAAAATTGTAGAGAATAAAATTCTCTACAACTTTTGCCCCAAACATTTTTTTATATACTCAACCGTTTTTGAGATAGAGGGCGGAGAGCGCGCCGCGCTAACCTATTCACAGCATAATGCAAAGTCAACCGTAAGTCCCGGTAAATAATACGCCGAATAAAGTCTATAAATCATTAAAAAATATAACTATGAATAATTGTAATTGTTTATTAATTAATACATTATATTTAATAATATTTTTCATTTTTCGAATACATATTTGTTTAATATTACTTACCTTTCCGTGTAATCAAGAAATTGTTGAGTGGAATACTTTAAGTATATTTTAATTATATTCTACTATATATTAATTATATTTTAAGTAGAAAAAAAGTTAAGTACTTTTTCTTTGAAATGTGTAAACTTTTAAATTCTTATATTACTGTAAAGATTATACCTGATTAACCACGTTTATTCGTTAGTTTTAAATTGTATCTTGGCAACGACGGACGTACAATTTTAAGAGTTATGGCTGATTTGTATTTTATATGTGATAAGTCACTTTCAGAAGGTGATTATGTTCACGTAGTGCGCGGTTTACAAATTTTAAAAACTGCAAGTATTGAATGAAATGACGGTCACATTAATTATTTAAATACCTTAACCTCTGTGAATGTGCATATCGAGTGCCGAGAAGTGTACATCAGTAAAAATTCTAATGCAGCATCGAAACGACGCCTAGAAGAAGGCGAACCTTCCCCATCATCAAGTGCACCTCGTAAAAAAATAAATGTGTTTGATTTCAAAAAACTATCTAAGATCTAGAGACAAATATCCTTGACAACAAAAATGATGATATTGAATTGGAGGATTTTCGAGCGACCGGAAGACGATGAAGAAGAAGAAGAAAATTAAGACTCAAGTCGTTCTAATTATAAAAGTTTTTGAAAAACCTCCCCACATTTGAACTTCAACTGTAAAATATATGAAAAAGTATTTCTAAATAAAGATATAATTAAAATGTATTTACTCTATTCTTTTTTCTACTTAAAATATAGTTAACATATATATTAGAATATAACTAAAATATACTTAAAGTATTCCACTCAACAATTTTTTGATTACACGGAAATGTAAGTAATATTATACAAAAATATATATTCGACAAATGAAAAATATTATTAAATATAATGTATTAATTAATGAACAATGCAAATTATTCATAATTATATATTTTTTTAATGATTTATAGACTTTATACGCCGTATTATTTACCGGGACTTACGGTTGACTTTGCATTATGCTTTGAATAGGTAAGCGCAGCACGCTCTCCGCCCTCTATCTCAAAAACGGTTGAGTATATAAAAAAATGTTTGGGACAAAAAGTTGTAGAGAATTTTATTCTCTACAATTTTTATAATAAATGCAAATGGCATTAAAACCATAGGAACCGAGATATTTGCAGAAAACCGATTTCTTTGTGACCTTTCACCTTGAATATCTTAAGACGTGGACACGAGATTTTATGAGACTTTTGAGACAACTTTTAGAACGCCAAAATAAAGGTTATACAAGTTTACAGCTTATTATCTCTCATTCCGAGGTGAAACCTCTAATGTGACTGGACTATTATGTCATTTTTGGTTGACAAAAGGATCTGATAACAATTAAAAATGATTAATTCAGTATTATTTGACACCTGCCAGTTGAGTTTTATGAATTTTGTTTGCAAAAGATTTCAGTTAGACGTTTTTTGGGATTAGCAAGAACGATTGCAGAAAAATATTGTACGCAACACACCCAGAAAGTGTCTTTACTGGGTTTCCAGGTGGAAATTGCCAGCTCGTCAAGTAAAAAATCACTTTCAGCTTTTATTACGTAATAGTTATTTACGTAGCAAGAGAATAGTATCAAAACTTCATAAAAACCACGTTTAAGCAATATATCGATTTTCAAATGAAAGTGGCTACGAAACACCATGGCTTCGGGAGCCGTTTTTTCGGAATTTCTGGAAGTTGGACCTGGGCGCCATACTTGATCACAATAACTCCTGTTGAGAGTATTTTGAGATTTTTTAGGATATCTTAAAACATGTATCAAATGGACAGTAGAAAGTGGAACTAAAAATCCGATGTGAAATTTCAATTTAACAAGTCACATGACCGCTCTCACCGCCCCTAGTTATGACCCCTATTTTAACCCTTCCCCCACAACCTACTGACAAAGAGCGGGCAGAAAGTAGAGACCACGCACTTTTTGCACTAGTATCAAGGACTATGTGTTGCGTACAATGTTACCCCTGCAAGCGTTCTTGTTAATCTAAAAAAAACTTTTTAACTTAAAACCTTTGTAAACAAAATTCATAAAATTCAACTGACAGATGTCAGACGTTTACTTTCAAAGCAGGCTGGATTAATCAATTTTAATTGTTATAAATACAGTTTTCAACTAAAAGTGATATAAGGTTGTGACCTAAAACAGAACTGATTTGGCTGATGCCAAAATCACTACTGCACGGCAGTCATTATTTTCGGGAGCTGAGTCGTGGATAAGGAATTAAATTTTTGTTTTTATTATTTAGATGTTATTATACTATATTCATCTACCTTTATGCAATTATTTTAGATGTTATATAACCATATAATAAGCAATGCCTGGGCGCCAGCCGATTAATTCGGCAAGGGAGAGGGGAATTCAAGAACATACAAAATCAACCAGAAAACACCAACGTAAACTAAATAAATTTATTAAATATAATAACTTACAGTTAAATAATAGACTGAATATTTTTGTTGTCGAACAGTCGAAATTGCTGACTAATTTAATAAAATTTCTTTGAAGGGAGATATCAGCAGGTAAGTACAAATAACAAATAACAGATATAACCGTTGTACAGATATCCTGGTCGATAAACACGTATGACACATGCAAATGCAAAATATAAACCTTAACACAGAAATAAGCAATGGCATCATAAACAGACAACTTTATACAATAATTATTTAAAATTAAGTAATGGGATTTTCAGCCAAGCTAATATTATACGCAAATCTCTATTGATCTGTGCGGCTTCATTTAAATAATATTTATTTCTATTTAATAACTTAATAAACTAAGAGTGATTTGTTGAGGAATATTATACCAAATTACACGTGTAAAATATGGCAATTTTAGGCAAATAATATACACAGTGATTAATTTGCAATTACCCAATTAACAGCTGTTAATTAGTGAACACTGAACAATTATTATGTGGTTAATCCACAACTTAACACGAAGATTATTATATGTACAGTTATTTACATTATTTCAAGAGCAAAACACAACAAATATCATTGTTCATCAAAGTAGACACTGGTAAGTATTATATATTGAATCTTACTATTTTTGATAATTGGTATAAAATGAATGTAATGCTGACCTTCTTTCTTTAATATTTTCCCATCTCATGATGTTGAAAACACTGATAACAAAATTGTACTCACTCTGTAGTTCCATAAAAAGATATCCCCTGAGCCTGATCTTAGAACACTTGGCTGATAATCTAAGGGATGTTCCAACCCTCATACATAAGTGGTTTCTGAATGGTGAGTCAATTATAATCTTAAGAAACTGTCCTATATCCTATGAATTGACTGGAGGGTGTGTGGTAACTTTAAGTGAAAATCAAAGTTGGCAAGATAATATACGCTGTGGTAACTTAAGCTAAGTTACATGAAGATAACTCGTGCAGGACAGGACAGTACAGGAGTAATACGATAAGACAAAAAGCCTAAAACAATTATTATGTGTTACGCCCCTGGCAGATAAGAATATTAACTGATATGAATTTAGAAAACACTCACCCTAGATTTTATGAGGCCTTTTACTAAATTTTACACAATTTTACACACATTTTACTATCTTGGAAGATTGTACTAGAGAAATTTGAGCTAGCAATATGGCTGTCTCTTATCACTTCCACATTCTCCAATCTTGTGGAATTTAATCAAAGAACTTCTGACAGTATTTCTGATTTATTGCTAACTATTCTACCTTAAAATTTACTATTTAATTCAAAAATAAAAGTATTGACTTCAAATCAAAGAAATAAAACTGATGGACTAATAATTCTACAACCTTTTAGGAACTCCTATTGCCCACATATTATCACCACTTTCTTTTTTCTGTTTTAGGTTTACCAGAAAATATGCTAAATTGGATTGTTCATATAAGGTAAATACTATTAAACTGCCTTAAATTTCTAAGGATAACGTCTCCTACACAACACAGTGCTGGACCGTGGCTACTATCGACGAACAGCTCCATTTTTACAATGTTTATGATATTACGTTTCCTGCCTAACTTTCGTTAAAAGACATCTTTGTATAAAACAATAAATAAAGTTGAAATTCATAAACGTTTGAATGTTTAATTTCTATGATTAATTTTCAGAGATTAAATCAAAACAAATTATCTAGGTATGCAACCAAACATACGATCTTAACATTTCTTATTCTACAAAGGGTTGTATATGAGTGTTGACCGGAATATATTATACTTCATTAACATACAGGGTCTTCCAACCGTTACGAGGTAACAGTTAAGAATTTACCGATCCCTTATGGCACTTTATGGGCTAGACCAATTATTTCGGCAGAACGCCCTGTATATATTTATTTGATATGTTAATTATTTTGTATTTTAGACAGGTCTCAATTTATTTTAGGTGAAGAAATTAATTAATATTATATTTTCTTTGCCCATATGGAATTGTTACACCAATAAATATGTATTTTTCACTCAAAAAAATTTACAAAAAACAGTTAACTTTCCAGACGATTGCGGAAAAAATACTATTTAAGTACCTATTCTGAAAATCATGTATTACCGGACAATTTTTAGGCAGGAGAGTGCTTCTTTGTAACACCAGTCCGGATAATAAAAGTCGTGTTAAATAGTATTTTCCGACCTAAAAATAGTCCAGTAGTGCTTAATTATTATAATGTTTCTTGAAATAGATAAATTTAAGCACAAATATGCTAAAGAAAAACGGGTGCCTAAAAAATATTGTACGTATCTCATCCGGAAATGCTCCTTAAGGGGACCTGGAGGCTTTCAGGCCTTCCCTCGGCATCGGCTTAAAATTTGCTCCCTCTTGATTTATTTTTTACATATTCACAGTTTATGATATTGATTTGTCTTTTAACTATAATTTAATTTTAAAGCTATTTTATCTTACTTTTATCACTTATCAGGTACCAATTATTATTTTTGATTAGGAAACACTAGTTATACATTTTACTGAATTAACCTGTGGATGACTTTTGTAACAAAACCTGAACCGATGTGATTGTTTTGTAAATAAAGTCCTCCATTCAGCATACTTTTCCACGTGTCATTTCCAAAATTATTCAATAAAACATCTACAGTATTTAGCAATTTCATTTTCTGAATATGCGCATTTCTTTGATTTATTGAACTTTGGCGTGAAATGAACTTTTTCTTTCGTCTTATCAACTTAATGCACTGTGTTGGAGGCACTTCATTCAAACGTGGGATCAACGCATATATTTCGTTGAAAGCAGAGAACGCATTAAAGAAGTAAATTGAATCTCTTACGGAAATTCCTAATCACGTTAGAAATAACCATTTTCTGGCATAAAATGAGATCAAAGCTTACAATTTTAGCCGTCTCTATGCTCGTATTTCTTACCTTCAACCATTACATTTTTTATGATGTAACCAATGATAAAAGACGAATATAAATAAATGATGCGTCGCATGTTTTTTTTTAACATCTGCTCGATCTCTAGGAGCCTTTCTGGATATTAGATTATCATAAGTTGTATTACGGTAATAGCATTAGTATCTGTGCTTCTGTATTTTCATAGTATCAATTTTCATTATACAATAGATTTTGTTATGACGTCACGACGTACGCAACCTACATAACTTGGGGCCGGTTTATTAGTGTTTGGTGAGCTAAATTATTTGTCAGTAAGTGACTTCTCGGCCAATAGAATTCACCCATTTCACACTAACCGACGGATAATTTTGCTAACTGGGCATTGAAAAATCGGGCCTTAAAGTCACAATAAAATCATTACATTTTTACATGTTCAAATATAATTCATATTTATTGTATCAATAACGACTAAAATAAACAAGGCTGAAACATTGGATATATTTCCCCAAAATAAACAAGGCTGAAACAAGGCATATTTCTTTCACTCTTTTCTAATTTATACACGTTGTATCAGCTACTTTTGAATATAGCCTAAGGAGTAACAGAGATAGCGCATACATTTAGTTAGCACAAACAGCATCGGAAATCAGTGAATGGACTCAAAAGTAGTTGATAAACGTGTATAAATGATGTCAATAGTATACAGGGAGAGCCACGGTGGGTGGAGTATTAAAAGTATACGGAGAACGGATCAACCGATTGCTTTGAAATTTTGGTTACCAAGATAATCAAGTATGATCTCTCCAAATAAAATATTTTCGAAAGTGCAGTATTGCCACTTATACGTAAAACTGGCAACATCTTCGTTATTTTAAATAGAATACCCTGTATATTTTTGCATTTTTTGGATCGTCGTCTCTTTCTGCGTAACTTTTGTTAATATTTCCCTATACCTATCTCAAGCCGTTTTCGAGATAATAATTCTTTTCTGAATTTATTGCCAAAAATTTTACTTTCAGTAGATCGTGCTTTCTCCTACCTACGCAGCAATTAAAAGGTAATTTTTTTAGTTGCGGCTAGACAAGGCCTGGGGGCATCTCCTCCATTAATCAAATGTTTCGAATATCATACAGGGTGAGTTAGAGAACGCTTTCTATAAGTGACTTAGAAAAATGCACGAAAGGAATGCTCTGTATATTATTACTGATTCGGAAAGGCGATACATTTACCTATTTAAAAAGGTAATATACTCTATACCTAATGCGCACCGTTTTCGATTTATGGGCACTTTTCTGTAACCTTACCAAGGATATTAGTCTTTTGGTATATCATAACGGGTGGGCCATGAAATTTTTGTTTTGTCATTTTGTAATGACAACAGATGTTATTTTTCTAAATAAATTTGACGTTAGTGATATTTGCACCTAATTTGAATAGTTTTAGCACAAATATGGCAGAAAATAATTAGACAAACACAGTTTTAATGGATTTGTTTATTATCCATGGACAGTGCAATAAGATTATCAGCAGAACTTGTAGAAGATTTAATGAGAAATATATGAATTTGCCGCAGATGAACAACAGAAAGTTTCTACGAAATCAGAGAAATTTCTTAAATTTTGGTTCATCATTAAGAGAACAATAACAGTGTCAGTATTAGGAAGAAATAATAACTAAGCAGCAATAACAGTAATAAAGTCTAAGTAGCAATAACAAATAATACCAATAACAATAATAAATATAAAAATATTCTTCCTTATGACAGATTTAAAAAAAGGATTAAATTTTTTTGCATGCAAAAAACAGCCGTTAACCTGTCACCAACCGTTAAGAATTTTATTTATGTGTAGGTAAGTGCGATTATCGTTTTGGTCCATAAGGAAAACTGAGCTGTTAAACAACTAGCTGCCTTATTGACCTTGACCTTTTTCATTTATTTCTTTTCTATTTAGTGGGCGCAAAAAATACGGAGGCAGACTGCGTCTTAAGAAACAGTGATGTGTTGTCGTAAATCCACTGTGACAAAACATGTGTCGTCGAAAAAACACCAATTATTGATTGGCGGAGAAAAACAAAGGCGGTGAAATAGGTAGGGACTGTAGAGAAGTTTCCAGGTAAAATAATTGTTTACTGTACTATCCGCTGTCAAACCATCCAAATTCTCTATTATATATTATGCGATTTTTTTTTCTGCCAATACCTAATAAACATATTTCATGATCGCTACCTCCGTATCGGAAGACATGAAGTGTAAATCTATAGTTAAAATGGATTAACTTGAAATCAACCATGGGCCAGGAGAGACAATATGGTCTGAGTTTGCTGAATATCAATATAGATATTTAAATAGTTCCTGAAGAGATCTTAGACATGTTTTCAAAGAAAAATGCGCGTAAGCTTCAGTTGGAATTTATACAGAATTGGTTTGCCTCGCTTTTGTTTTTTTTCCTTACTAATACTCACTGCTTTCAGCATTTGTTTTTTTATTGAATAAGTAATGAACAATGTAACCTTTTACTGTATTATATACATATTTAAAAATAATCTGGAAAGACTCTGCCAGACTTCTGCATTTGCCTCCACATATGAGTTGTTTTATTATATGTCCCACCCTGTTATATTTTTCTGGATCCGCCCCTATTTTCTCTCCCTTCTAACCATCATTTCGCTATATTTTCTTATCTTATACTAAATTATTGTAGTCCGATTAATATATATTTTCAAAATAAAAAAATATATTTTCTTTATTCCATAATTCCACGTCTGATACAATCACTATGATCATTTATTCTCACTTGTCATAGTTAACAAAAACAAATTGACAAAAATATTACAAATCATTCTCGTGTTAGGCAGTTTACAAGGCACCAGCCCAGTTTGCAAATTGTTTAGTTGTTTTATCCACATCAAATCAGATGTTAACTTTCGGTAAAATGGCAAAAAGGCAAAAATAAATTGCTTTTCATGTCAATTTCCTGTGTACTTTTATTTGAATAAAGGCCCATATAGAACAAATAAAGATGACAATCTTAATTGTGTGTCAAGCAATGGTGGAAAGAAATGCCATGCCGAAATAGAGCCGCCTTTCAGTGCTGGCTCTACCACTCCTTTTACCGCCGCCCGTGGGTTCGTTTAAATCGTTTGGAAGCGATTATTTGGTCAGGTCATGCCAAGCGTAGAGGAAATACTACTATTTAAGCTAATTCGTTAATTTGTTTTTCACAATAATATTTGGTTTATTAGGAGGCAAAATGAGCATTGCGTTACATCACAATTCGATTCTTTATTAAAATAAATAACGGTACACTTACTGATTCATTGAAATGACAAATTCTTACACGGTAAAAATGGATTTATTAATACAAGTAATATTATGCTGTCTTTTTATGTTAATTTAAACAAATTGTTCATTCAAAATATTATTAATATGTTTTAAGCAACAACCTATACTATAAGGAACAATAATTTTTTGTTAATTTGTTAAATTTGATACACAATTTGTTTGTTGTAAATGAATCTTTTCTAAATTCAAGAAATGATACGATTAATTAACCCTTTGCAGGCAGTATTTAGAAATAGTCATTTCTCAGGTATGATTTTAAGTACACTGATAGAAAAGGAGGAAAGAAGCAATGAGAATTTTTTTCAACATTTTCATTTAATCAGTTTTTTTATAAAATTGTGGTATGTCAGATGTACGACTAAGCCACAGAATAAACAATATTAATTTTTTTATGAAAACTTTGAAAGCAATTTTTTTTGTCGGACAGACATAATGCAACGCCACAAGTTTCACAAGCCCATTTAGATTTTCTTTGATGATCTCGGGTATTACATAGAGCACATCGTCGGTAATTTCCATAAACTAGCATATGCAAAGACTGATCCCATCATTTCTCGAGTACTGTTGGCTTGTAATTATTCATATTTTTCGGTTCTAAACTTGCTCTTCCCTTTTTCATTCCTTCACTTCCAGCTCCTACCAATCCTGCTACTACGGCCAAACGGAAAGCCTTCAAATTCATACCACTGCTATTTCCACACCTTTGTTGAAAAATTATAAACGCATTAACTACGCTGACATCAATAAAGTGTCAGAATATACCTGGCCACCACTTTCTACTTTTTCTATCAATTTCATAAGTTTTCTTCAACATGTCTGCCTTGTCTACGAAACCCATGTTTTGATTATAATTTTTCAATAATTTAGGGCAAGGAATATTTTCCGCTTCACCATTTCTCTTTTTTTATTATTACATGGTTAATTTCAGATGAATTTTCACAATTAGAGGCTAACAGAACTATCCTTTTGTCCATCCATTTTACACAAGAAATTCCATCGTCAGTTATTCGCCAATCAAAATCACCGCGCTTCAGCTCTTTATCAGCTTTGAAATCCTCCGGAATTCCTTTTCTCCCTGTTCGAATAGTTCCTGTAGCGTGAATATTCTCTGTTTGCAATTGTCTTAGTAGTGGCATGGACGTAAAATAATTATCGAAATAAATAAAATAATGCTTTCCAACCAGAGACCTGGTCAAATCTGTAATAACTCGAGGTCCTAACTGTTTCTCTGCAGTCACATCCACTTTTGCTGTGTATATTTGAAATTCGTCTATGTATCCACTTACATCTGCTCTAGTCCAAACTTTACAGTCCCATTTTATGGGCTTCTTAGCCATGTATTGGCGGATTGACGAACGGCCTTTGAAACAAATCATGGATTCGTCTATTGATATTTTTTCGTGCATTTTATAGTAAGTACTGAAATTATGTAACAATGAATTAAGAAATGGACGCAACTTATATAATTTGTCAAAATTAGGATTCCTGCTGTTTGGCTGAAGATCGTTATCATTCAAATGAAAATTTCCTAAGAGCCAATCGAATCTGGTCCGGCTGATTAGAGTTGAAATGTAAGAATCTCCAGCTCCAGTTGCGCTGACCAGTAATCCCGATAGCTTGGAAGCCATTTCACACCCATCAAAATATTTATAGCCAAAAATATTTTCATTTCTCTCATAGTTGTAGGAACAAATGGTTTCACACGTTGGGTAGCATAAAGATTTGTTTGAAAAACAAAATGTTCTATCATTTGTTCACTAACGAGACACCCAAAAATATCAAATGGCAGATCGATATCGTCGATATGTTAGTAGGCCCGACAAGTTCAGAAAAATCACCCACTATATTATCTGTATTGGTGACTATTAGGGGCTTTTTCCAAATAAATTTATCCTTTGGTAAAAAATGTGATAATGGGAGATTATCTTCATCCTCCTCAGAATCGGGTGAATTTTATGTGGGAGCAACAGTAACTTCCTCTGTATAGTCTTCCGTATCCATAGGATCAACAGCATCTTCCTCGCCCTCTTCGTCTTCGAATTTATCAACAGATTCTCCATCAGAAGGGATTTCTACCAATAGAAAAAATATATAATGGTCAAATTTGTCTATGATGTTGGTGCGTTGGGGTGTATTGTAAATACCACATATAAATAACCATCAAAAGCAACATTTTTATATAAACATTTAAAATTCTGCTATATTTGCATGCTAATATATTGCTACAATTCTTCTAGGGTACTTCCTTGTCATTATTTTCGGTTTTCTTGAGATTAAATTGGCCACTAAAATTTTAGAACATCAGCTGACAAGAAGAGATTAAAAACTAATTTATTATAGGCACAAGTAGTCAACTACCTGAATTTTTTGGCCTGCATAATAGAGGGCGCACGTTCATGAAGTATTCAGGTCGGTGGTACGTACAGTATACCAGAAAGCAGAATCAAGAATGAATTTGATATTTGTGGTATATGTAGTATACCACTAGCCTGAAAGGGTTAAATACTTATTATATATTTCTCTTCGTTTAACTAACTAATTTGTTGAGTAAGAGATATTTTGTTGACTAAATAAGGCATTTAAGTTAAATCAAAGTATAGTATAGTAATTTACAAATTAGTAATAAATACTAGAAATAATAACCAAATAGGTACCAATTTAATTGAACATTAAAATAAATTTGCCATTACACACTTGGTACATACACAACGAATGCGAGAGAAATTTCAGATTACTAGTCCCTAAATGAAAGCAGAGTACTAATGAATTGGTCAACTTCATCTACCAGTGTCAACCGCAATGTAATATAATTTGGAAAAACGCCCGATAAGCGTTATCTACTCATAAAGGTATAATAAAAAATATAATACCAAAGTATTCCAACAGAGGGGGGTAGAAGTTAATTTAGAAAATAGTAATAAATAAGTACTAGAAATAAATAAGTACCAAAGTCGAAATCCTCTCAATTTATTTAATTGAAGATTAAATAAATTTGCCACCACACTTCTTAACGATTTATACATGTTTATATTAAGAGAAATGATTAAGCTTTAATTGAGATTGTCCACTAGTAAATTAAATTAAAGCTTAATCACTTCTTTAGTATGATGAAAATTTATAAATAAGCCTGGCTAAGAGATGGCAGATTCAGGGTCGGGCGCAATACCAATGCCATCGCGCTATTGTTTACGATGACGATGACACGACACACTTCAGTTATCTGTCGGTCGATGCATAGAGTACTAATAAATAATAAATAATGTTGAGCGTAAAGAGTAGAAAACGACCGTACGCTGATAAAGTGAATAAATTTATCGGTGAATTTCCGGATTTATTCTATGATGGATGTAAAATAATTTGTAAAGTTTATGATCAAGACTTAATTTGCTGGAATAAATACGGCTGCAAAATTCATGTCAATAATAACCGGCATAAAAATAAAAGAAATGGCGTGTCTTCTTTGGAACCTCAGTTTATGTTTGATTTACTGTTAATGCTGATTGCCTGTGATGTTCCCCTGCGCATATTGGATAAACCAGCATTTCGGGAGTTCTGGAATAAATACAATCCCCAGGTGAATTTACCAAGTCGTTCATCATGACGTAGATATGTACCAAGTGTTAGTGAAGACATTGTAAATAGGATTAAATGTGCATTAAAAAATACACGGCTGAAGTTATGTGTTGACGAGACGATAAATTGTAAAAAAAATTCTATTTTAAATGTTATAGTACGTGTACTCGACCCTGTTAAACCAACATTTCCACTTTTACTAGCTAGCAAAAGACTAAGTGCGTGTACTGGCGAAACAATTACGCGGGTGGTGTTGGAGAATTTCGAAAAATTTGAACTGTCAACAAGTCAAGTGTTGATGTTTGTGACCGACGGTGCTGCGACAATGCGTTTGGTGGGCTGTTTTCTTCAAAGAGACGATTGTAGGTTTTTACATGTTATGTGTAAAGTGCATGCGTTCCATCTTGTAGCAAAAACGATTCGAAAATATTTTCCAGAGGTAGATGCATTAATAGCAAATACACAAAAAAAGTATTTCTCAAATCTCCTAAACGGCTTCGAGCATTTCACACACTGTGTCCTGGTATACCGGAACCACCAGAGCCAATTCTTACACGTTGGGGAACGTGGTTGAAAGCAGCTTTTTATTATGCTGAATATTTTCAACAAATAAAAGCTGTGATACTACAGTTCAACACTAACGAGGCTGCAGCTATTAAGGAAAGCCAGACAACCTTTCAAGATGTTTCCCTTGAAACAGATTTAAAAACTATTTATAACAATGATAGAGGACTACACGACGCAATAGAAAAATTGCAAAACACTTCGTTGTCGTTAGTGGAATCGCTACAAATAGTGGACGACGTAAATACGCAGCTACAAACTATAAATTATACAAAAAATAAGCCCGTTATTGAAAAATTCGAGAGTTTATTACGGAAAGATGATGATTTTACCAAATTAAGACAAATTTGTGATGGTGCATCTACAGCTGCGTTAAGTGAGTTCACAGAGTGTTTTACTTATGCCTGTATTACTTCCGTAGATGTCGAACGGTCTTTTCAAAATATAAACATATTTTTTCACCACAGCGAACATCGCTTACTGAGACAACTGTAGAAACATATCTGATGCTACACAGTTATTATAGAAGTGTTCCAGTTTGTGATAACGACAACCAAGCTACTTCATAAGTCTGCTTAAGAAGGTGAGTTTTGTACATATTTTATAAAGTGTACCAGTATTAATAAAATTTATTTCCATTTATTTTATTTATTTATTTATTTATTATTAGTTATCACTTAGATATACAATGTACATGTGTGAACGTCATTTAACAGTTTAATAATGATGTGCAGCACTAAGCTTACAAAATATAAGGAAATCATAAAAAAGAATTTAAAGCGAACGAAATAGTACAAAAACATACATCACAATATATAAAATATTTTTGTTTTTATTATTGTACCTATTCAAGTATTATGATATGATGCATACCCAGTACGTCTCTGTAGGATTAATGACCTTGGCCAGGCTTATTTATAAATCATTAAGAAGTGTGATGGTAAATTTATTTAAGAAGAAGAAGAAGAAGAAAATATTTATTGTGTATCACAGGTACATACAATCATATATGTACTAATATAAATTTATTTAATCTTCAATTAAATAAATTCAGAGGATTTTGACTTTGGTACCTATTTGGGTATTATTTTCAGTATTTATTACTGTTTTGTAAATTAACTTTACCCTCTCTGTTGGAATACTTTGGTATTATAGTTTTTATTATATTTTTATGAGCAAAGTATAGTTATTTACGTAACAAGACCGGAAGGTGATTCTTTACTGGGCGAGCTGACAGTTTGTAGTCGGCATCATTTCACAAAAATACGTTTAAATACGTCAACACCGTTGTCTGTCGACCTGCTGGTTTACTGAAATCTATATAAAACTACACTTCTTGTGCTTACTTCAAATTCATAGATACATTTCCTTGCTATCTTACATTAAATAGGTTGATTAGTTCTTAAAAACTAATTTTATTTCATAATTCTTAGAGGTCTTTTTTCAGAAGTTTTTTTATTTTTAAAGGCGGTTTATATATTTTTAATATTGTATTTCAATCTTTTCAATGACCTTATTTTTTTCACTTGTTTTTTAAAATGGTTTTGAGTAAAAAACAAAAACAAAAGTGGTAGCTCGCAAGAACAAACCGTCTCGTTATTCAATGTGTAGATGAACATACAACAGCAAATATATCTGTTTTTCGTACGGTTTCGAACGAATTTAGCAATCTGAATTGATAGGAGATTCATGTTAGTGTTTCTATGTGTTCAAAATTTCCAACCTACTTTCAAATGCAATCCACGCGTCATTCCGTGTCTAAATTCGGTCTTAGTTACCTCTAAAGTCCACATCGAAATAGTAAGTTTAATTGTCTGTCAATTCCACTCCATATTTTAATATTTCTAACTCTTCGAAAACAGGTTACAGAGTTTCAAGTCTATTTTTCATTTCAGGAGCAAAATATATTGTTATGAATTTTTGGCTTTACTTTTAAAGAAATATCTGTGAGTATTCCAAATTCTGATCAGATCTCTATCTCTACTAGAAGTGGCAAAATTTATCCAGTTGTGGATTTAACGTTTGATTATGACTATTCGTATATACGTGTATAATATCCAAGAGTGTGCCAATTCTCAATTATCTACCTCTTGGAAAGTAGATATAGATTTTCTCCGTATTTTTCATCCACCGTTAAAAATGTCGCCTATGAGTGTGCCAAATTTCAAATGCCTAGATCTATTAGTATTGGATAAAAAGCTTCTAACCCCAATTTTTCACCATACTGCAAAATTTGACGGGTTTTGAATTATTTATTTCGCCTAATAATGTCTATTAATGTAATAAATCACAATTGTTTAGATTTATTGGCACTGGATAAAGGAATTGTACTATATGCGTGTGCCAGAGACAAATCTCAACTGTCTAGATTTTGGAAGAAAATATAGAGTTATTACCACTATTTTCTTACCACCAAGCAATATTTGGCAGGTTTTAATTTTTTGCCGTGGTCTTAGAAGTAATGTTTATGAGTGCACCAAATCTTAACGTCTAGTTCTACTGGTAATGGATACGGGGATTCTACCCATATTCCTAAATCTGGAGCATAATTCATCAAGTCATTGATGTTTTCTTTTACCACGTGGATAATATCTATGGTGTGTCAAATCTCAACTGCCTGAATCTTGGAAAATAATATAGAATTTTTACCCCTATATCTCACTCTCGGGCCAAAATTTATCGGATTTTGGATATCCTTTGCGGAGCACATGGTATACATTTGCTCCGACAACCCTGCTGCTGTAAAGGCTATGTGCTCCCCCTGGATGTGACTAGCTCTCGTTCAGCAGTGCGGAGATGCCCCAAAAGGGTTTACGAGGCATAACCAAGTTAAGACTAGTGTGGGTCCTGGGGCATCCAGGGGTTCCAGACAACGAGAAGGCCGTTTAAATTCACTAGACTTGGAGCCGAATAGCCCTGCCTCGGGCTTGAGCATATATTGGTCATCATAAGAAGACAGATCACGACGGCCCTCGATAAGTAGGCTTACGAGATACTAAGGAAGCATTGGAGGACCTGCAGGCAAACTTCAGATTTTGTGACAGGGCCGAACAAGTCGAGATCAATTTGGCTACTAAGCCGGAGTCGAAGGACTCTGAATCTTTTAATCGGAGTTCTGACAGGAGGAGATGGGTTCCCCTCGCATTGTGTGACATCCTGACCTTCACTAAAAGATCAGAAAGATTCGATAAGGGAGCAAGAAAAGTACACGCTTGCCAGGAGTCAGCCTCACTCACCATTAACATTAACCGATGATTTTAATAGCATGTAATGTAATTGAAAATATGCTGATAATACACAAACAATTTCGTCATAATTGGTTCGGTCGATTTTTAAGTTATATGAGAGCAAAGATATACATAAGGCACAAAAAATATACAGGTCGATTTGAGAACCTCATTTTTTTTTTGAAGTCGGTTGAAAATCAATTTAAACGATTTAGTGCTGATTCGTTCATAATACGTGATTTAAATAATAAATCGGTTTTTCCCGTAGACGGTTGACTCTAAAACCAATTACAAAGATATTTTTACAATCTTTCGTCTGCTTTGTATATTTTATTTTAGTAATAATTTTTCGAATTGCGTACAGATTATTTTCCAGTCAGCATAAATGGAATTAAAATGTGTTTCCATTTAACATAATTATTTGGTACTACCAAATTATTTATCAGATACAAGTAAACTAGGAAAATAAATAAATCGATATATATATTATTATACTATAATAATACATGAAACACCAATAAAAGCCGTAAAGCTAGTTAATATGTTACATGAAACGATTGAAATTTTAATCACATATACATATAATTATACTAGAGAGCAATTATATTTAACTGATTCGAAAAATAATATATAATGAAAACTAATAACAGTCATAAAATAGTTATGTACAATGCATACAAAACTTTAATCTCGTGACGATAATAAAATTCGTTAATTTAAAAATAACATTGCCAAAGAAAAATATTTTCCGCATAAATCAATTACCGGCTGCTGAAACGGTTCTTTATAGCAGAAATTTAAGAATTTTGAAATAATATAATATACAATAAATTTTTAAATAATTAATTATCAGTGTCATTCGATACTGTCAATAATAATTCATGTCATATATTTTAATAATTTTTTGTTATGCACGTTGACATTTTAGTAACTAAATCGGACTATTAAATTTATCGTAACGCCATTTTATGAGGCTAAATGTGTAAAATATTTTAGTTTACATCAGCTTTATTTAAGTACTTGGAAAATATATTTTAATCGCTTGATAGTAGACATGATTTATAAACTTGCAGCAAGGATATATTTGTTTGTAAAGTCAAATACAAAAAAAGTTTGGGTCTCATGGACTCCCTTTCAGAAGGCCAATTTTGCTCATCACCGAATTTTTCATTGTCATTGGTCTTTTGAACAAGTGTACCAAATTTGAAAGCTTTATCTCAAAAACTGTGGCTGCTATCATGATACTACAGACATGCGGACAGATTCTTTTTTATAAAGTCATGTTTTTTCATTATAATTCGTCGAGATTCGTCAAGAAATGCAATAAAAATTTTTAATTCTTTTTCCCGAAATTGTATTTTTTTCTTTTTTTATTCATTATGTCTCTTCTGGTGGTACCACATTCACCAAATTTATTGTGTCACCTAAAATGTTGTTGACAATCTTAACTGCCAAATGTGGGAAGTCTCTCATTAGTATTTTTTGAATTTCGCGGATACACACTCACACGCACTCGCACACGCACGCGTAACTTCAAAATAGTATGTCCAAATGATTATTCTGACTTGGTTAACCCTTTTTATTCTTGGTTTGTTGTTGGTATCAAATTTTCCCAAAAAATCGAGGTGCTTGAGAGGGATATAATCTAACATGTCTTCTAGGTTTTCAATTTCTCCATTGAAATTCCGTTCTTGCATTCTAGAAGGGGCAATTGACGTTCCAAAATGTGTTGTTTGTTTTTTCCTTTCTTTTATAACATTACACTCGACTCAGCTTTCCATCTCGTTGAATGATTTTTTAGTTTTAACCACAGTAAGGATATCTTTACCAATCAATACCCACGATACGTGCGAATTTTTAATTTAGACGTGTTTAAAACATCATCAGCCATTTTTTGAAAATCTATGAAGTCTTTAGCCTCCATTGTAAATGCCTTAAATGATTCTTTGTGACATGCACTCACAATCATTATTTTAATATCGTCAGGGACAAAGGTTTTGGTTACTTTTTTCGCTTTTCTATCTGAGCGAAATAACTGTCGCATGGTAGATACGAATGACCGGAAACTAAAAATGTTCGCTCTACTTGCTCATACACTGAAACATTAAGTAGATTAACATCAACATCATCTTGTTTTTGTTTTGTCCAATACAGATGTCACTCCATATGACTAATTTCTTTCTGCTTTGAAAACTATCTTGCGATAAAGTTTTTAACAAACCTGTATTTTTTATTGTTTTTATATTTATTGTTCACTTTTTTTTTTATTGATATCTGTATGTGAGATTAGGAAATTTATGATATTCATTTTCTCAAAATGTTTTTTCTTTTTTAAAAAAAACTTTAAGTACATTTTTATCTATTAGATTTGCAACACCCCCGTCCAATTGTTGGCATAACACAATAAGCTGGGGGTTGTACTTATTGACCGGTAGCTCAGTAAGCAGGTCGTGAATAAGGGCTTAGATTAATTTGAGTTATCACCAAAATCTAGGCTGGGCGCCAGGACTTTTGCAAGTACCAATTAATTAAAATTTTACTTTAAAAGGTAAAGATAGCGTTAAAACTTGAATTCGGTTGGTAAGGAAGTGGAATAAAAAGATCTTATTTTAATAAAAAGTATAATCAAGACTAGTATATGTGATGTACAAGTATTTACAAGTAAAAAAAATTAAATGTGGTTGAAGACCAAAAAGTATCCAAAAATGATGTGAAAGAGGAAAAAAAA
Source organism: Rhamnusium bicolor (assembly GCA_029963845.1). Classification (NCBI taxonomy): domain Eukaryota; kingdom Metazoa; phylum Arthropoda; class Insecta; order Coleoptera; family Cerambycidae; genus Rhamnusium; species Rhamnusium bicolor. Next base: position 833,400 of record JANEYF010003267.1, on the reverse strand, counting down.
ATGAACAATGAAAAATGAGATGCCTGATCTCTCACAACGTTTCTTCTGACCAAATAAACTTAACTGGGGACGAAGATCTTACTTAACTTCAAAGGGGTTAGTCCAGCGAAGAATCCACCAACGGCTAGGCTCTTAATGGGTTCGGTGTCAATTTGACTAACCACTGTCAGTACTGCAGTTACCCTTGAGAAAAAAAAAGCCAGTTGTGTAATATTACGTTTTTCTGCTCCACCCTGTATATAATGATCAGTTCGATCCACCAGTTATCCTCTTCTCTTGGTCCAGGTATTTACATAAAAAGGGGAGAGTTTTATGAGATCAGTATTAGAGGCAAAACAAAATTAAAAGCTGTGACTTTTGAAGTGTCCAGCTACGTAGACAAAATATGAGTTAACACAAATTTACCGAGTAAATTGCAAACTAAACAAACTAGGATCGGTATCCTACAATAGGTTAGGAAGTTGAAGACTTCAACTAACTTAAGTATTAATAAAAGTTACCTTAAATATAAAAAATACTAGTCCAGCAAATAAACTAGGTGTAGCTACGATAATAAACAAGTGAAATAGGTATTCACTAAATGTTAAGATATTTTTGTAATAAAAGAAGTGAAGCTTCAAGAAAATAGAATTTAGAATGTCTGTTTACAGACAGACAACTAGAAAGATAACGTAAATAAATATTTGCTAAATATAAAACAATATGATAGTTTTCAACTTGAAGGTAACGTTAAATTAATTATTTATTAGTTCCTCCGAGAGAGGTTCGAAGGAATTGCAGATAATGTTAAGTAAAGCTATATACTTGACTATATGTTTACTTTAGATCATTAAAAGTTAATCAAGTGCCAGAGAACTAGGCAAGGTTCCACTAGAGTAGCGTTCCTGAAGAAATACTAAGGAAACGTTTAAGTAAGTATTCGATATTTTAAATTTAGAAAAACCTTACGTTTCTGAGATCTGGTTGATAAATATATGCACTGGTATAAAATAATCCACCACAAAATAAATGCACCAAATTAGATAATTTTCACAAAGGTTATAAACAAATAGGTTTGTCAAACCAGGTGTACCAATCTTCAAATGTTACCAGTCACCACTTTCAGAGTGCTACCAACGTGGCTAAGTGACCTAAAACATCAACAGGCAAAGTATGAAAACAACTAACTACGATACAAAATGGCGACATACGTTGCCAAGTAAATCTAAAATTTACAATAACCGAAAGTTAGTTTAAATTAACACCTGAAATTATTACAATATCAAAGTAATATTAGATAAATTGCCAGCAAGGCACAATAAATTGATACTAATCAATATTAATAATGGCTGTTCCAAAGAACAAGCAAGGTGAACTGATCACCAAAAAGCAAATTCGCCCAAGGCGTAAATTAAGATAATTACGGTACAATATTATTATGAAAATTACCTCAAAGGTACTTTAAATCCATATAGCAACTTTTTAAATAATGATTAGCATTGAATCACAAGATAATACCAGAAAACATATAAATTTTACCAGACCGCAGAATTATAGATGGTTTCAATCTGAACGCTGCACTAGTAAGAAGAAGGAAGCCTCGTTCTGTCCTCCCACCTAAACTCGGTTATAGTTTGGAAAGAGACAGACATTTGAGAGTAGAGTATGAGCAATAAAGATAGATAGATATTTAGTGCAAAAATCTGCAAAACCGACTTTTCCAGTAGAAATCAGTGGCGCCATCTGGACTAGACTAGCAGAACTTAATTCCTCGCGGAACACAACAAACTGGAATGAAATAGCTTGCAATTTCGTTACAGATTTACTAAATTATATAGAAAATGTTTGTTAATTGTTGTAGTCCTGAAGAAGACGATAAATATTGTCGAAACGTCGACTTAATGAGAAATTGAGGTTTTCTTACATTGTTATCCAATTTAGTTCCGACAAAAAAATATCAACAAATTGAACAGTGATGGATACGAAACTTTTATTAAATAAAGGAGGATATTGAGAATGAAATTTGAAATTTTAGAGGTGATGGGTATCGCGACGCTGTTCCTATCTTGAAACAATTTTGTTGCTTTATCCTCTATATTCATCTTCCATTTTACTGGTAAAGACTATATTAATTTATTTATGGTGAAATAAATTCGACATACGCTTAGTGTTAGATGGGACATCTGTAGATACTAGATTAGAGATCACAAGAGCGTATAAGAGCATAGTGACGCGGGCTGTGTCACTTAAATTCTGTACTGCAATGCGGACCTCGATCAGGAAGCCACCGGATGCCCTTTTTTATTATCGCCAACCCTGCTTATTCTGTTGCAGATGCACGTACTACTACTCCCAGTCAAGAACTTTAAACTGCCCACCGTCTAACTTCAACTTCAATTCCGCACGTCGACTTCGTTTATCTCAAACCCGAAGTACGTTCCCACTAATCTAGACTCGAGACCTGTCTACAATCTTCAAGACGCTGCAGTTTTTGGAATTAGATCTAGGGTGCTCTAAAATGGGAGAAAAGCTTTAAGAAAATTACTATCGTTAGTTCATTGTTGTGCACGATTGTAAATTTAAGAAATTATTGAAAATGGCCGTAAATATTTTCAAGTATTTTATTCCAAAATAATTCATAATATAATTATTAATTGTTAAACATCATTATCTAAATTAAGCATTATTGTGCCCATGGTAACCACGGTTGGGGAACATTTAAGATTCTTTCTCCCAACAGCAGCACAAATATTGTGAAACAATCACCTGCTATATGATTTGCAATAACTGCACTGAATCCGGATTCCATATTAATCTATCTACAGGCATAAAAGCAAAATTATTTGGTTTCCGTTTTAGCTTCACCTAAAACATTTCTATATAATACTATATTGTGTTGTTTTGTATAATATGGGAACAGTTTTCTTGCATTTCTATTTCCAAATTGAAGAAAAGTGTGGTGTCCACCTCCGATTATCTGTACATGTTTATCTTTATGAACCTGTACAGCATGTGCCGCTTTAACTGCTACCACCCAAATACGTATATCTCAGTTAACATTAATCGAATCAAAGTTTCTCTACGCGTAGAGCACTGAAATAGGCACCGTGTGACCACCCTCATACGTTTTATATGGGAAAACCCCAATACACTGTGATTAAAGAATGAGGCCAAAAATGGCAAAATCGTCTTAGGCATTTCTATATCGAAAAATTTTACTAAGAAAAGTTGTTTAGAATGACTTTAACTGACTAAAATCGAAGTTTCAGGGAAAAAAATTTGGGTCTTTTTATGAAAAAATGTAAACACCTAACACACGATAATTATGCAATGTAATGATTTGATTGCTCTGAAATAAAAAACAATTGCAATGTATTATTTGATTAGTATCATGCTTTAACTGTCAAATATTACTACACAAAAACTTGACAATAGCTGAAAATGTTGAAGTTATTAAGATTCTTGTTGATAATATGACATCAACAGGAGAAACAGGTCGAAAATTTAATGTCAGGCATCCATTTCTCCCACCAACCAACAGCAGTTAAACTTAAGAACATATTTACTGCAATTGGAAGTGTGATATACAGAATGTAAGAAATCCTGATCGTCAGATTTACCGCAATAATTGGCTCATGTAAACATCTTCGAGCAAGTTTACGTAAAATTTCAAGTAATTTAAATTTACGTAAAAACAAGGTCTGAAGAACTCTAGGTACGTCGCCAAAAATTGAAACTAAATCAACATTTCTTCATACCTTAGAATCTTGGAATACTGCTTCTGGACACAAAAAAAAACTAGAAAACGCCTACGGCATTTTCTAGCTCTACGGAGGGCCACTGGCCCTGTGGACTTTTCTCTCCCTAAACAGCAGAAAACATGTCCGCCTTTGACGGTCACGATAAGGGCCTTCGGCTCCCAAAAATATCAAATCGGCCCTGCGGCTCTTTCTTTCCAGAAACGTCCACAAAACATTTCCGCCTTCGACGTTCACGGAAAGGGCTTTTTTTCCAAAAGTCCTTTTTCTGGTTCCGGCTAAAACATCCCATATATTTTTAAGGTCGCCAATCGATTCCCCGCCCTGCATATAGTCGGAATCTGAACTAATATTTTTATTGGGACACCATATATACTAAATTTTCTTTGGGCCACCGTATACCACTTAACTAGATATAATTTTAATTAAATGCAACAAATTGGCGCGAAACTACGAAAATTTTAAAATTTTAAACGCTCATACTTTCTCTAAAAGGAAACGCACGGCCGCTGGGGGCATAAAAAAAGAAAGAAAAAGGTCCACAGATTACGCTCGTAGTAAATTCGGTCCCCGAAATGCAAAATTTCAATCGTCAGGAGCGTACGAAATGGGACTATTTTGGGTTATTTTTAGGAAACGCATAAATTTTAAACGCAGGAATCTCGCGAAATTAAACTTTCGGAATTGGTGAAATCGCAGAAGAAAGGAGGTCAAGGAGCTCCACATACACGTAGCGACCCGGTTCTCGAAAATTAAGAGCGGCAAGTGCGTAGGAAAAGTGACATTTTTGACGTTTAAGATAAAAATGGCCGCTCTATTTCATATTTTCCGTATTCATTTTTCGGTCACGTCGCGACGTGTTACGGGTTGCGTTTCACGAAATGTACGTTGTCGAAAAAATTTCGCAAAAAAAATCTCTTAAAACGAAAAAATTAAAACAAAAGAGTTCGAAGATTTTCGATAACTTCCATGATCCTTAAAACGTGAAATCGTCACCGAAAAGCCACCACGAAAAAAACTGTTGCGGCCATCGTTTTTTTTTTTTTTTAAATTTTGAGTAAAAGGCAATGTTCACAGACAGTGAAAGTGTGAGTTGATATTATGAATAAGACCATCGTTGGACTATTTTTTTTACCAAAATTTAAATATCCAGAGTTTCTTTGACCTATGGGATACCTTACATGCCTTACCTTTAAACATACGAGATGATTTATACTTTCAGTAAGATGGTTGCTCTGTATATAATAGGGGGGGGGGGGGGGGGGGGGGGAGGGGGCCCCCAAAAGGGGGGGGGGGGGGGGAAACCCCCCCCAAGGGGGTTTGGGCCCCCCCCCCCCCCCCCGCCCCCCCTAATTTTAAGGGGGGGGGCACAAAAAGAGGAAAGGGTTTAAACAGTTTTGAATGTGTAAAGTAGACCTTTTTTGAATACCGGACAATAAAAATTACTTGTGATCACAAGTAAATCGTATATGACGTAAAACACAGGGGCTGACCCTGAACACTGCGCTCACATACACATATAAAGATATGATAAATGATATATTATCTTTTAATTGGCAAGATTTTAGTATCCAAAATGGACAATATTTCAGTAAATACACAATACTGCACACTAGTAATTTCTAGAGCTCCTGTAAATTAGCAGCATCTGTTTTAGATATTCAGGAGTTAACTTTTGACGCCTGTTGCGCGAAATCCATTTATACGAGGAAAACGATCTTTCAACGTTTATAGAGGCAACAGGAGCATATTTAAAATATATGACGTTTTTCAAGGAGGGCACGTTTATGCTGGGTTGAGAAAAGTGTACTTCTTTTCCTACAAGGAGGTCCGCAATACCCCATAGTTTACGGGTTTGTTTTGTAAAGCTCTATTAAATTTATTTTTCACATGTTCAGCAGAGTCTCCTGATAACCGAAAAATGAACTGGCTAAATAAAGCCGAAAAAAAATGTGCTAGTGGTGCGGGAAGCGAAATATCCACAAGAATTGTTTGGGGTTCAATGCGGGAGGCGACCATATCTAATGTATAATAAATGCAAATATTTGTTTGTAAGGTTGAAGTCATTCTAGATTTCGTTACACAACTGTTTGTAAAATAGAATTAAAGGTTAGTCCACTAGATGAATTTTCATCCAAATAAATTCGTCACAAATCTTAAGTGAGTAAGTCAGATTTCGCATTTTTAGTATTATCTACTGGATGAAAGTTGTAAATGCGAATCATTCATCTTAGATTTTGGTGAGGAAACAATCGTGAAATGGTTAATTTTTTTTTTTTTTTTTTTTGGTTTTTTAGTTAGACGTCGATTGCATCTTAAAAGAAGAAATTGTTAGACTAATCATATATTACCGTAAAGTGGTACTTTGGGAGAAGTCTTCAGCAACTTCCATCCACAATTTTCTTTATACGTTCTCATGTGCTAGTTTCTCAACATCTATGACACTTCATTAAAATTGTCAGAATAACTGCAATAAATCCCATCGGAATTGATACCTCGCATATCGCATGTGTTTGTCCGAAAACGTACGAGTGACTTTGCAAACAATGGACGACTTTTAATAGATTTCAGTAATATTGCATCATTTGCATCTAGTTAATGGTTCCAATTCTGACGACGAAAATATTGAAAATGTACAGAATGTTGTTAATTGATGTATATGTTTCACTAAACCAAAAATTTTTATTTTTGTTAGTATTCTTTTTAATTTCTGTATTTAAAATAAAGTTTTCGATTAATATAAACTGTTTTCAATTATTCTAGTTAATATAATCTTAATCTTAGACTAAATAAACAAAAAAAAAAACGAAAAATAAGTACCGTTTTGGGGGTTAATTGCGGGAAGCAGATATTGTCCCAAGCAGTTGCGGTTGCGGCAAATATGTTTATTTTTCACTATACATATACAGGTATCATTTCTTGTAACAAATTTAAAAAAAAAAAAAAAAAATTCTAAAAATTAACTTTTGGTTATTTTTTTTTTTGAATTTTTTATATTATAGATATTTTATTTGGTTATCTATTTAAAGGGCAAAAACAAAAATTTTAAGTTATTTAAATTTAAAATGGGGTATACCTATGTACAATACGATCTGTACAGACCTGGAATGTACCATTTACTCGCGATCTTTAATTATTACATACTATGTGCTAATAAAAAACAAAAAATACTTTAATTTTTTTTTTTTTAAATTTGGTATTTCAAACATCTTTGTTACCGTTTACCTAACAAATTTCTGTATGATACTATTACCAACATTATTAATAGTTATACCAGCAGAATTGAAATATAGAAATGACATTACATATTTACATGAAACATTGCTGATTTTAATATGTGAATATTCTTCCATTTTACCCATTGATGATTAAAAAACTCTTTTTTTTTACCTGTAGATGATGCCATGTTTGCGAAACGAACATAGTACAGGGTGTTTGTGAAAACTACTTCAGTGCTAGTAAACAACTAAAAAAAACATTCCTTTAGGTAACAGAAAACAAAAATATGTTTTATGTTTAAAAATAATCACAATTACTGCATGATAAATTATTTAACTCAGTGGCATGTTGGCAAAAAGACCCTATTGACATTGCACATGTATTAAAACTACCTACATACTCTAGTAGTCGTTCACCGTGCAGTTGTGATCATGTGCAAATTAGCTGTTAATTTATAGTAATGTAGTTAGAAGCAATTGAAATGTGAATAGCATTTACCCGAGCCATGGCTGCCACAAAATAAAGGAAATTAATATTATTCAGAGAGCGTCGGCAGCCATGCCACCCTAATGAACAATCATTATTCTACATGAAAGGAGAGGCCTTTTTCCAAAAAGGTAAAATTACTTTGGGATTGATTCAATCACAATGCTGCGGATTGGGTTTATTTGATAAACAGATGGGAGAAACTTATTAATGTAAATGTATAATGGAAACTGATTTTTTTTGTTATTGTGGAAAGCATTAATCTTTATCAAATTTAATAGTTCACAAGGAAAGCAAATTAGGTTCTATTATGACTGAATTAATTTTCAAACTATTTAATGAACATCCCAAGATTATTTCTCTAATCAAATAAAATCGTCGGACTTCATCTTTGGATCAACGAGAAGAAAAAAACTATTTAAAACTGACATATAATTTAATAAGTTAAAATTTAACATATCATAAAGTTTTGCATTTTTCTGTCTAGTAAATATACTGGTAACACATTAAATTGTTTACTATAGGTAATAGACATCCGTATCTAAAAAATTTAAATTTGATCTTTGAAGTTGATAAGGCTTCTGTCTTGAATAGTAGTTGAATCTCGGACTTCAGACATCTTTGCAGTTCACACAGCGATGGTTTCATTGGCCACGTATTTCAAAGAGTTATCATAATTACACAAGAAACTTACTGTAAATATTGCCTCTTCTCTGTGGCGTTGAATAAGAATTTATTCACTTTTAATAGACTTGAATGCCCATAAAAGATAAAGAAAAAAGCTTATATGGGATAGAAACATTTTCGAAAGCTTTGTTTAACCATAATTAAGTCAGGAGATCCAAATTAATTTTAATAACCAATTTCCCTACTACAGGGTTGGACTGTTTGATATTGATATATAAAATCAAAATTATTCTGTACAACCCACAATTTGGCAGTGGTACATAAACAAGTGAATGACCACTGAATGTTCACGGCAGTGGTGATTATTGCGCATATACAAAAGGGCGCAAAAGCAAAACGTGCCGTACGTTTATATATTAAATGAAAATCTCGCCCTTTAAATATATTTTCTTGTTTTATATTGATCTTACTTCTTTTTTTTTTTGATGTTTTTGATGATTGCATCTTACTTTTATTTCATTGTTATTCTTGTGTTTTCACTGACTGTATTAGTAATTATAATTTATAATTACTAATATTCACCGAACCGTGACAATAGGTTAGTCCTGGAGTAGGTTGAAACCTTTGATGCGAAGATAACATTGAAGTTTTCCGCAAAATACCAAAACACTATATACTGCAGTCGACGCGCGTTTCGCCAACCACGTTGTCATCATCTGGAGATGATTAAAACTAACCTTATGCTAACAGTGTATCCTATTTATACCTAAATTCTTGTCACGGATCGGTGACCCCTGACCCACTAACCAATAAAGCGGGCTATTTGGGATAGGCCCTCTGTCACTATTTATACTATTTTTACACTTTGTGATTTCCAAGATTTTAAATGCATCCAGTCTAGTATTTGTTACATTTCTAATTAATCTTAAATTGCTAATATTTATTGTAAGATTGTTCTCAAACACATGTTGAGCAACATTAGACTTATCGAAACGCACGTCGAGTGCTAGTATTTTGGTGTTTCGTGTAAAACTACGTCAGTGTTATCTTCACATCAAAGGTTCCAACCCACTTCAGGACTAGGATGGCTTCACGTTCAACGGAAATGAATGTGTATCATAAGGTTAGTGCTAAGATTAGATTAGTAGGGTCAGATATTTGATTTAGAAACTTGTAAACGTTGTTCAGTATTTCCAAATTTTGTTCAAGCTAAAATTACAAATTCTTCACATATTTCAAATAAAGTTAAAATGTTTGCAAAGCACAAATGGCTGGATTTAGAAATTAAGTATCTGTACTACAGTGTAAACAAAGTACGCTTGAATTATGTGGACCTTACAAAAAAGCTTACCTATTAGTTAAATAATTTAGAACATGAACAATTGTGTGACTTTCAGAGGAAGATGTTTCTATCAATTAACGAAATTTATTAAGAAAATGTCGTCACAAAATAAAAAACTCAAAAGATTAATCAGCCGACAAAAGAAAGTGCTCCTCAAAAAGTTCTCAGAATTGTAAAAAATCATTCCTCACTGTCGTTTGATAAAGAAGAAACTGATCTCCTTACCTTACCTTCCTGATTCCTCTAAGGAATTTACCAGAGAAGCTTGCAGAAATAAAATCTCGACAAATATTGTCACTAAAATTAATAGAAATTCAAAATCTACAAAAAGACAGAAAAATTATCAAATGGTTGCGTGAAAAAGATTGTTTTTACTGAAAAGCCGATAAGGGCAATAAGGTTGTCATTTTAGATAAAGATGACAGTTATGAAAGGTTACATAATATGATTAGTAATGGTCCTTATAAAAAACTTTCCAGAAATCCATTACCAAAAATTATTACTGAAGTAAGAAATGTACTTAAATCATGCAATAACCTTATTACTCCAGCTTTAAATAGGAGGTTACATACATCAATCCCAAGTGTACCTAGATAATACTGTTTGCCTGAGATACACAAACCAGGAAAGTCGGTACGTTCTATTGTTTCAGCCGACTTACCACCTATCAAAATGGTTAACAGAGGAGTTCGAAAATTTACCTATTACACCACCTAGTTTCTCTGTAATTAATTCCAATGATTTCATTAATAAGGTGAAAAATATTCAGTTGCAAGTAGATGATATTTTGATCTCCTTTGACGTTTGTTCATTGTTTCCAAGTGTTCCGATACCACAGACCTTGGACTACCTTAAGGATCTACTCCAATTAAACAATCTCAGTCAAGATGTAGTAAGAGAATACTTCAACTCACTAAACTTTGCACGAAACAAAATTGCTTTTGATTCACCGGTAATTTCTTCGACCAACATAAAGGAGCAGCAATGGGTAACTCTTTGTCACCATTCATTGCCAACCTCTTCATGAACAGATTTGAGACAGAAGTAAAAGAAGAATTCGAGTATTTCCCCAGGGTTTGGCTTAGGTATGTGGATGATATTTTTGCAGTGTTTGATACAAAAGTCGCTGATATTGACAACTTTGTTTCTAAATTAAACAATCGTTTCGCGTCAGTTATATTCAAATATGAAATTAAAAACTTTGAAGAACTACTATTTTTAGATGTAATAATAATTAGAAATAGTAAAAATAAGTTACAACTTGACATATGCAGAAAAAGATACAAGTACTCTAAGATACATTCCTAGGGTCTCTCACCATTGTGCTCAACACAAAATGGAGAGTTTCTTGTCCATCGTCTATTAAGCTTCCCCTTTAATAAGGAGAGGTTTGAAAATAAAAAGGCATTGATTAAGGATATAGCTGCGAATAATAGATATTCTGTAAGTTTAATTGATAAAATAATTAGGAAACGAAAATTTAAAGAGTTATTTCGAAATTCATCGACCTTTCAAAATAAAAGAGAAAATTCGAAATTTGTATCGATTCCATTCGACCCTCGATTTAACTGTGGTATTGGTAAGATTTTTAAAGATACAGGTTGACTGCTCATTCATCGGGAAATAAACTACAACTTTTTGGTCAATCCAAAAGACAAAATGTCGGGAATTTACGAAATTAGCTGTAAAGACTGTAACCAAACGCATATTGGATAAACTAGATGGTCAATTTAAACCAGATTCAAAGAACACATGGCCCATCTCAAATATGGTATAACAGATGTCTAGTGGTGCCCAACATGCGTTTGTAACAAAAACTAAGCAGCTGGATGCATTTGAAAGCTTGGAAATCACAATGTGTAAAAATTGTATGAATGGAGTCAGAGGGCGTATTCCAAATAGCCCGCTTTATTGGTTAGTGGGTCACGGTTCGCGATGAACCGTGACAATAGTTTAGATATAAATAGGCTACATTGTCAGCATAAGGTTAGTTTTAATCATCTCCAGATATTGTTAAGTTGATTGGTGAAACGCTCATCGAGTGCAGTATATGGTGTTTTGGTGTTTCGTTGAAAACTACTTCAGTGTTACAATAGTCTAGGTATATATAAGACAGTTAGCATAAGGTTAGCTTTAATGATCTCCCGATGACGCCAACTTGGTTAACGAAACGCGCGTTGAGTATATAGTGTTTTGTGTTTCGTGGAAAACAACGTCAGTTTTTTATATACACTACCAAAACAATTCGTAAGTTTGTTTATCTGATGCCTCTATTCCATCAAAATAAATTGTTTGAAAAATTGTTTTAGTAGGTTTCTTATTTAAGAGGTAAGGACCAGAAATGATAAGTTTGTCTAGCATATAGTCTTTATTTTCGTAAAGTTCCACCGTTTTAATTATGTCACTTATTTCAGTGTAACAGTGTAGAAATAAAATAAATATATTATTGAGAAATGTCATACTGGAATCTTTTGTTACGCTGAAAAATAATATGTGAAAAAAATACACCTCAATCGTTAATATAACTATAATTTTTTTTCGTTTTCTTCTGATCATAGAAGGAGAGTCTTAACTCCTAATTTTTTTTGTTTCAGTTTATTTAGAATCAAATAAATATGAAATGAAATACTAAATTAACGTTCTCTCTGGCTGATCCTGCATTGTCTAAACGTCTTTCAATCTGCCTAAGAAGTGGTGCAAATATACTTTCCTTTTATAATTTTAATGATCCCACGAGAATCGTGTTTATTTTTATAACGAAAAGCGAGAAAATTCATTATTTGTAAATTATACCTTTCAAATAAATATATAATTCGTCTGACTTGCTCATTCGTTAATGACAAATAATGACTTTGTGTTACCTAAAAACTCCACAAATTATGATTGACAGATGATTCTACTGAATTTTAATATATAACAAGAAATATTATTTCATACACGCTTCTTGCCGCACGTTGCTCGTTTATGATTGATTGGCGTTAAAAAAATGCTAAAACTGTTTAGGTTTTTTACGCTAAATAAAAACGTGAGGCGAGAACCATATGCGAAATATCAGCTTAATATCAAACATTTTTAAAGGTCTGGTTTTATATCTTAACATTTATACAACTTATTTCAAACTGATGTTAGATATTCATAGGCAGATTTAGTTTATTAATAGTATTTGTGACCTATTTTTAAAACCAATTTTACTGTTAGCTATTACAATAAATGTCAGTGAGCTGTGACAGGGCATATTTTAATAATTATCATTAGAGAAATAAAGATGAATATTCACATAATATTTAGTTTATTATCCAATAGTACATTATATATCAAGGGACTAAAATGCATCATTTAATCCCGAGTGAGGGATTTCATGAAGCACTTCAGTTCTGTGGTATATATGATATTTCTTGCACTTCCGATTAATATGAAAACAAAATGGTTGAAATTTAAAAGAAAGCTGTCAACGTGAGAATCCAGCTTTTTAAATCATCACAATTAAAATAGTATATTCTGATGATGATAAAACACACTTAGTAACAATATGCTGTTAACGTGACAACTCAGTTTTTAAAACATCAATGGCGATGACTGATTTTTTTTTAATAACGACCTGTATATAATACAACATTGCTATGGTTTTGCAAATGTGAGGTTTCAAGTCATTGAGCGGAAAATATTGAGATATAATAATGCTTTCTTGTTAAATATTTCGAGTAGGCTATGTTAACTTAAAAACAAGCGACAGAAATAAAATAGTAACCTCTGTAAATACATTAAATTATTTTTAACAAGTATATTAATAATTAACAATAATAATAATACAATACTTCTATAATTGATTTTCTACATAAGATCCATATTGTTCTGTTTACATAATCTAATTCTTTTTATATAATGTTCGTTCAAGTTGTCTGATATATCACTATTACTAATTTGATCAATTAAATCGACTCTCTTTCTCTTATTTCCTCTAAAGTGGTAGGTTTTCTTGTAAACACTTCATTCCTTAAGTAACCTCACATAAAGAAACCTCGGGGATTGGACACCTTAGTTTTCATCTTATCTAGTCTGTTTTCCCAATCCACCAATCAATAACGTATTATTTAAATGATTTGTTAGTCTAAGATAGTTGTGATCAGCAACTTGTTGATTAATTATATTAAACAATTCATTTAATAGAATATTATCTAATTCGTGTATAAAATGATAATAAATTCTGTTATTGTACATCCCAGACCACATTCTAATGGCGACGTGCCCCTGATATGGAATTTCATTCACTAAATGAAAATTAATGGATATTTTTCCTATTTGCATGTTGTACAACTAGTTTCATTAGTCCATTTTTTTTTTGAAAATTTTAAATCTTGCCTATATCTTTCTAACAAAACTGTCTTATTACAATACATTTACTACTGTTGAGTACACCATTTTCTATCGTATTCTTACCAGTCAGTTTTCTGCAAGATTAATTAGTTTTTAGAAATATATTACCACAAGAGAATTTCCTTGCTACATCATGAAATCCATACTGATTAAAAGACTGAAGAGTCAAAATTTATCGATCCATCGCTGCAGAAGCAGTACCATGAAATTAAAAAGCTTATCAGTAATCATTAATCAATCAAAAATTTTACGAAAATATTTGAAAAGACAAAGTACTTTTCGGCCGGGAAAGGTCGTCACCTAGCAACCACAGTAAAAAGTAATTCCTACTATAAATATCTGATGAGGCCTGCATATAACTTTCTTATACCAGTATATATCATTCTGATCTAAAAAAATCATTTATTTAAAACTTCATTTATCTCAATTAAATTTTAATAGCGTACCTTGAAATCTCTCATAAAAATTTTTAAATAATTAATTATCAGGGTCATTCGATACTGTCAATAATAATTCATGTCATATATTTTAATAATTTCTTCTTATTGACATTGACATTTCTATAAATAAATTAGACCTTTCGAATGTCAAACTGTTAAATTTATCCTAACCCCATTTTATGAGGCCAAATGTGTAAAATATTTCAATTTACATCAGCTTTATACTTGGAAAATATATTTTATTCGCTTGCTATAGTTGACATGATTTATAATACTTCATCAAGAATATATTTTTTTGTAAAGACAAATACAAAAAAGTTTGGGTCCCCTGGCCCTCCTTCCAGCTGGCCAATTTTGCTCATCACCGATTTTACCATTGTCTTTGGCCTTTAGAACATGTGTACCAAATTTGAAAGTTTTATCTCAAAAACTGTGACTGCTATTGCGATACTACAGAAATGCAATAAAATTTATTCATTTCTTTTCCCAAAATCGTTTTCTTCTTTCATTCATTATGCCTCTTCTGGTAGTATATCACACACACACACACACACACACACACACACACACACGCACGCACGCACGCACGCACGCACGCACGCACGCACGGACGCACACTACACCTCCCACAACCCGCAGGGTTAGTGACTGTAGATACCAATATCGTCTGCCCTAAGCAGACAGAGAGAACCCAGAATGACCGCTTTCTGCATTTGGCCTGCCAGCCACTCGGCTGATTTTTGTCAGGCCGGTATGGTTTTCAGTTCCGAGAGCAGCGCAGGCTTTATCCCTCCGAGTACACCGATTATTAGGACGACCATTTTGACCGAATAGCCTGGGTACAGCACATGAAGCTCGTACCGGAGATCGCGATATTTGGTCCGTTTCTTCTCATCTTTCAAGGTGATGTTTTTCTCCGCAGGTGCCGAGAACTGGATGACATACATCACCTTGACTTGATGGTTGAGGAGGACTATGTCAGGCTTGTTGGCTTGAATTAGCCTGACCGTCGGGAACGAGTAGTTCCAGTAAAGCCGGCATTTCTCGTCCTCGACAACGGACTCAATATCTACGGGAGCGTAAGGCATCACTGGTGTCTGGTCTACCCCATACGAATGCCTTAGATGGTAGTATAGCACTCGTAACGCAGCGTTATATCGGTGGATGTAGGCCGAAATCGCGTATACGGGGCATGCAGATAGTATGTGCATGAGCGATTCCGGCACCTGACGGCAGGTCCTGCAGTTGACGTCAGGAACCTCTACACGCCAGACGCGGCTGCGGCAGACCAAGGTGTTGATAACACCATCTTGGCAGGCCATAATGAATCCCTCGGTCTCCGACTTAAGCCCGGCTGACCTTAGAAAGGCGAATGTCAACCTAGTCGATAAACTTAGTGTTTTTATGTTCTTATAGAAAACACCATGCTGGGGTTTATCGACATGCTGTCGAAACAGATTTTCATGTTCGGCAGCTCAAATTCAGGCTCTCAGGCGATTTGGCTGAAGTTCAGTGACTGTCTCTACATCAGCACCTTGCCGATTATCTCGCCTAGTGTCGAATGCGTGACCGAGTTCATCTCCTGCTCTTTTTTGCTACTTTGAACAATTCTACTCTCACTTCTACAGTTTCGTGATGTTTTACAAACCACAAGAGGGAATCTGAGCTCCTGAGGATGTTACATGCCATACTCAGTACTACTCTACCATGCGTACATTCCTCAAGAGTCCTTGACCCCCCCCCCCGTTGACGTAGGAGGTACACATGAGGAACGGACGAACTTGGATGAATACTTCTGTGATTATTCATCAACTTGCGGGTATCTCCGTCTAATTGGCGCAACTCATCTACCGTCCAGTTTACTACTCCGAATGAGTATAGCAGAACCGGAACGGCACGCATATTAGTTGCAGACACTTTGTTCTTCCCCGAAAGTTTGGAGAACCAAATCTCTAGGAGATGGCGTCTGTATTTGCCGCGGAAAGAATCCTTTATTCGTTTTACATCCTGGATGTGCCTTTGTTGCATACCCCGATATGTATAGGTCTCTCCGGTATCCAGATGTCTTAGGATGCTTCCGTCTGCTATATGCGCATTTTCAGAGAATTCCCCGCATCGTCCTCTCTTGAGGTGGACGACTGCACATTTGTCCATTATTATTATTATTATTACTATTATTACTTTACTGTCTGGCACTAAACAGTCCTCCCGTGGCCTCCGAACCTCATGGGTGGAGTGCCAGCAAATTACCTACAGCCACTCCTCATATTCCGCAGAGTTAGTTGCTGAAGATCCCAGAATCACGTGCCCTAAGCAGACGTAGAGAACTCAGAATGACTGCCTTCTGCAATTGACCTGCCAATCTCTCGGATGATTTTTATTACCATTATTATTATTATTATTATTATTATAAGACCTTGACAGCGGCTTTAATTAATGATGTGGCTTGCTAGTTTTAATAAAATTTTAAAATCTGATAATTATTGCCAAGTTTGCTGCATTAAACTATTTTCTTTGTTTTCTGCAATGCATATATTATTACATTTCTAAAATTGTAAATTTTGTGTTTCATAATATATTCAACATTTTATTTTTGTGTAAAAATACCATTTCCGCACAAATCTTCACTTCGAAACTTACATAGATACATTCAGTAACGACATTTAGATAGCTACATTTCGCTATTCCAACCTCGAATAAAACAGTTTCCAAATTTATCCACCAAATAGACAATCGCTTTTAAATGTATCGTGGATTTAGCCTGACAATTATTGGTATAAGTTCGCAGAACCTATGGGAAGTTCGGCTTCGGCCGCAATAACCTTACGTCACTTTATCCTAAATAACGGCCTGGAGCGAGACCACAATCGGATCACAAGTCACATTGTGGTCTAGCCTGCAGCATCCCCGTATAGATTTCACCTCTATCCCGCTGCTTCTTCGGTTACAGAAGGCCAGATAGCATCTTTCCAATCTTGGACCGGACACCTCTCCGTTCCGGCGAATGTATCTTTGATTGTATTCGGGCTTGAAAACCGGCGACGCCACAGGAATTTCAATAAGGCCGCTGCTGACCCAAATTCCTGTCAATTAAAATAGGACCTACCTTTATTCTTTCTTATTTTGGAAAATTTAATGCTTTTGGATGTAGGAAATTACTATGTTGGAGTGGTACTTAATTTAAAAAGTTAAATTTGTTGCAATAATATTATTTCACACCGTATTTGTAAAAATCTGATACCTACCAATTTATAACTACAAATCAGATAAATTTGTATAACAAAATCATGTAACCCAATTTTTGAGAAATATTGCAGCAATGTACCTGGTATTTGATTAAATTTTACTGGAGTTGTTATGGATAATTTGATATCTAATCATTTGCATATATACTGTCCAATCCTAGGATATTATGAGGTAATAAACAAACAATCTTGAAAATAGATATACTTAGTCAAACTCATAACACTGTTCCTCTTTACTATATATAGTCAGGGAAACCTATATTGTGACGGGACGTGCGGAGCAAGACGCGACATGTGGGAAGGAAATGTATAACACATGACATCTTCCGTATTTTACACTACTTACATCACTTAATTCTGTTACCGATTCATTCTAGTAGTCCTGATATATTGTATGTATAATATTATAAGACAAATAGTAATTATTTAATATCTGTTTATTTGCTGGCGTGTTTTTGAAAATATTTTAAGAAAGTGTTGAAGTGAGTTGTGTAATAGTGTAATATGAGTAATAATTATTTTGTATCTGTTAATTTGCTGGTGTGTTTTTGAAAATAATTTAAGAAGTCTTATCGTGTTGCAGTGAGTTGTGTAATAGTGTAATATAAGTAATAATTATTTCTTATCTGTTTATTTGCTAGTGTATTTTTGAAAATAATTTAAGAAGTTAATCATATTGCAGTGAGTTATGTAATAGTGTAATATAAGTCATAATTATTTTATCTGTTTATTTGCTGGTGTGTTTTTGAAAATAATTTAAGAAGGTATTTGAAGTAAAAATGTTTCGACCGTGGGAGGCCTTTACGTCTGCAACTTATTATGTTTGTGAAAATGAAAATGATAGTGATTACACTGATAAAGAAAATCAAAGTTCATTAGTGTTTTCAGTAAGAAAAAATCGGTTACATTTGAATAAGCAAGCGAAACAAATTTGCCTTAATGTTTATAATAACCTTTTGATGCGACGAGTTTATAATCCTAATTTGTATGATTTGGATGTAGTACATGAAACAGTATCTCTGACTAACGTTCTCTGTCCCACAATACACAAACAGGTGAAAGAAGGTGCCGTCCCAAGAAAACAAAGATCCGACGCTGGTCAATCGAAAACTCTGGACCTATCATTAGCAAAACTTTTAAGAACTTTAGTTTACAACGAGTATCGGAAAAATGAAAACCCAACTATTGACATGGTAGACAGAAAATTAAAAGAAATAGATTATCATCTAAAATATACCAAATGAACTTTAGGAACTTAACTGAGAAAAACTGGATTTAAAAATGAAACTATTAATAAACGCATGGCGATTATGGAAAGTAGAAGAATAGTGGAATGGCGAAATTTATATCTAGAAGACATAAACGAACTCAAACAGGAAAATAGACTCATTTATTATCTAGATGAAACTTGGTATGATACTCATGACACCGTAAAAAAAGAATGGATTCATGGATCTAAGAAATGTCAACCAATATCATTGTCCCCTAATAAAGGGACTTGGTTGATTATATTACACTGTGGATCAGTTGATGGAAGGGTTGATAATGACATTGAAACTGTGCGGTAAAACATGGAAGACTGTAATGTGGATTACCACAAGAATATGGAGGGAGAAATATTAGAGGAATGGTTTGAAAATACACTAATTCCAAAATTAAAATCGAATAGCATTATTGTTCTTGACAATGCGAAATACCATTCGAGACAACTGTATAAAATTCCTAACAAGAGTTCTACTAAGCTGGAGTTACAAATTTTGTTAATGGAACATGATCTCTATTATGAGGAAAATTATAATAAAGCACAATTGTTGGAAGTCCTGGAAATGAAAAATTATGAGAAGTATATTATAGATAATGTAGCGGAGAGATATGGTCACAAAGTGTTGAGATTATCGCCATATTTCTTTATTTTCAATCATATTGAATTAATTTAGTGTAAATTGAAGAAAAACGTCAGAAAAGGAAATATTTTTCCGAAATTCGATAAAATGTCGTAGAGTTAATACAAAATGAAGTGTCGAAAATTAACACGGAAGTTTGGGAAAAATGAATTAGGAAAGTAATTACAATTGAGGATGATTATTTAAAAATTGCCAAATTTCATATAAAATAGTGGAAATAAATTTATTATAAATTTGAACGAGGATAGTAGTTCATCTCAAAATGAAGAAGAGGGTGAGAAAGATGAAGATTCAGAGGAAGAAGCAATGTGAGATGAGGTAAAGTCAAATGATGTGAAGTGAAGAAGGAATTTTGTGATTTCAACTGCATTATTTAATTCTGTTTTTGTGCGTTCGTGGTTCAGTGCTTGAGAAACATTCTTTTTTCAGGATGTTATTATTTATTAATGTTATTTTTTTAAAAATATATTTTTTTGTTTTCATTATAATAATAACTTTAGGATTACAATTTATTTTTAGTTCATTTATTGTGAAAAATATTTGTTTCTGTTACAATTTTGATAGTATATTTTTTTGTTTTTATTTCGTTTTTAAAGCTTTCTTGTTACTTTTTAAATAATCTCTTTATTCTATACTAATATTCCATACCATCCTTTCCTGGCAAGAAATGCTCATACCTCCTTGCGGTTCTTGCTGGGTAGTAACAATGTATATATTATGCAAACTTGAATACTGTAACTGCTGTATGTGTAGTCAATACGTTAAATTCAATACTTTTATTCCAAGTTAATACTTTTTTGTACAATTGTTAAATTGTTGCTAGCTAAACTGAGCACAAAAACCTTAGCATTTCTGGCACTATCGTCTTCAACTTGGAATGCATGAGAATTTACTCTCAACACAAAAACAAAGACAAAATTTTATTTTCTATGAAAATACGACGCATTTGAGCTATCTTGAATGATGTCTTGTACCTTTTAACTTTTTAAGATAAAAAGCATACGTTCCCGAGACATGGTCACCAATTTTATATCACCCCGTATTCAGGTGAGGAAATAATAAATTAATTCATCTTGTGGTAAAACGACTAGAAGACGAAGATGTTGAAATATACCTTATTCGTATTCAATAAGAGTTATATTCTGGCACAGAAAGATGAAATTCTTTGGGTTCCCAATACAAACGACATCGAGATAAACGGCGTTGGAGGAAGTAACAATTCGCCATTGAGAACAAGTCTCCACCTTGTCACTTTCCTGACATTACACTATCGATCAATCTTGTTTTCTTTTATGTAGCATTCAACTATTTCTTCTTCGACAAGACCAAATTCTCCACGTCATTGTCTTGAATATGGCTCGAATAGTTTTTTGTTATATTCGGCCTTTATATGCGAAATCGGTAAAAAATTATTGGTGAAAAAATGTGGACGTCGCAACTTGATCGATGACTAGTGAATGACAGCGAGTTTAAAAATCTGTAGGGTTCAAGTTTATTAATAATTTTATCGGTTGTTTTAAACAGATTTTTATTAATTGCCCTATACTTGATTTGATAGCTGGGAAATTCGATATAATTTAAAGGAAGAACAATCAACTACTTAAAAACATAATAAAAGACAAAAAAGTATAGAATGAAAATGACAACACCCAATAACTTAAATCTAAATTTATTTTAGATAAAATAATTTAGATTTAATGAATAAAGTAATGTCCAACTTTCAAAAGCATATTTTGTCATAGTCTTATATAAGTAGGTTACCTGATATAGTTATACAGGGTGGACCATTAATAATGGGCCATATTTCAAGGGTATGTTCTTTTAACCAAAATATGAGGATATAACTGAATATGCTTTAGTAAAATGTTGCTGTGGAAAAAGATACAGGGTGTCAACGTTGAAATTATTTTTTAGTTTTCTTTTTTTCAATAACTCAACAACCTCTTGACCGATCTTCACCAAATTTGGTAATGGAACATTTTTTAATCTAAGAAACAATAATTTATGTATCAAGTCACATTAGACCATAGAGGGCGACACAGGAGCTGTACCTGATGATGAATTATTTTCATATTTTTTGACGAAACGTTGTGATATTTCTGACTAGAAAATCTGATGAGGGCGTCATTTCCACATAAAAAAGGTACACTTGGTAGAACTTGATAACTCCAACCGTTTTCGTGTTTCGAGGAAACTGCCATTAAAGATTTCAATAATTTTTTGAAAAACAAATTCAAATTTAATGAAACAAATTATATTTATTGAAAAGTGTGCTTTGATTACGTCTTAGTTCTGTCATTTACGTCATTTAGTCATTTCATTTTGTTCTTGTGTTCCTCGTGATAATTTATCAAAATCTTTTACTTCTTTGTTTAAAATGTCCTAACATAATAATTTTTCAAATGAAGATATGAGGGATATGATATTTGTTTACGCACAAAATAATTTTAGCGGGCCTGCTGCAGCTAGAAGATAATTAGTGCAATATCCAAATAGTAGGCAGCCAAATCATAAGATTTTCCAACATCTGTTTCGTTGTTTGGGAAAAACGGGTTCATTTCGCCATAAAAATGATATAGGACGACCGAAACGAATTACTCCAGATCAAAAACTAGAAATTTTAGTTCGTGTGGAAGAAGATCCTCAAGTCAGCTCAAGTCATTTATTAACGACAACAGAACTGAGTAAACAATCTGTTCTAAGAGTAATATGCAAAGAACGCTTCTACCCATATCACTTCACTCCTGTACAAAATTTACTTCCAAGGGATCTTCCACGAACGTTAGAATTTTGCCAATTTCTTCTCAATAAACACAACAGAGATCGAAATTTTATTAAGAACATTTTATTTACCGATGAGGCATCTTTTACTCGTAGAGGCATTTTTAACTGGAGAAATAGCCATTACTGGAAAATAGAAAATCCTCATGCCGTTAAACAACGGCATTTTCAGCACGAATTTAAGATTAAGGTTTGGTGTGGTATTATCGGCGATCATTTATTGGGATCATTTGTCCTTCCTCCAAATTTAAATGGGCCGTCTTATCTGTTTTTTCTTCGAAATATTTCTTCTGATATATTAGATGATTTCATGCTAGACATAAGAGGTAGAATGTGTTTATGCAAGTTGGAGCTCCCCCTCATTTCTCCATTTCAGTCAGAAATTATCTTGATGTGACTTTCCCTCACAGATGGATCGGTCGAATAAATGAATTTGCTTGGCCACCAAGGGAGTTCTCATTATAATCCTTTGGATTTTTATGTATGGGGACATATGAAGTCCTTAGACTATGCAAATACTATCAATTCAAGAGAATAACCCACAATTAATGAGATTTTCTTTTAACCTCTTAAAAATAGCTTTATTAGGTTGTCTTCTTTCTCAATGGCGATTGAAATATATTTCGGATGCAATATCACAATTGTTATTATTTTGAATAAAGCATTCTAGCATATCATATTTCTCGTTATTTTCGTAAGACATCTTCACTTTTACGATTAAATGGGGTGTAATTATGACGGAAACAACATTATTAATATGCAATTTACTGACAAACGGATACACACTGTCATAGATGACATACGCCTACTTGGAAAAAAATATTAAAAAAAAAAACGCAAAAAGTAATCTTCTAAAAGATTATTTTCGCTATTAAATACTTACACACCAAAAGCGACCCCACATATGATATATAGATTGAAAGAGAAACAAATTTTCTTTTTTAACTAAATCACAGCCAACTATGATTCTCATTTAAAAATATACAACTTTATGCCATAACTCGAAATTTTCTTTTTTTTTTTAATTTCTCGATGCCAGTATACAGAAGAAAGGGCCTGAAGAAAGCAAAAGTTTTTTTTTTTCATAACTTTATAAACAACTAAGTTATTGACATATGTCTAAAAGCCGAAAAATCGAAATTTTGTTT
The DNA here is from genome assembly GCA_029963845.1 of Rhamnusium bicolor. Classification (NCBI taxonomy): domain Eukaryota; kingdom Metazoa; phylum Arthropoda; class Insecta; order Coleoptera; family Cerambycidae; genus Rhamnusium; species Rhamnusium bicolor. The sequence goes on along the minus strand of JANEYF010003267.1, from coordinate 810,097 downwards.
ATAACTCGAAAACAAAAGAGATAGCAAATTTTTCTTTTCGCCAGTAAATTTGTCTCAAAAAAAGAGATAGAGAATGTGTCTTCCATTTTTCTGTATCTTTTACAGTTACCGAGTTACTCTATACAAACATCGACATTTGCCCACCCTGTACATCTGTCCTTCTGTCGCCCATATGAGGCAGTAGTAGTTACCAGTCATCGATTCTGGACTAGTTTTCTGATTCTGGTAATCACCTACCTTATACGAGACTCTCTATTGTTATTTACTTTTAACATGGCTCGTATTGACTGATGCATGTCAGATCAAACTTCAAATAAGATTTCATTTAACCAAATAGGAACTAGTGAAATTTTTTTAACCCTTGAATGTGTTTTGAAGGAAATTTTTTCAAAACATCTTCACCAGCGGCTGCTGCAGAGTTGCTCATGGTTGGAATTCACTAAAGAGTTAAATAAATAATGGAAATTTATTCAGTAATCATAAATTTTTATTTCTATAAGTGACAATATAAAAATGTAGTTCGGATTCTTTAGACGGGAACTGTATATTGGTTTCTCCAAACCAATAATTCTGGTGCTTATATAAACATTAAAAAAAGATAAATACCTCATTTCTAAGGGTGTCATTAACTAGATGATATCATCTCATTTACATTTTGACTGAATTTCATTTTTAATATTCTCCCTGAGTACTATTCTCCTCATATCTTTAAAGTTAAAGTTAATAGCCAGCTCGCCATTTACCCACACTCAGGCTGTCCCTGTAGTGTATGTAAAAATGTAATAACTACTTATATCAGACTTACAAACAAGATATAGGAAAAATATACCGGGGGGGGGGATGGGGGGGGGGGGGGAGGGGAAAAAAAAAAATTATTTAAAAAAAAAAGGGGGGGGGGGGGGGCCCCCTAAAAAAACAAAACCAGGGGGGTTTAATAAGGGGGAGAATATTAACAACAAAAAGAAGCGGTGATAAAACAGTTCAACCCTAACGAATAAATCGCGCGGCAGATTAACCTTCTTCCAGAAAATAACAGAAATAGTACAACTAATTCAAGGGACATGATAAAATTTGGACTTTTTATAATTCAATGTGAGCAAAATAACATCTAAAAAAAGCAACTCTTTCAGGAGAGTGACTTTAAAATTTTATTGCAGTTTTGATAGTAAACGCTGTTTGATTTACATGATGTTTGATACGTTGGATTTTTACGTATTCCCCGAATATATTCACATATTATGGACAAATTAATTTCAAATTTAAGGGACCTTTGACACTTTTGTACAGTTTTTTTCTTCTGGATTTTGTCTGGTCCTTTAGCCATTTGTATAGTTACGATGTTGTAGAATTATAATGTGGGAATGATAATATCGTATCATGACATTCATGAACATAGGATGATGTTAATTTAACATTTTAGGTGGATACGATCATAACTATAGTTTAATTAATACTGTCTAAAATTCTTCCTTATAAGTTGAATGCCAATGTTGTTACCAAAGTTACAATCAATCTATCAATTTAAAAATAAATGACATTATGAACTATGAATTTAAATGTTTTTTAATAATATGTTCGTGTTTACCAGCCCCCCAAAGAGTTACGAAATAATGATAGACATTATATAGCGGTCTAGGGGTTTTTCTTTTTTTGTATTGTAACTAGTGGCAATCATTTCTTAAATGCAAAAATTTTTCTTTTTGGAGAATCAATATTTTTCTAACCTCAAATTCTTTTTGTTCTGATACTAAGAATACAATTATTTAATCCAATGTCATCTTGCTCCTAGATGAAATAGTTGTCTTAATAGTTTCTGCAATAAAATTTATTTGAAGTGTCGCGTTTGATTTATTATCTACCGAAAATATTTATACTAACGCATTCTGTTAAGAATGACAGCATAAAATGTAAGAAAAATTTCGTTTTCTTCCTTGGGGCTCACTACCATATGAATAATTCTTGGTTATCACAGTTGGTTACCTAGTATACTACTAGAAAAATAAGCCTCTGCGTCTGTGACATTTACGCCAAAAGATCAGTCAGAGGGTGTTTTTTGACAATTAATATGAGACCAAAAATAATAATGTATTTTCTGACGTTTCGGAAAGAATTTTGTTTCAAAGATTATGTATTTTTCTTTTTTTGTATATGTTAAGAGTGAAACGACACATATAAATAATATAAGAAGGTTTAGTGCCACATCCCCAAAAAAACAACTATGCAGCTACGAACACGTGTTTCGGAGTTATTGCTCCTCATCAGCGTAGCGTAAGTAAAAGGTTGGTTTGGGGGGGGGAAAACCAGGAACAAGAACTAAAATAAAGCTAAAGCTAAGGTTTCCCTTCACTGGGCAGGTGGGGGTTCTCCCCCTTTTCCCCCCTGGAAAATACAAACAAATAATATGATTTATTGGGGTCAAAAGAGCGGGACACACGTTTGGGGGTTTTTCCCCCCCCCCCAGGGGAAGCGTAGCTAGTAAAGAATTTGATCTAGGATGGGATAGATCAGGAACAAGAACTAAAATAAAGCTGGAAAGTACAGTACACAGTACTCAATTAGTGCCTTCATGTTCCCATGTGCCACAATTGGGGCCTCAATGACTAAACCTTCTTATTTTATTTTGACCACAATAAATCTATATTATCATATAAATAATATTCACAATGCGAATTTAAGATTCGTGAATCTACTACTATCCATTCCTTCACATCATACAGCCATGCTCCGACATTCTTTCGCTTACAGCTCAGTGATTACATACAATAAAATAAATAATGAACTAAAATTGCTGCCTATAAATGGATTCCGTAATAAGACTAAAGACTAGGTAGGTTAATCCCATATGAGTAATTATTCATGATGACAGACAAACAGAAAAATTCTCATAAAATTCCTTTATTGGTGTGACCGGTTTCGTGAACAAGCAAATTTACTTCACATCATCAGACACGGGACATTTTTATAAATAAACCATTCGATTTTAAACTGTTGTAGTGTATGTATGTGTTTTTAAAAAAGGCACGTTAATTTCATAATTTTATTAGAAAGTTAATTTATTAGATACAAAATTTATATATCTTACATTTACTTACCCCCCTTTTGACTATGTTGCAAAACTATTTTAATTTTGACTACCCTGGTTTTATTTATAAAAATTCCCGTGTCTGATGATGTGAATATAAATTTGCTTGTTCACGAAACCGGTCACACCAATAAAGGAATTTTATGAGAATTCTTCTGTTTGTCTGTCATCATGATTAAAGATTATTTTGTATTACAAAAAAAATATAAACTAACAAAAAATTTGAATGTAATTTACTCCCACTGTTTTAGTTTTAGTTTTAACTTTAGCTTCTATTTAGTTTTAATTAATAAGTATATTTAATAATTTTCACGTATTTCTGTATTATTTTACACCCACTCTGAATTAAGGATATTATTATTACCAGTCATTTTACTTTTAAATAAACAGTGATATATTAAGTAATTTCATAAGTTTATGTCCGAATTATTCAACTTTATATATAAGAATATTAGGCTGAGTTGAGTAGTTGAGACTTCGCCTGAAATAAAGTCATATTATTATTATTATTATTACTGTTACGCCACTGGACTGTGTAGACTGGTCAGATGAGACTGGAATAGTACGAAAACGGCCGGGAATATTCTGGAATGTTCTAACTCTTGTGAATGGATGTATAAATAAGACGCACGGTGGGCCGAGACTCAGTCTTAAGTTGAACGTGAACGAGTAAAGAAGAAATAAGAAAGAGACTTGTAAGTGTTAAATTATGATTATAGTTAAGACATTCATTAATCTATTGTTGTTAATTATTAATTAATTAATAAAGTAGTCAGTAAATGTTACCTGGACAATCAATCAATGATTCTACGAGTATAGGTGTTCGTGTGGATAGCAAACATGTAACATAATAATTATTATTATTATTTTCGGTTTCCCGACGCTGAAGACTCCTCCCGTGGCCTCCGACACCTCACGGGAGTCACGCCAGCATATTAACCACAGCCACTCCCCACATCCCGTAGAGTTTGTGACTGTAGATTCCTGAATCGTGTGCTCTAAGCAGACAGAGAGAACCCAGAATAACCGCCATCTGCAAATATGTGCATGAGCGATTTCGGCGCCTGACGGCAGGTAATGCAGTTCATGTCAGGAACCTCTACATGTCAGGAACCTCTACACGCCACACGTGGCTGCGGTAGACCATGGTGTTGATAATACCATCTTGGCAGGCCATAATGAATACCTCGGTCTCCGACTTAAGCTCGGCTGACCTTAGAAAGGCCAATGTCAGTCTGGTCGATAAACCCAGTGTTTCTATGTTCTTACCATGCTGGGGTTTATCGACGTGCTGCCGAAACAGATTTTTCTGTTCGGCAGCTCTTATTCGGGCTCTCAGACGATTTGGTTGAAGTTGTCACTGACTCTACATCAGCACCTCGCCGGCCACCTCGCCTGGTGGCCATGTTCTAAACACCAAATTTTTTAAATAACCCCACAGCCAGTAATCCGCTGGCCACCAGGCGATCTTGGTGGCCATGAATTTGCAAAATGTCTGCTTATAACACGATCTTGAAAAACCGCAGTTAACAATTCTTTAACTAGTCGGTAAATGTGCGGAGGTGCTCCATCCTGCATAAAAATCATGTTTGCAATTCCTTCGTGCTCGTTTTGCAACTGTGGAATTGCATAATCCCTTAACATTTGCAGGTATCGTTCACCAGTAATAATTACAGATACGGCCTCCCCATTCTGTATTTCCTCGAAAAAGTATGGACCAATGATAAAATTAGCTGTGAAACCGCATCAAACGGTGACTTTTTTGTCATGAAGGCCTTGCTGATTTCATGTGGATTTTCTGTTGACCATATTCGACAGTTTTGAGTATTAATTCCACCATTAAGTGAGAAATGGGCTTCATCTGTCCATAAAATACGGGATAACCACTCGGGTTCAATTTCCATCTGAGCCAATACGTGTAATGAAAAATCGTACCTGAGAGCAAAATCTGCGTCCTTTAATTTAAACAGCAGTTGCAGTTTATAGGGATACATTTTTAGGATTTTCCGTAAAATTTTCCAAACCGTGGTGTATGGCATTTGTAATTGTTTTGATATCGCATTCACACTACTGATTGCTAGCGGATTAGTATTGGCTACGTTTTGATTTTCCTGAAGAACTTCTGCATCTTGGACATCACTAATCCAAGGTCTTCCTGACCTCGGAAGGTCTTTTACAGACCCTGTTCTTTCAAATTTGCTAATCAAATTACGATACGCCTTCATTTTGCACGGCCCTGCTCTCAAACCCATTTTCGTACGAAATCTTCGTAATCCAGAAGTGTAATTTTTACCGTCTTCATAATAACATTGCACTAAACCAATTCTTGTTTGCAGATCCGTATTGAAATTGTTACAATTTACGTTACGCGAGTTTTATTTTGAAAACAATTCTCTAAATTACGAATATTTCGTTTGACACTTGTATCAATAGTTGTCACGACAATTCTTTTGTTTTCCATAGATACACTAAAATCTAATTATTGAGGCAACTATATTCTGTTTACTTTCTGCTACTAGCACACTTTCTTAAAACTATGTAAGAATTTAAAATAGACCCCTTACTTTATGATAACCCCATACAAGTGTAAATGGCATAATTTCAACAAAAAAAATCATTACATCCAAGTGGTTGGGAGAGAGTCAATAATAATACAGGAGTGGAAGGAGGCCACAAAAAAGGTTTCAAAAAATGTTCTGATATACATGGCATTCCATTTAAAAAAAGGTTAGTTGACTCTGTAGAATCGCCTTGGCTCACCCAGTATATTCGAAAATAATTTTCGGTTATAGACTTTCTTGTCTAGTTTATTTATTTTTATTAAGTTTCTAGCTATCATAGAATTGGACATGTCGAAGTCGGACGCACTATTGCCCAACCCTGTATATGAACAGTTACAACTTTTTAGCGGGCACCGTAGTAATCCAAAAGAACTATTTATTTTCGTGTTACGCAAGAACACACCTTCATAATACATTTTTAGTATTGTTTCTAAATATGCATGAAGACATTTTGAAAAATTATGCAAATAAAAGATATGAGACCTATGTGTTAGACCTGACACCCATTATTCTAATTTTCGCCTGGGCAATTTTTCAACACTCAGGTAATTTGTTTCAGAAAATATCTTTATAAATGGCTCATTTGATATGCAATAATATTCATGCGATAAAACTGATTAATGTGTTCCTTTTAAAGTTAAAATGACAAACATTACTCTTTCCCGATCAATGTTCTAGTTGGGAGACGAGTTTCAATGTTTAAATATTCACCGGCAGATGCAACGACATTCAATCAATGTTCCTATTAAAATTTTTCATTTTGAAACAAAAAATATCGTCATCGCCTGTCTATCTTGTTTGATCTAGGTGATATCAAATGTGCAGTTTAACTTAGACAGATACCTTAAACTACACATTTTATCTTTACAGTATGCATCTGTTTTGTCTTGTTTTATATTTTGATATTTGTACTATATATTTAAAATAAAGAAATATTTCTTGACATGCCTGTACCATTATTAATATTAACAAGTGTATAACGTTTTAAAATATATACGAAAATTCGGTCTTGTGTGCACTCGAATAATATTGATAGCGACAGACGTCTACTTCTAGCGTGTTGCCGCTTAAGCGTTGAAGGGATATGAAATGACAATATTTGACGGCGTCTGCCGACGAAATGGGACCGTCTGCCCAAATTTTCTTTTCATATATTAAATCAGCATAATTTTACCTACATTTTGAGCCAACATTTTTACTGGTATGCGATCATACTGTTGCGACTGATTTTTTCCAAATTAGTTTCATTATTACTAATTTGGGCGATCAATTGTGAAAGGCAGACGAGTGGCTGGCTACGTTTTTAATGAACTATACACAATTTATTTCTGGAGTCAAACCTTTGGTATCTTATCAATTACGCAGTTTTTTTCACGCGAGCTCTCGGTCTGTCAAGATGTATACCTACACCGACTAGATTAGCTCATTGTTAGATTACTCGCCACAGTTACTCAAAACAGACACTGAACTAGAAAGAAACTGGTAGGTAGAACTAGTAAAATCAGACGCTTCATCCATGCTGGGCAGCATTGAAGCATCACGTGAAAATCAGGTATTCTTACAAGTTCGCCTGTTTGGCAACACTGTTATAAATGCGCTCGCATATTATAATCCTACTTCCCTAAATCTTTATTTGTCATTATACTAAAAGGATTTTATTTTATAATTGTAGCAACTTTCTTTCCACAGATCTTCTCTTGCTCTTTCTTATAAAAACAAATGTTAAATTATTAAACTAAAATGAGATAAGCTTGTGCCATTACATTTGCAAATTTTAAAGGAATTCTGTACAATTTGATTTTACTTATCGTAGGTACTTCAAAATCCACATAAAATGACCTTTATGAAAGGGATGTATATTTCATATTTCATAATTAATATTCTTGCGTCTTTACTCGTGTATATAAAATCAATTCACAATATTTCCTCACGGATATAATTTATACGCTAGAAATAAACTGTGTTTAACCCAGATTTACGTTTATATGACCTTAAGTATTATATTTTAAATTTATCCTTTTTAAATTCTTTAAGGTTTTTAATTTATATTAATTCAACGTGAACGAATAACAACATATTGTATCTCTGTTTTTGAACAAATATAAATTTTTATATACTCTTGTATAAAAAATATGTTATATGCTGATGTCCAATACTTATTTGCAAAAATGGATTTATTGTTAAAAAATGTCATCATTGTAACACGTTTAGAAATAACATAATATCATCTAAAGACAGATAAATATTTTGTCCATTTCATGTAGGACCAAATCAGAAATCTCACCGATTTAACATTTGTCAGACACTTACCATGTTCTTAAACAATTTTGGTTGAGTGAGTTACTCAAATCTTCCTAAAATTTGATTAAAAGGTTAGGGGAAGGTTAATAACAAATTAGGGTGGTCGATGATTCAGCCAATTTGTAGTAGATTATTAATATGAGCTTACTGAATAAAATAATAAAAATGCAGGATGTTGCATCACGAGAGGGACACAGTTTAATGGGAAGTAGAGGACATTAAGAGTTATCAGAATCACTCCATAGAATATCTCCTGGGTATTCATTACTAAAATATGATTTTCGGCCAAAATTTCTTTTCGTCACACCTTTGACAGAGCCTAGCAAATGGGTTCATGTTTGGTACAGCTAATGCATTAATGATCCTTTAGAAGTACGCGTATGAGAGGAGAAAAATCCAAATCCGGGCTCCATAAAACTTAATATTTTTTACCTCTAGAAAACATCACTGTATACTTTTTTGAAATTTTTATCCGGTATTTGTAAAGGAAGCAAAAAGGCAAGCAAAACAGCTTATTTCACTTTAAACTTATGTTTGATTTTCACAATTTTTATTTAACTTATGACAATTGTTTCGCCACACACTGACTTCATCAGATGGTGAGTACAAGACTTGTACTCACCAGCCTTGCGGTAACTTAATTTATACAATATCATTAATTACTTAATGCAACAAAATCATAAACTACTTCAAACAAGGCACTTACAGGTTTCCGCGTGCGATGTCACTCTTAGAGGACATAATGTTTCCAACCTTATTGATGGCGGAAGACCTATCCAGTGCGGCAAACCAACACAAAAGTAATAGAGAAATAGCCCTAGACGCTGTTGAAATACCGCAATTCGATTGTCATTATTACTTAGCCGCATGTTTCATACATTTCTTTGTTAGGAGGTAGGTTCGCTTTAAAAAGGATTTATGGATTTTACTAGTTTTTAAAATCAAGATGGCCGTGTTATTTCGAAAAATCAACCTCTAGCTTTGACACTTAATGTTGTTCATCTTTTCCTTAGCTTGTGTTGTAAAGACAATACGAGTTGGGACAACATAAACAAATAAAGCCGAACAGAAACAAAGAGGATTAACCAAATGAAGCAGTTATTACATATTCAGCGGGCATAGCTATGTCGCGGCGGGGCTATAAGACTGGAAAGGGAGGAGACCAGATGCAGATTGCATGCACAATGGTGGCTGAGAGCTCTGCATCTCCGCACTTCTTATACTTCCACTTAGGCGTACTATATTACATAATAGTCAGGTAATTATCGCGGCTCCAAATAATCTAATCCGGTGAATTCTGCTTCAGCCTCATCGTAGACTGGAATCATTCTCGGAATATTTTGTTGAATAGTTTAATGGCAAAACGTGCACGTTTAATTTATTCAAATAAGAATAATTACGCAAATTAAAGCAAAATGTTAAATATTATGAGAAACTATTACTGAAATCGTTCTCTTCGTTAGTATGAATAACCCATGCAAACAATATATGCAGATAATTATTTATTGCACCAAGTTTGGATGAAATTATGCTTTTCATAACTTATGCACTTCGTTAAATTCTGTATAATTTGCAAAACTTTTTAACCCTCAATGGGTAATTTAATTTCAAGAATTATTAATTTAAAGTTTTGACTTTAATAAATTAGTGTAAGCTGAGTATTAAGATGCGGAGTGAGTCGAAAAACAAATTAATTATCCGATAACACTGGTGGCTAACAAAATATTATTTTTTTTTGTAACATGTACCTGAATAGCATGGAATAAAGCCTTCTGATTACAGAAATGACAAGCAAAAAGTCGTATCACGTAACATTTTCTTGTTGCATTAATAAAACATTATGGGCAGGAATAACATTATTGTTAATTTTACTAATATATTTATTGCTATATATCAATTATGTATACGACATAGATATATCTACAAAGATAGATAATAATTTTTGAAAAACATATGCTCAGTTCATTCTTTTCTTTTATGGTGAGGGGGGAGGGATCCAATCGTCTCGCTTTAAGAACCAACAGTAATTACCCATCATGGCTGTATCCCATCGCCCTTGAAAACGAATTTTCATTGTTCTGATATCTTGATGAAATCTTTCTCCTTGTTCATCGTTTACCGCACCAAAATTGTCAGGAAAAAATGTTAAATGAGAATGCAGAAAGTGAATTTTTAAAGACGGTGTTGTAGAACCAAAATTCTACAAAAATTTTAATATTTTCAAAAAAATCAACGTTACAAAAAAATCGTCCAAATCACATAGAAGGCCTTCAGCTATTAAAAACATTAAAAAGTGCCCGAGACCGAAATTACACGGATATAAAATATCATGTCACACCACTTTTTTTTAGCAAATTAGATAAACAATAAAAAACGATAATCAAAACTTCAAACCGCAATTCTCCGATTTTTTTTAATCCGAAATAGTAAAATTAATTTTTAATAAAAAACCCGCTACGCAGCAAAAGCGTGACGGCAAGCGCCGCGGTGCACTTATAAACATCAAAATGGCCAAAACTCATAAAGACATTCATAAGGAATAAGTACAAACCAGTCTGAACGATTTTACTCCTTCTAAGAAGCCACACAAAATTTTAATTCTAGTGGTCGACAGTGGCAAATATTCATCAGTGGCCAAAACCATCGTAAAAATAGTAAATGTTAAATTTCTGCATTATTTCTACTATTTCTACTTATTTCTGCTATACAAATAATAAAAGATGCTAGTTGCACATACCTAAAAAATAATTTTACAAAGTCAATTAAATAAATAACAATTAATACCACAGTAGAATAGTTTAAGACAAAATAATAATAATAATTTCATGCAACAATCATCGTTTCCACAGCGTCTCATTAACCACTAGATTTGTCTATACTAGACTTAAATTTGTAAAATTGGAGTTTGGTCCACCGTGTAACGGACCAGCCAGCATGCCGTATCGGGAGCTTTTTGCATAATCAGAGCTTTCGAGCAGGGCAGATTTTGCTTTTACTACGCAGTTTCAAAACATGACATCATATTAACAACGTAATAGACAACCACTATAAATATAAAATTTTTTGCAAGTCGAAACAATTCACTTATTGGCTTCACCGAGAGAATATCGTGATACTAAATTCATTTTTTAAGTATTACATTTATTTTTCAAAGAATAAATTCACCTCTTGGCAGCAAGAAGAGAGCACCGTAATATTAGATTCATTTTAAAAGTATAAGATTCCACTTTTTGCATTCATACATTCTTGTCGACACTTCGCAAAAGACAAATAATTAACTTAAAACCGGGTGTGAACCCCATTATTAAACACAAACTAATCTAGAGCTCTTAGGACAGTCCCTCGTTGGTCTCACATGGGCCCCAGATGTCGTAAAAAAGTCACTAAAAAAATTTCTCCACGCCCAAGGCTGGGTTATTTTTTGGTATCCAAGACACGAAGACGGCATAAACCACTTATAAAGTAATTTTAAAACATTCACCGCAGAGAACCAGAAGTACTTCTTCGACAGCTTTTATCATCCGTGGATTTTGGCTTGAAGAGTCTTCCGTCATCAGATTTTACTGTAAAAATCTACACTGCTTTTTATTTATTAAACTTAAAAAACCACAAGCAGGCTCCTACGGACGTAGGTTGTCTAAAAATAGAAAATTAAACGTTTGTGCAAAAAACATCATCGTCTGAGATCTCCGAGGGCAAGGTAAGGATACGACTTCCATACTTAGAGACTTAGAGTCATTTTTTTCAAAATTATTTTATTCGCGAGGCTAGGTTTGTTCAGATAGAGTCTCGAACCTCAGTTTTAATTAGAAAATTTAACTTGTTCTAAAATTAAAGCTTCACTTGACTTAAAATTCATTTATTCAACAAAATTTGGTTAGTTCTAAGTTTCCCGGATGTTTACTAGGCTGCCACAAAAGTTTCAGAATTTATTGAAATTTTTTGAGTTTTAAGGATCGACAGCCAAAATTTTTACAAGAAATAAATTTGATTTAAATCATTTTGTTAGTCAACCAGGACATAGAAGAATTAATTTTTATATTTTCAATAACTTTCGACTTAGTCGTTTGAAAATTAATTTTCAAATTTATTTTTGTCTTAATAAAATAGTATTAAGCATAAAAAGCTACACTGCTCAAACAATTTTTTTTTGGAATCCGAAAATTTTAATAAAAAATTTTTCTTGGCTTTACAACTCATCCATTATTAAGAAAAGTTGTGAAGTCTTGCGTGACCTCTTAGGCAGACTAGTAGTACCCGAGTTGTAGGTCAACTTGCCGTCCAGTCTGCTGAATTTCAACAATTTTTCAAAAAATGTTTTGAAAGTGTTTTGTGATTGTGAATTTTACATTCATCTGAAGGACTCCCTGTCCAATTTTATTTTTGGTCTTAACGACAATCAAATAAATTTTACACTTATCACCTGCTCCCACCAGTAAAATTCAATTTGGTAAGGAACCTCTGGTCAAATTATTTTTTGGCCTTCAGCGACTTTGAAAAAATTAAATTTATAGTTCAAAAAGCATTTACAGGGAAGTAGAAAGATATTTTTGCACAGACCCCCTATTCAATTCTATTTTCACCAAAAAACTGACTGAAAAAACATTTTCGGTATTATCTAAAGTTATTTTCAGGCTAGAAAAAAGCCCAATTGCCTTTTGCCTTTTTTGTTCTCTAAAAATCTCCTGACTACGCTTAAAAACCAGTTCCAAACTCTGAGTTCCTGCCTATTGAGTGTTCTTTAAAATCTGCATCGTCACGCAATTGTCTAATTTGAGGACAAATAAAAAAAGTCTTGTTTAAGTGGCGTCACTTAATTGGGGAAACAGTTCTCGTAACTATTTACATTCTTCACCTTCTTTATTCATAGCCTTCACAAAATTTTTCACTTGCCCAAGTTTAATATGAAGAGGTGGCAAAAGAACATTTCTAGGGGCTACAACGGGCACATATTTAACATTACTAGTTCCTGGTTGAAATTCTTCTTCTTTCCTTTCCGACCAAATTTCTTTCACATAATGTTCTTTTATTGTACGACTATCCCACAAACAAAGAAAACAGCAATATTTTGTAAAGACTCCTTGAAACCCTATTAAAATGGCTATTACTTTTAAATCCCTACATATTTGCCATTTGTATTTGTTGTAATTAATTTTATTTAAAATAGTGCTCACACTGAATGGGCAATTGGTATAGATGTTTTAAATTTCTATTATGCAGTAATACGGCTTTTAAACCGTATTTGGAGGAATCTATGAATAAGCGCCACTCAGAAGGGGACTGCTTGATATTAAGATCCTGTATTAAACCATCAATATTCATAATGAATTTCCCATATTACAAAATGCGGAAAATGTTGCATTTATTTTTCTAAAAGTCGTAAATATAATCGGATCTATTGTGTTCACACAAAAATGGTACGTATTAGGACTTGTTGGATATTTTTTCAGTTAATACTGAGGGAGGTATTAACAATATAAAAACAGTAGTGTTAACTATGTTACAAAAATTGTGTCGGTCAGTGTAATTAAAGCGCGGACATGTTATAGTCCTAACAGAAAGTGGATGGCATAAATTGTGGAGACCTCTTTATTACTGCAATCGATGACTGAGATCCTTTCAACGACATTTGATCAAGCAGTCTCTTTATTTTACAACAAAATACGAAACGATGCTATACGATATGACATAATACAATATAATACAATGCATTACACGGCAATAAATTGCAATTCAATATAATACAATACATTAACATACGATACGATACGATACGATACGATACGATACAACACCATACTACAACACCATAGATACGATACGATACAATATAATACACAAGTATTAGCTAGCCAGCATTATGTGAAACACATTATTGATTTAAAAATAAATTTAGAATATACCACTCTTGACCTTATACAATTTTCATCTGAGATATTTATTAAAATTTCAAACAGTTAACGAGATATTGACCGTCCTCACCTTATTGAATCGCCCTGTATAACAAAAGATTATAATCTATTTAAATCGTTGAGCACTTGTCACAAAGAGGGTGAAATTATCTCTATTTCGAGGAGGACGAGCTGCAATTAAATATAATACCTGAGACGGAAAATGTGACACTCTGATTTAAGAATGCTATGGACTAATTCAAGATCAATCATTTATAATGAATACAAGATACAAATAATTTATTTTATATCAGTTAACCCCCACGTGCGTGAAATGAACTATGATTTCTCATATGGACATTGTTGTGCTATTTTGTGAGTGTTTGTTCTGGAGGTGTCGCCTCTCTAAACAGAAACAAACCGCAGTTAAAAAATACGAAAATATGCAAAAATTGTTTATTTATTTTATGCTGTGTTATGAATTACTGCCAACCCTGTGGGAAATAAGAACGAATAAATGATTGTGTATAAAATGCTAATGGACTCACTTTGTTGTTATGGCAGTGAATAATATGCATATTCTGTCTTGGGTACAAGGGATTCCTACATATATACGTTAATATTAGAGTTGGAACTATAATTCTCCAGCATTTTACTCATGTGTTATTCCGTCGATAACGAAGTAGAAAATATCTGATATTAAAAGATTTTTAGAGTACCGTCACACTCATATATTCACTGTTATCTTTAGATTAATAACATTGGCAGCATTTTTATAGCTCATTCATTTAAAGAAATAAACTTATTTGGCCAACGTTAGAAAAATCAGCAACGTTATAAAATAGGTAGGTAATTAAAAAAAAAACAATTTGACAAATCGGACAAAGTGTAATTTAAATGAACACACCTCGCATACATAGTGCGTTGGACCTCGATATCTCGAGTTCTACGATAGCTAGAAATTTTTTAAAAAATTGCAAGTAAACTAGATAAAAAAATCTATAACTGGAAATTATTTTCGAACATACAGGACGAACCAAGATGAAATTACAGGACCAAGTGCCTTTTTTTAAATGGAATGCTATGTGTATCAGTACATTTTTTGAAGCCTCTTTCTAGGCTCTATTCATTCTTATATTATTATTAGCTATCTCCCAACCACTTTGATGTAATGAATTTTTTTGTTAAAATAATGCCATCTGCAGATGGATATTAAAAAAATCACCACAGTCACAATTATGGGTTTTAAGAAAAACTTATGTGAATACCAGTTACGAGACATCTAATTAATATTTTTGAATCATTTTCATTTCCTAAAAATGTACAGGGTGGCCAAAAATTAGTATTCAATTAAGAACTTTTTAAATTGAATTTTCTCAATTTTTTCAAATGGAACACCCTGTATATTCTTCAACGATGTGATGTAAAAATAAAAAACGAACATTTTTTGTAAGTACTTCCCTATGGCTAATTGCAACCATTTTCGTTTTATAAATAAATAAGTGTTATTTTTCAATTAGGAACTATTTAAATTGAATTTTCTCAATTTTTTTCAAATGAAACACCCTGTAAATTTTTCGACGATGTGATGTAGAAATGAAGAACGAACATTTTTTGTAAGTACTTTCCTATGGCTAATTGCAACCATTTTCGTTTTATAATTGTGGCGATTTTTTTAATATCCATCTGCAGATGGCATTATTTCAACAAAAAAAATTTATTACATTAAAGTGGTTGGGAGATAGCGAATAATAATATAGGAATGAATAGAGCCTAGAAAGAGGCTTCAAAAAATGTACTGATATACATAGCATTCCATTTAAAAAAAAAGGCAATTGCTCCTGTAATTTCGTCTTGGCTCGGCCTGTATGTTCGAAAATAATTTTCAGTTATAGACTTTTTTTATCTAGTTTACTTGCAATTTTTTAAAAAATTTCTAGCTATCGTAGAACTCGAGATATCGAGGTCCGACGCACAATTGCCCTACCCTGTATATAAAATTATATAATTATTATAAGAATTCCTGATGTACTTTATAAATGTGTTTTCAGCCCTTTCATTAAAGTTACACTGTTGTGAAGTTTTGTAGTTTTATAATCTATTTTAACTTTCACACTGTTTTCATTATAAATATATGATCATCCAACCCAGACTTTCTAACAAACAATCCGCCAGTAACCACAAAAAGCCGAATATTTTATCCTCACGTTTAACAAGAACTAAATTAAATTATTAGACAGATAATTTTTCTAATAATTACGTTGTCTATAAGTTTTCTAGAAGAACAATTTAGAATGTTAAGGGTAGTGCTGGCCATAATCGGAAAAAAGTGAAATCGGGTATCCAAATGATGGCCAAATCCGACTCTTTGGATATTCGAAAAACTCACTATTCGGATATTCAAAAACCGACTATTCGGATACCCGACGATTCGCATATCCGATAAACCAACTATTCGGATATCCGAGGAACCGACTGTTTGGATATCTGAAAACCGATTATTCGGATATTTGCAAAACAGACTATTGAGAAATTCTAAATTTGAGATGTTGGTTAGTTACATACTAATAATAGTAATAAGGCTAAACGGTCCGTTATTTTATTAATACGCGCACACATTTTCTAACTCTATTATTCGTAATTCGTAATCTCTCCCAGGTATCCAAATATTCGATTATCTGAATAATTGGTTATCGGAATAATCGGTTATCCAAATAATTCGATTATCCAAATAATCGGTTATCCAATTAACTGGTTATCCGAATAAGCGATTTTAGTTTTTAAAAAAACCCACGAATAAACCAAAGCTGAATAACCGATTCCAGGAAATTAGTTTCAGTTGCCAGCACTACTTAAGAGTATTAGAGTATTGAAAGGAGGTAGCTTTCAAAGGTAATATAACAAGCCTTGATAAATAGTCGGCTACTATATTGTCATAAATTTTTCGAGAGTGCAATGGTGTCAATTTTGACGACACCACATTTGGCGTTAATAATCTGATTTTATTCTTTGATTATTAACGCCAAATGTTGTGGAGTCAAATTGGAGAGCAATTGGGAAAAATTGCAACAATATAACGGTCGCTAGTTTATCAAGGTCGAGTTATATTGAGGTAAGTGAAGAATTAAATAGAATGTTTTTTTTTTTAGATCAGGATGATACATATTAGTATAAGAAAATTATGTGCTGGCCACATTAGATATTTTATTACTACAGTATTAACATTTGTAAAAATAATTAGAGGTGGAAAACATATATTCACATACAAAATTGTCTTTAAACGTAAAAATTGTTTTTGTACTTAAATTTTGCATCCGTCTAGTTTGTTTGCGAACAAAATGCAATTCGTGATTTCAACAGTGTTGCCGAACATAAAAATTTGTCTTATAGTAGTTAGGTAGTTTTTTTCTTTGATTTTCATGTTTTCAATTTTTATGAGTTATGATTGACAAATTTGGGCAATGTGTGGATTATTTTTTAGTATTTTGTGCAAGTATATGGCATTTTACTTTTAGTGATATAGTATTGCAACAAAATTAGGTCATATGTTGCAATTGTAAAATGACAACCGACAACATTGTTGAAAATGCCAGTTTCAAGACAAGCACAAGTTTGAAGAATTTAGTTGTTCTGTGGTTTGAAGTTATATTGCAGGGTTGTTAGATTCTGTTGTATTTTCTTTTTATTCACTTTACGATGTTTATGAAATTATAAACAAATCTGATCTTGATTGTGCGAGGTATTTGCAGGAAATTGGGATATTAAAAAATAATTATAGATGTATGAAAAAAAATCTACTGTCAAATATGCACTATAAGACAAAAACTCCGTGTGAATTCATTAATCTTTTTACGGGGTCTTTTTTCAAAATGTGAGTAATCTTGTGTGAAAGTTATTTAAATTAATGTGGTTAGGTTAGATTTTTTATTTCATTTGATCATCATGATATTTTTATATTGCTGTTGATCTACATATTTCTAAGTCGAAAATCTTGCAACATCGCAAAAAGTTTTCTTGTCAAGGCTATAAAAGCAACCTTTTCAATGATTAATTTCTTAAAAACTGCTCAATATTTCGCAATTTTTCTTTTTGAAAATTACTATTAAAAACGGATATTTTTGAAAAAAAACAGTATTAAAATTGTGTTATGGACCCAACAATTGTTTACAGGTAAATTTAAAACTACGTTTTTTGATTAATTTTTCGGATAATCTCACTGGACAACGGTCATTATGTATTGTCTTTGTAACTAGCCATCTATTATCGGTGCACTTTTGATTATCCCCTTGTAAAAATCGGATTGTATTCTATCCAATCAAATTCACATTCATTGTTAACTTCCATTTTAAACTAATCCACTAAACAGGAGACACATTCCTTCGCCATATTACTGAACTAATTCTACTGAAGCTAAATAATTAAACTTCTTTTTAAGTCCGTCGGGAGTTTCCTCATCGCATTTATCAACAATGGCATACAGGTTTTCAAAGCAAAGAACTCTATTTTGTTTTTAATGGACATTTTTGTAATTCTTACCTTTTGGCATTGCGTGCATCTCTTGCACTTATAAACTCGATAGCTTGGATGAATCTATTTTTATACTATACTTCTTAAAATATAACTCTTGAAGAGTTTTAGCAGTAGAGTTCCACATAGTCTTTCCACATATGCACTCCTTATATTCTGCACCATCTTCTTTTTTCATATTCCATGCTCCAATCTTAAAGAATATTGTTTAAATTCGCAATCGTTGTACATTCATTAAAGTCGAATTTGCGAACTTCACAGAATTTCATAAACTACTTCCACACACAATTTTCTCTTTTCACAGCATTCGAGGGGGTACTTAAATCTATTTGATTGTCTATGGCATCCTTTGAAACATTACTAAAATCGGTTCATTTTATATTATTCAATTAATCTGACGTTTGAAAATATTTGTATGACAGCAGTATGCCTACTTGGTACGACGTTCTAAATTAAATATCAGCGACAATTTGAGCTGGTGGTCACAAGTCGCTGATACTTCCCGTTACCACATGAAATTCAAATAGCCCCTAATATTTCTCGTTGCTACGTAATTTAAGATATTGTGATTGGTTAAAAATTACAAATTGACATAAGAAAGAAATAATCCCCGATATATCTTTCGATGCTGGTTTTTGATATTTGTATAAATTCCCTCAATAAATGAGTAAAATATCGTTGAATATAATTATATTTGATTAAAAAGTGAAATTTGTGTCCTTGAAAAATCTTCTACAGGTTGAAATTGTCGGAACCAGGACAATAGGTTAAAATAAAACGCTAACTTGCCTACGTTTCGTTTAATATGCTTAAACTTCTTAATAATATGATTATATAATAATTACATTTGTATTGTACACATTTGTAATCTTTTATCTAATTATTCCTCGCTACGTACGTCTGTACGTATAGAAATATTTACAGTAGTTTTATTATATTCCTAACCTAATTATACATGAAATATAACAGACGAGCTATTTGCACCTTAATTATTAAACTATTCCACATATTTCGAGTATGACAAGACTGCGTTGCTGGAGCCCTATTCTCTGGATTAGATTATTCCAAGACATGTTAATTATCTTATTATTGAGATTGATAATATTTTGAGGTTACAATTAAGTGCCAGACATTTCAATATTAATGTAAATGTTATCGGGCGGTGAAATTTAATCATGTATTAATTTTATTATATCTAGAGAAATGGGAACTATGTACCACGCCCTCATACTATTTTAATTTTTACGGTAATATATATATATATATAGGGTGGACCTAAAGTAATATGGGATACAGAGCAACAGTGGATGCCGGACATCAAAATATTACCTTTGTCCAGAAGTTGTAGGCCAGTGAATAGGGAAAAAATTTAACATTAATTCTAACATTTTTGAAACTTTGTCATCTGTTGAAGTACCAACCAAAAGAAAACTATAAAATATTGCAACTCGATTCTAGGTCGGCAACATTGTTAATATCGCGAAAAATTAAATTAAGGGCAATATCTCGACGAACAAAAATGTAACACCGCTGCAAATTTAATAGAATTTGTATTACAATAATCAAAATATAAAGCTACATTTGCAGCACCTTATGACCCGAGCATAATAATTAATTATCAATAATTAACATTTTTGCATCAAATATTTCAAACATATTATTAACATTCTTGCAAAACTACAGTGTTCCTGCTAAAATCGCCTTACAGGACTATGAACATTTAATAACGTTTATAGAGTTCGATGTAAAATTTGCAGTGATATTAATTTTATTTTGATAGTAAAAATTTTGCAACAAATTATTTGTTGCAAATTTTATCAATCTGCCGACGTCTGGGATTGCTGCAAAATGGAGAGCGCATTTCAGTTACGAATGCGATCATTTGCAATCCACCTGTACATATGTTATTATTTTTTGGAATCTATTTTAGGTAAATGATACTCTACAAGTTGTAAATTATAAAAAATGTACCACGCCGCCATCGGATAGAGTTGCAAACTTACACTTACATGTAAGGCGATTTTAGCAAGTACACTGTAGTTTTGCGAGCATGTTAATATTATGTTTCCAAAATTTGGTGCAAAAATGTTACTTATTGATAACACTGGTCTGCAACGAAATCCTCCTTTAAAAAATTATGCTATAAGTATGAAGATTTTAATGCTCTGAATCTATTCCCGTTGGCCGATTTTTTCTATCACGTCTAGATTTTTTTTATATGAATTTTTTTTTTAAATTTCAAAAATTTTGTTTTTTTTTTAAATTTTTTTTTTGTCAACATCAAGAACAGTATACATACATACAAAATAAGTTTTAGCGAGTTGTAAGAGAAAGAAAGTAAAGTCACAGCGAATACTGCGCATGCGCATATCTACTACCATAAAAATCACTCTCAATACTTTCTTTCTTTCTCTTACAACTCGCTAAAACTTATTTTGTATGTATGTATACTGTTCTTGATGTTGACAAAAAAAAAAAAAAAAACAAAATTTATGAAATTTAAAAAAAAAATTCATATAAAAAAATCTAGACGTGATAGAAAAAACCGGCCAACGGGAATAGATTCAGAGCATTAAAATCTTCATACTTATAGCATAATTTTTTAAAGGAGGATTTCGTTGCAGACCAGTGTAATTATTTTGCCCGGGTCATCAGGTGCTGCAAATGTAGTTTTATATTTTGATTATTGTAATACAAATTCTATCAAATTTGCAGCGGTGTTACATTTTTGTTCGTCGAGAGATATTGCTTAATTTAATTTTTTTGCGATTTTAACAATGTTGCCGACCTTGATTCGAGTTGCAAAATTTTATAGTTTTCTTTTGGTTGGTACTTCAACAGATGACAAAGTTTCAAAAATGTTAGAATTAATGTTAAATTTTTTAGTTTTCACGTCTCTATTCACTGGCCTATTGTTATTAAAAACGAAACAGGGTTCTAAAGTCGAAATGTTAATTTTACTTTTGTGCCTTAATTTAAGCAGTTTTGAAGATATCGATACGAAAATTGGTAAACGGGAGTTTTTTGACATAGGAAATAATAATCTGTCCACAATTTTAGGCTAGCTTCTATAGAGGGCGCCACGTACGCCGCATTCGATGTCTTAATCAGGCGTCAACTTTTTTACCCTTAAATCTTTGGCAATTTCAGTTAGAAACTTAATCATAGTATTGTCTACATACATAGGCGTCAAAACAATAATTGTCATCCAGACTGGATGTATAATGGATGAGGAAACCTGCCCGCGTCACCACCATTCTAAACGAATGTAAATTTTGGATTGCATGTATTTGAGATATGAGCCTGTTTGGCAAACTTTCCAAGTTTTTTACACTTTTCAAATCATCCCTGTTAGAGGAAGTAATAGACCTTTGTATCAGGTTGTATGTAAAATTTGATCCAAATGGATGATATAATAATTAGGCAGCACGAATATTTAGCATTTTTCAGGGTCAGCCAATATAAAAAAAAATTATATTTTTATAGAGCCTTTCTATAATTGAATTAACTGATATACCATTGATACGTCTGCGTTTATTTTTATACCTGCAATATATGAAGCCAGTATTAAGGCGGAAAGCCGAGATACCTTCGCAGCACGGTGTTTGGCATATGATTCGCTAACCTGGAATACAAAACAATGTGTAAAATCCATGAAAATTATCTGTGCAGTTTGCCAGTGATATCACTTTCCAAACAAATTAATTTAATAAATGTCACGGTCACTTAAATTATCTGTTTAGATTTATTTGTTCCAAATTCACGCACGCGCTTTCCTTTACCTTCTTTCTCTTAACAACATTTCTATTTAATTATCCCTTATTACACTTTTATTTAAATACTTCTTTTCTCAACTGTTCCTTTGAATTTCTTCTCACCAATTTTTTGACAACTATCTGCCAAAATTTCGCTGTTAAGCATTAGTGCTGCCAGTGATGTTTATAATTGAGATATTTCAATAATCGACTATTATTAATCGAGGACTTTTAATAAACGACTAATATTAGTAGTACTAATTTTAGTAATTTTAGCCTCCTAAGTTGTTTGTTATTGTATCACGTTGGTTGTATTTAGTGTATTACGTACTAAATTTTGGAGTGTGTTATTTTTATTTCCTTTAAAAATAGGTAACAATAACTACTTATTAAAAACTGAAACTACTACTTTTAAATTATTTCACACCAAGTATGTACCTATTTATAAAAACAGCTGCCAATTAATTGGAGATCAGAACTTCCTCACCGTAGTAAAACTCGATGTGTGGTAGACTTTATAATAAAAGTAATTTTTGACGTTTCAAAAATGTCACATTTTTTGCCGTTTCAAAAAAGTCACATTTTGGCGTTTCAAAAAAAGTCACTTTAACGTTTTAAAAAAGTCACATTGGTGGAATGTCACTAATATTTTTTTTAGACCCATTTTGCTCATCAACGAACTCAATCTCTTCCTTGACCTCTAGAATGTGTGTACCAAATTTGAAAGCTTTATCTCAAAAACTGTAGCTGCTATCGCGAACACAGACACACAGACATACAGATAGAAAATTTTTTCTGTCTGAAATTTTGTGTATCGTTATAATTTGTCGAGATTCGTCCAGAAATGCAATAAAAATTTTTTTCACGAATACATACCTTCCTAACTTTGACAGGTGAGGAAGTAAAAAAACCGCTACGTTTCGCCAGT
Organism: Rhamnusium bicolor; assembly: GCA_029963845.1. NCBI lineage: Eukaryota > Metazoa > Arthropoda > Insecta > Coleoptera > Cerambycidae > Rhamnusium > Rhamnusium bicolor. The sequence continues at coordinate 787,052 of JANEYF010003267.1, read as the reverse complement.
TACTGTATCTGGTTTGCTAAATCAGATCTATGGGTTTCCTGCACTATGTTGTGTTTCAACTAACTAATTTTCTACTTCGCACTTTATGGAGTTCATCGGTCGAGGGTTGCAACTCGAAACTGAGAATTTTCTGGGTTTCGAATAGGATGCCGCGCTGAGACAAACCTCGTGCAATAATTGTGTACAACTAATTTTCTTAACTATTAATATTAGTACTACTAATTTTTAGAAGTCATATCATAATCGATTATCTCCAGATATTTAAATATTCGATTCAGTATCGAAGATGGCGGCCGAGTCAGAATCGCGGTTAGATCAAGAGAATAAAAATGAAAATATTATATGCAAACATTGCAAAAAAAGTATTATAAACAAAGTTAAATGTGTTAAATGTAGTGAATTGTTTCATTCGAGTTGTTTAAAACAGGCTGCTCGTATTAAAAATGCAGTTTGTGTCCACGAGGAAGACAACCAAACAAGTACTGTGACATGTGATCCAGGAAAAAAACAATGCCTATGAAACAGAAATTGCTTTATTAAAACGAATTATCCAAGAGCTTGAAAGCAAGAATACTGTACTTGAAGAAAACTGTGAGTTACTCAAGGACAAAATTACATACTTAGAGGGAAAGACTGTGAAAATAACGCCAAATATAGATGATGAGAAAAAATCGAAAAAAAACAGACACCCAAAAAACGAATAGTACATTCAACATAAACAATAAAACAAGAGTGAATATTGACCCAATAGCCTCTTGTTCTTCCTCACAGATGATGACACCCGTCAATTCCATAGATGAAGACAACATGAAAATAACGACAATGGACACAGACAACCTAAAAATAAATAACGAAAATGTAAACCACTCCAAAAATAATGAGGAACCCTGGAAAATAGTAAAAAACTCCAGAAACAGTTATAATCGCAAGTTCAATAACCTACGAAATAAAGTCTGCACAGGAAAACTGCAAAATGGTAATGCTATGGCAAAATTAAAAATAGTCCCTAGGGTAACTGGATATATATATATATATATATATATATATATATATATATATATATATATATATATATATATATATATATATATATATATATATATATATATATATATACATATATATATATATATATATATATATATATACATATATATACATATATATATATATATATATATATATATATATATATATATATATATATATATATATATATATATATATATATATATATATCAGGTTTCACTCCTGACACAACAACAGAAGAAATAATTAGCTGCTTAGATAAAGACTATGAAGACAAATATATTTGTGAACTAATAACAAAACGACCCAACCCTAAAGTAATATCCTTCAAACTTGGAGTTCTCGTACAAATGGAAAAACAGGTCAGATCATTAGATTTCTGGCCAGAAGGGACAATACTGAATAAATACACTCCCCGACGAATGGAAAATTTTCACAACATAAACAGCAACAACAGGATTTAGTAACTCCTCTTAAAAGCTTCACTCAAGAAAAGAAAAAAGGGATTGTTAGTGTCCTTCAAATAAATATTCAATCAATTCGTAATAAAATAAACGAATTAAAAACTTTTTTAATGGATAAAAATTACAGTGTGTGCTGCATATCGGAGCACTTTCTGAAAGAACAAGAAATAATTATAACTATGATGAATTTTTAAATTGTGAAATTGACGTAACTTTTAATGTGTAAATTTATTGTACTATATTTAATTGTATTTGATTATGTAATTATTGACTTGTATAAGTACATGTTATGTATAGTAGCATCAATAAAACTATCTATCTATCTATCTATCTATCTATCTATCTACTTTTGCCTTTATTTGTCTACGTATGTCCTTCTGCCAACAATGAGGCAGTAGTAGCTACCGGTCCTGGACTATGGTCCAGTTTCCTCTCACTGGTAATAATGCTTCAAATTAAATTGATTCAATTGTTAACAACTGATCAAAAATACAAATTAAACATATTTATCTTACGTTGTGCACAAAATCTGTGTATTAACGAATTTAATACGTTTGTATTTTCCACTATTATGGCTAAACATCTAGTTGTTTTGCGGCAGTACCGATATTTTCAAGCAATAATGTATTCAAAATGCGAAACAAAGCCCATTGTGTACATCTCTGTTGAATTTTTAATTGGCCACTGTCAAGGGTGTATACAGAACCTAAAGGGTATGAATCCAACATCCAATAGAATCAATGGCGCGGCTGTGGATAATTGAAACATACTCGATTACTAAATATCCAGCGGTGTAAGCAACAGTTCATTCATATCGATAAATAACTACCGCCGTCAAATCGTCAGCGTTCATAGCGCCTGTATTCCTCGTCATTCCTATCTGATCCAATCTGGCATTTATGAACATTAACGGCGAGCACTAAATGCTTTATAACCTGAAATTAATGGGATAGGTCAGTGTGTCAGTTACGCCGTCGTGGCGCGAATGCCATTTGTACGGCCGCGTTATATATGACGACTCTCGACGTAAATCTCATGCTATAAAGGATTATTTATTCATAGTAATAAATAAACAGATTTTTATATTCATATATAATTTGGCAGAACCGTTAATCTCGTTGACGTGTACCTACAATAATGTTTGCAGTTTAACACGTTCTGTATTACAACAAATTACAACTCAAGTGCAACGAGCATTAACATTACTAATATAATACGTATTGGCACGTGTAATTAAGCCGATGCTCAATAGATAATGGATATATTAGGCAATCCAAAAGACAAAATTATAATAATAATATTAATAACTAGGAAGGATAAAGCCTACGCCGCTCTCGGAATTGAAGACCATCGGCCTGCCAAAAATCAGCAGAGTAGCTGTCAGGTTAAATACAGAAGGCAGTCATTCTGGGTTCTCTACGTCTACTTATGGCATATGATTCTGGGATCTACAGCCACTAATGCTCTCGGAACTGAAGATCATACCGGCCTGCCAAAAATCAGTCGAGTGGCTGTCGGGCTAAATGCAGAAGGCAGTCATTCTGGGTATCTCCGTTTGCACACGATACTGGTTTTTACAATCACTAACTCTGCGGGATGTGGGGAGTGGCTATAGTTAATGCGCCGGCGCGACTCCCGTGAGGCGTCGGAGACCACGGGAAGACTGTTCAGCATCGGAAAACCGAAAATAATAACAATAATAATAATAATAAGGAGGACGAGAAACGGACCAAATACCGCGATCTCCGGTACGAGCTCTAAGTGCTGTATCCAGGCTACTCGGTAAAAATGGTCGTCCTAATAATCGGTGTACTCGGAGGGATAAAGCCTACGCTGCTCTCGGAACTAAAGATCATACCGGCCTACCAAAAATTATCCGAATGCAGAAGGCCAAATGCAGAAGGCGGTCATTCTGGGTTCTCTCAGTCTACTTAGGGCACACGATACTGATATCTACAGTCACTAACCCTGCGGGATGTGGGGAGTGGCTGTAGTTAATGCGCCGGCACCGTGAGGCGTCGTAGACCACAGAAGGACTGTCCGGCATCGGATATTCCGAAAAAGTAATAATAAGAGAGGTTCCTGATATCAACTGCAGGACCTGCCATCAGGCGCCGGAATCGCTCTTGCACTTACTATCTGCATGCCCCATATATGCGATTTCGGCCTACATCCACCGACATAACGCAGCGTTACGAGTGCTATACTACCATCTAAGGCACTCGTACGGGGTAGACCAGACACCAGTGCTGCCTTACTTCCCCGGAAATATTGAGTCCGTTGTCGAGAACGAGAAATGCCGGATTTACTGGAACTACACGTTCCCGATGGTCAGGCTAATCCAAGCCAACGAGCCTGACATAGTCCTCCTCGACCATCAACACAAGGTGATGTATATCATCGAGTTCTCGGCACCGGCGGAGAAAAACATCATCTTGAAAGAGGAGGTGAAACGGACCAAATATCGTGATCTCTGGTACGAACTCTAAGTGCTGTACCCAGGCTACTCGGTAAATATGGTCGTCCTAATAATCGGTGTACTCGAAGGGATAAAGCCTACGCTGCTCTCGGAACTGAAGATCATACCGGCCTGCCAAAAATCAGCCGAGTGGCTGGCAGGCCAAATGCAGAAGGCGGTCATTCTACAGTCACTAACCCTGGGGGATGTGGGGAGTGGCTGTAGTTAATGCGCCGGCGCGACCTCCGTGAGATGTCGGAGGCCACGGGAGGACTGACCAGCATCGGATATTCCGAAAAATAATAATAATAATAATAATAATATAAAAAGGGTCGAGAAAGCCAAGCGGCGTGTACAAAAAATCGAAGGCAAGATACAGTCGGCCAGACAACACGCTTCTCGGATCCAGAGTGTGGTGGAATATAAGACGTCTGGTAGAGTTTTTACTCCCAGAATCCGGCGCATAGCAGCCGGATTAAGACGTCAACACCGTACTCTAAATCTGACAAGTGATGCTTACCATCAAGCAGCACTGTCTAGATAGGATCCGAGCGCTCATGGCGATAAAGAAAACATTAAAGAGGCGAGTGAGAAGTATGGAACAAAACAATTTGTTCCGTACGAATCCTTCTCGCCTCTTTCAAGAGCCACAGCGTGTTGTCGACAATCCGCCGACTGTAGAAGGTGTCGAAACCTTCTGGAAGGGAATCTACGAAACGACGCGTCCATTCAATAGCGACACTCCATCAATTGCACACTTCGAGGCTCTGTGCCACAGACATCGTCAAGAGCCAGAAGAAGTGTGCCCGGCAATCAGTACGGAGGAAGTTCAACAAGCACTTGTTGGTACCAAGAACTTCGCTGCCTCGGGCTCAGACGGCATTAACAACTGGTGGTGGAAGAAATTTTCTTCCACTCACCGCCGTCTGGCGCGAGTTTTCAACTCATGGTTGAACGAGGGGCAGCAGATTCCGGACTGGTTCGTCGAGGGACGTACTGTGCTTATCCCCAAAAAGGGGGATCTTTCCGACCCGAGGAATTATAGGCGATCACTTGCCTCAACTCCTGCTACAAGATATTTACACGTATCTTGTATGCTAGGACATTGAGGTCTGTTGATCCGGTCTTCCAGCAGATACACGAACAGCGTGGTGCCAAGAAGCGCATGGCAGGTTGCAAGGACAGCCTGCTGATAGACCGCTGTATTACACAGGATTCTGTGCAATACAAGCGGAATCTATCGATGGCGTGGACTGATTACCGCAAGGCATTTGATACAACATCGCACGAGCTATTGTTGTACTTGCTCGAATGTCTTGCGGTACCAGCACCACTAGTGAGATGCATAGAACAGCTGCTGCCAGCTCTGGAAGACCCGCTTCACCATAACATCAGGTGCGCAGCGGGTCACGACAGAGCAGGTGGCATTTAGGAGAGGAGTTTTCCAGGGTGACTCCCTGAGTCCTCTCCTCTTCTGCATCTCACTGCTGCCGTTGTCTGTTGGGCTCCGCCAAACCCGCGGATATCAATGTGGGCCACCCAGCGACCGGAAGCATAAGGTCACCCATCTATTTTATATGGATGACCTTAAACTTTATGCCTCCGGAGAGCGCGAACTACAAAACGCTCTTAGGGTGGTCGAAGAATATACGCGGGCAATTGGTATGGAGTTCGGGTTGGACAAATGTGCAGTCGTCCACCTCAAGAGAGGACGATGCGGGGAATTTCCTGAAGACGCGCAGCTCGCAGACGGAAGCATCCTAAGACATCTGGATGCCGGAGAGACCTATACATATCTGGGTGTGCAACAAAGGCACATCCAGGATGTATCACAAATAAAAGATTCTCTCCGCGGCAAGTACAGACACCGCCTCCGAAAGATTTGGTCTTCCGAACTTTCGGGGAAGAACAAGGTGTCTGCAACTAATATGCTTGCCGTTCCGATTCTGCTCTACTCCTTCGGAGTAGTAAAGTGGAGGGTAGATGAGCTGCGTCAATTAGACAGAGATACCCGCAAGATGATGAATATCCACAGAAGTATTCATCCTAGATCGTCCGTTCCTCGTGTGTACCTCCCACGTCAACGGGGGGGCCGAGGACTCTTGAGCCTGGAGTGTATGCATGGCAGAGTAGTACTGAGTATGGCATGTAACATACTCAGGAGCTCAGATCCCCTCTTGCGGTTCGTAAAACATCACGAAACTGTAGGAGTGGGAGCAGGATTGTTCAAGGCAGCAAAAAGAGCCGCAGATGAACTCGGTCTCGCATTTGACATCAGGCGAGGAGGCCGGCGAGGTGCTGATGTTGAGTCAGTCACCGAACTTCAGCCAAATCGTCTGAAAGTCCGAATTAGAGCTGCCGAACAGGAAAATCTGTTTCGGCAGCACGTCGATAAACCCCAGCATGGTGTTTTCTATAAGAACACCGAACCACTGGGTTTATCGAGCAGGCTGACCTTCGCCTTTCTAAGGTCAGCAGGGCTTAAGTCGGAGACTGAGGGATTCATTATGGCCTGCCAAGATGGTGTTATCAACACCTTGGTCTACCGTAGTCGCGTGTGGCGTGTAGAGGTTCCTGATATCAACTGCAGGACCTGCCATCAGGCGCCGGAATCGCTCATGCATTTACTTTCTGCATGCCCCATATATGCGATTTCGGCCTACATCCACCGACATAACGCGGCCTTACGAGTGCTATACTACCATCTAAGGCACTCCGTATGGGGTAGACCAGACACCAGTGCTGCCTTACGTCCCCGGAGATATTGAGTCCGTTGTCGAGAACGAGAAATGCCGGATTTACTGGAACTCCTCGTTCCCGACTGTCAGGCTAATCCAAGCCAACAAGCCTGACATAGTCCTCCTCGACCATCAACTCAAGGTGATGTATGTCATCGAGTTCTCGGCACCTGCGGAGAAAAACATCACCTTGAAGGAGGAGGAGAAACGGACCAAATATCGCGATCTCCGGTACGAGCTCCAAGTGCTGTACCCAGGCTACTCGGTCAAAATGGTCGTCCTTATTATCGGTGTACTCGGAGGGATAAAGCCTACGCTGCTCTCGGAACTGAAGATCATACCGGCCTGCCAAAAACCAGCCGAGTGGCTGGCAGGTGAAATGCAGAAGGCGGTCATTCTGGGTTCTCTCCGTCTGCTTAGGGCACACGATTCTGGTATCTACAGTCACTAACCCTGCGGGATGTGGGGAGTGGCTGTAGTTGAGCGCCGGCGCGACTCCCGTGAGGCGTCGGAGGCCACGGGAGGACTGACCGGCATTGGGAAACCGGAAAAAAAAAATAAATAAAATATCTACAAAAATATTTTTATAATAGTAGTACAGCCGCGATAGTATATAATTTTTTTTGTGAATAATTTATACCTAGTAATATCAGCTTTAAGTGCAAATACGTGGATTAGACAAATATAAGTAACATTATAATGTAAATAAACAAAACAAATCCCGTTAAAACCAGTGATTGCGCATGGGAGTTTCTTTCATTCATCATGGCGTGTTATTACTAATACAATAATTAGTATATAATTACGTATTATATTTTTTTTAACTACTTTAGTAATAATAAATGATCTAAGGATCAAAATCAAAATCAAATTCGGAATAAATTTTAAAATGTAAATTCTACAGTATATTAATTATTCTTTGTATCTATTAAAATTTGTAAAGTATTTCTGTCTAAATTTAAAACATAGAGTCTCATTTTTCTAATAACACTGGATAGAATTTAACATTCTCATGTAACATTTGTATATTTCTGGCAAAAAGTTAAAAATTCTACTAGCAAGGTAAGTGAAACAGCGTTGGCAATTGTCTTTTCGAGAATACCGTTTGAACATACGCACTTATTTTATTCTAGGTAATTATATTAAAACTAAATATGCTAAAAATTTTACTGTATTTTAATTGAAGGAATTTCTATATAAAAATAAGTAAGAAAATTAGAACTGCAAATCTTATTTACAAAATTTTTCAATTGTTCAAAAGTAATGTTAAATATGTCAATATCATAAGATATATATATAATTTATACTTTGGCGTAAAAGATGCTTCACTGAATGTTGCCCAAATGTTGTGTTATGATATTCGATATACATTAGTTCTTGATTTCTTGTGGTGTAAGATGGTACCTGCAGAGAAAAATAATCCTTTAAGGGGCCTAGTTAAGAAAAAGCTTCCGTTGACTGTGTCTCTCTCGGAAGTTCCGAAAGTGACAGACGTATATAAAATAAATGAACGTCGTGCAGAAAAGAATTTTGGTTCCAGAGTACGTGAACTAGCAACACATTACGACGGGATAGAGTAAAGCCATAAAATCTATTGTTCTGGTCGATATGTACACTCTGGTCAATAAATATAGTAGGGAGCCAAGGCTCTCTGCGAAACAGATACTATACAACTCGAAATATAATAACTGAAATATAGTAATAATTATTTTCTTTTTATTCATTATTAATTAATAAATAAAAACTGCTGTCTTTTTGGGTTTCGAACAATGTTACAGTGGAATTACTGACACGTAAATTATTAAAGAAGAGAAATAACCGTCCTAATTATTTTATTTTAATTATATAATAATATTATACTCCATAATACAGTTTAATATTTAGTGTATGCAGTTTTTACTGGAAAAATGATTTAGGTAGTCCATTATGGGCACTATTGCGTAATTATTTGATGGGTAAAGTAATATTGTATAAGTAATTGTATGTTGTTTGTTGTACCTCACCATATTCCACTCTTCATTTTTATCAATTTACATTTTTCTCTTCTCATTCTTTAATTTTCATAAAACATTCTATAATCTATTCATTTTATATAAGCAAAAAAAAATTTTTTTACCAAAGGCTAGCAGAGCGACTGTGACACATCATAGTTCTCATGGGCGCGCGGTGCAATATAAATACACAAAATGTATTTATATATATATATATATATATATATATATATATATATATATATATATATATATATATATATATATATATATATATAATAAATATACAGTGTGTCCACGGATCGACTTAACTATACCTGTAAACTTTGTAAATTTTTTGACAAAAGGTTGTTCTTCATAAAAGTTTTGCTTATTCTAAAAACTCGTCAAGCATGTTTAGAATTACGATTTAATATACAGTGTGTCCCAAAATGAAGAAAATATAAAATTTTACTAAGAGTAAAGTACCTTTATTTTAATGAATAGAGAAAAATGTTATAAGAGAAAGTTGTTTGTAATGCCAAGTGCAGTGCTAATACGAACTTTCATCCATATAATCAATAACTGATAAAATTATAAAAAAATGCCAAAAAGTGAAATTAATTAATTATTCTGAAGCTGCAATACATCAAATAGTGAAATATTAGTCGATGTGACTTTAATTACTCACAGCCAACCTAATTTAACAACACTTATTTAATGATGAATGATAATAGATTTTGCCTAAGAAAAAAATTGTAAAAAAATACTGATTTTTGAATGAAAGTTCGTATTAAGACTGCATTTGCCATTACATACAACTTTTTCTTATAAAATTTCTCTCTATTAATTAAAATAAAGGTACTTTATTGTGGGTAAAATTTTACATTTTCTTCATTTCGGGACACTCTGTATATTAAACCATAATTCTGAACATGGCAAACGAGCTTTCAGAATAAGCAATAGTTTTCATGAAGAATAACTTTCTGTCAAAAAATCAAAAATAAGAGTATTTACAAGTATAGTTAAGTCCATCCGTGGACACTGTATATTCAGAATACATAATAAATTAAATTGGGTTTTTTATAATTTCTGGTAGAATGTGGTTCATGTAGAAATGTTCCAATTTATTTTTCATCATCTCTTTCCAAAACTCTGGATCTTTTTCAATTTTTTCTATATGAATTGATCCAGCGGGTGACCACACTATGAAGTAACAACATCTGCTATCAGTGATATGTAATTACTGATTGAAGTTCCAATCTTCTTTCCTTGGCAATTTCACAGTTCTCTAGAGTGCATTGAAATGAAGGTACATGTTTTATTTGCTGAATTTGTTTCCAGAAAAAAAGATATATCTATTATTCTTCTGCCAGTGATATTGAAGGTACTCTCAGGAATATCTGGCTTTATGAGATATTCATCTGATTCATCTGAACTATTATTACCCATTATATCTTCATTATGGATATCACTTATTTCTAGATCATTTTCCTTTTCAGAACTGAATTCGGCCAACGTCTCGCTTTGGTAAGTTAGGTCTTGTTCAAGTCGAGAATGTTCTGGTAGAACGGAGTTACCTTTTCTCCATCTTTTTTTTACAGCTCTGTTAAACAGGTAATTAAAATAATTTGGAACATATCCATATTATTTAAAAATTCTCAGTTACTCACCTTTTACGAGTCAAAGTTATTGAAGCTCCTAATTTACGTTTGTTGCCAATTCTATTTAGATCACGTGGCTGATTTCAATTCGAAAATAATAATGCCCAAAATTGATAAATAATTCAGCTTGGTTTCGCACCCCTGTAATTGTTTCAGATTTGGACAAATAAAGTTGAATGGATAATCGTATAGGGCTAAAAATAAATTTTGCGTATTGGCATAAAAATGTCATCTTGCATATTTTTGCATTTTTGATTTCTTCAGTGAATTCTACTGCAACTTAATGTATTTAACATCTTCTATACTTAACTAAATTCAGTTATTTTGTTGATAGACAGTTGAATAGCGGCATTTATACTACTGTAGGTTTTTTCGTTTTGGAGACAAAAAAATAAATTGGAAATGGATGTCGAAAGTATAAAAATAAAATTTCTGACATTTTAAAATGAGTTCAGTGTGTAATTTTTTTAATGCAAGTAAGTATATATTTTATTTTTTATTCCAGTTGTGAAGTTAATTTTTGTTCCATAGTAAAAAAATAATGTACTGCTATACATGGTATTCCATTCAAGAATTACGCTTTGAGATCACTTCTGAACCTTTGAAAATGACGAAAAAAAATAATTTATGCCAATAATATCCATTCCGAATCTAGTTTTGTATATCCAAAAATAACAAAGTTACCGTGCGACTACCACCGTATTACAGAAAATCAACTGTTAATATCTTCAAACAATTGAGTTTGGGTTAAAAGTAGTAGTGGAATTAATTACAGAATTACTAACTGTAGGGGTGCGAATACGAATCTGAATAAAAAATTACCCGGTAGGTATATGTTCGCTTATTTATATATTTACGTCGATTAGGTAAAACTACTACTAGCACAGAGTTTTGAATTCTGTGTTACTGACTGACACAAAATACTACGAGAGTACGTATGCACTGAGTACAAAAATGGAGAGTAGGAGTAGCGACACACGTCAGGAGAGTATAACATATGCTCTCCTGGGTGGCTCCCGTACCAAGGCATTAGCCAGACGCTAATCCAGTAAAGGTCAAAGTATTATATTTCAATTTAGAGATATGCAACCTATACCAAATTATTATATTGTGCGTTTTTTGGAATATAGTATTAGGTTTTAATCCACCTCTGGGATGCCGCCCAGAATTCCTATGATAGGTCTACATTTGTGTTTTTTTTATTAATTAAAATTATTCTAGAAGTGTACTTATTTTTATTTCTTTTTGTAAATGTATCTGCAATTATTAATGTAAAATTGTATGATATAAAAGTACATAAATAATTATTTATTATTATTTCTATTATTATAATTACAAAATATAAACAAAATAGTAAGTAAATACATACTTAAAATATATATATCAAATCAAAACACTATTACAAATTTCACGGAGGGTTTTTGCCGTTTTTATATATCCGCCGCTGAATAATTTTGCTCTTGACTATACCTTCACTCAAGTAGTTTATAGCCGGCTTAGTTACGGTGTGATTCCCAGTAGAGGAAGCACTTCCTTGCTCCATTTCTACTGACAAAGATACTTATTTAGAAAATTATTTTTAACGAAATGGTACGGAATAGAAATATGAAACTTGCTGAGCATAATTATGAAGGTTCATTCTAGAAGCCTTGTATGAATTTTACCGATTTATGTCCATAATTATGGAGCTAATCACATTCAAATTTTACCTATATTTACAGTGTATATTATTCCTACATGAAGTGAAAATTAATTAAAATAAGATACATGTCTCCTCTAGTGCACCTTCATCTACCGCTCTTCCAAATTTGGTGTAATTTGACCAAACCGTATGGACGAAATAAATTTAAAAAAACTGCCTTACAAACACAAGTCGGATTAGCCCTCTTAATTCCGGTAATTTATACATGTTCGCTATGGTCTTGAAAGAAAAAGTTATCTCGTTTATAAATTCTCGTTTTTTTAGTAAAATAAGCCAATCATATGTATTCTATCATCGTAATTAAGCTCATTATAGTTAATATTTAATTTATATAAAATAAACTTGACAAATTCAGTTTGTAAATTCTCATCCTATTTATATTATTCATGTATTTTGGATTCCAGATTACTTGACAATATTCCAAACCATTAACTACTAATGATTTATTCAATATTAAAATAGCATTTATATCTTACAAATCGGCACAGTGTCTACGGATAAGTCCATACATCTTATATGCCTTTTTTATTTTTGTGTCGTCTTTGCATTTTTGAAACAGTTTTAAAAAATCCCTCATAATTACGTGAATACCTCTTTGTCCCTTGTGGACCTCAAAAATCTCCCGATTATGGATATATCCTTCAAGGTGGCAATATTGCACTATATATGACTGCTAAGTTGTCAAAAGTGGTTTGTTTGAATGACCGGTCGCTCTCCGCATTTTTTATACTAAGAAGGGAACCCTACAAAGACAATCACGAGAGAAATAGAATAACAACAATTTGTAGCTTATGTTCCTTGTTCCAGTTCTCCAGTTGGTATGCTGGTAGACTAGCTCTCTTCGATTTGATTCATTTATTGATTCTAAAAAAAATTAAACTAATGAAATTCGCATATTTATCTCAAGTGGAGTGGAAATCATATTTCAAAAGTTGTCGCAAAAATTACACTATATTAAATACTTATGATATCTGTTATTAACCGTACCTTTAGTAGATTATCTTCACGGAAATAGTAGTTGTATGAATTGTTTATAATATGTTACACTAACCATAGTCATTTAAACATTGTTTTAACGAAAATAGTAGAATGTAATTTAAACCGAATGAAATCCATGTTCAAACGAAGTTCTAATAAAAAATACAGATTAATCGTTCTATTGATGTTACAATTCATATATTTTTAGATGGACTTCTTTATGAAGAAAATGTACATTGTGTGAACGGTACGCGAAGTTTCATGTTTAGTGTGTTTACTTTGAAAGATAACACAAGGTATTATTTTGACTATGGAAAGACCAGACAAAGCTGATAATATATGATTTAAAGAAAACACGAATGTAATTTCATCAAATGCCCTTCAGTAATCCATATGTAGAGGAAATTGGCCAGTCGCAAATCATAAAAACTTGAATTATATTAACTTTATCTAAGAATATATCTAGGTGTTTTTACGATATAATTTGCGGTTAAGTGGTAATACGAAAACTGTAAAACCATAAGAAACCTTTCATAAAAGTGGCCTCTCTTAAATTGCTTGCATGCACTTTTACAATACACGCGAGTGCTCATTTACGTTCAACCATAGAAAGTAAAATTTTTCAAGTGGCGGGATGAGTTTATAACAATGTTGTCAAAGTGATTCCTTCAAAGCTAGGGTCATTGTAGCATGTGACCGATATTTTCCCCTATATTGGATATGAAAGGCCATAAATAAAATGGGTTAAGAAGTTACTTTCAAAAAAAATATTTTCTATAGTGAATAAATGAAAAATAGTGCTAAAATATATTTGCGGAAAAGCAATAAATATCTATAAGGAATTTAAAAAAATATATATTTGCCTGTTGGCATTTAATATAAATTTCTTTCATTTCTGTCTCTACATATTGTGCTGTTTTGTTGTTGAGGACATATTTAACAAATTTGTATATTTTATTCTTTTTGGAGGTGATTTATTTTCCAAATGTAGACTATTTGTCATCCTGAAGTGCACTTTAATTTCAGTGCCCATGATATAAAAAATAAAAATCAGTTTATTTAGACATGCTAGTTACTTTTATACCAATTTGACATGTCAGTTATTGACCCAACATGAAAACAGGGTATATACAAAATTCTTGTACTTCCGCTAATGGCTGATTGCATCAAAAAATAAGATTTTTCCTATAAAAATATTATGAAAAGTTAATAATAAATGAGAAAAATAATTGATTTGTTCCTATAAAATGTAACTTCAAAGATTTAGTACTGCTGAATGGGCCGCCTAAAGCATGACCTATATCAACTCATATAGGCACACTGATATTGACACTCGTGTCTAGCGGGAGGAACTTAGATACTATTTCTAAATTCAGTAAGCAAGACCACAAAGAAATTTATATGCGTTAATATTAGTTAAAATCCTATATTAGAGGCCTTATGACCGATATCTGAAATTTATTTACAAAAAGAAACAATCATAATAGAAGTCGCAGAAACTAGTGTTGGCAACTGAAACCGGTTTATTGGTTAATCGATTAATCGGTTTTGGATTAGTCGCAGTTTTATATATAATCGAAAATCGGTTATTAGGATAACCGGACAATCGATTTACCCGAATAATCGATAACCGGTTATTGGATAAACCGGTTTTTAGAATAACCGGTTAATCGAAAAACCGAATATTTGAATAAGCAATTAATATGCGTTTCTTTTCTTTCAAATGTTGAAAATCTGAAACTACAGAATTTACATAAAACTTGATAATATATTTTGTATTTTGTCATTTTTGTTGTAATTTGCGAATAATAATTAGACAACACAATAATACCCAACCACAATACTAAAAAGTTTAGCTAGACTTTCTTCGTGACATAAAGCATGAATGGCGTGCGCCGTGCGAGTGCTCTAAATACCACATAATGTTTGGCGTTTAGTTTGGTTGTATAATGTTTACCTACGCTTAATTAAAAAAAAATCTATAAAATTGTTGTTTCGAGTTTTTTTATACTAGTACCTACTGACCTACTGAAAATAAAATATTAAGTATATTTATTTGTCTCTAAAATTTAAATTCTAAACGCAATCTGATCTGTTTCTTATTATTTGGTTTTTTAATTATCTGATTAACCGGTAGTCGGATAACCAAATAGCCGGTTTTTTTGCTATCCAAATAGACGGTTATTCGGATAACCGTTTAATCGAATATCTGGTTATCCGAGTAACCGGATTTAACTATTATTTGGATATCTAGTTTTATCTGAAACAGGTTTTTGAAGAAACCGATTAACCGGTTTAATTTTTTTCCGGTGTTTGCCAGCACTAGCAGAGACTGCTTGCGTTATTTGAATCCGATAAACGCTTACTCTTCGGGCTGACGTCACATGCTCGCATCTCAGTAGCTGGCGCGAGGACCATTGTGTTATTTATATTTATTTAGTATGTATGTAACAAGGACAGGGTGCAATACGTTACATCAAATGTGACTTGTGAACGTTAATTAAATTGCTTCCTATGATTACTTTGATTTGTGGCTACTGCTTGGTGCTGCGTTAATTAATTTTTAGTATTGCCTTTAGTAGTTAAATCATGGCTCAAAATTTAAACAAGTTTTCTTAATTTTTCATTATAGTATTTTCAAAGTAAATTTAAAAAGTAAGGTAAGTCAGTTTTTAATTTTTTTTTTACTTTTTTATCGTCCGGAATTCCTTTTAAAATTAGATTATACACCTCCCCATTCGCAGAAGTACAACAAGTTGTAATACACCCTGTATATTAGAATTCGAACCTTAATTATAAAATACATATATATCCACTTTTAGCTCTGTACTTATATACAAATATTTTGGAACTGACAGTTTCCTTAAATCTCAAACAAGAAGATAAAAACCACCTGGAACTTGGATTTTCTTAACTTTAAGTGAAATTACTCCTTCAACTGGAAAATGTAAAATAAAAACCTCAACTCCAAAACAATTGTTAAATGTATTGTATAGTTTTTTGCTTGCAATAGTTAAATTTATTTGAAATTCCTGAAATTGCTTTACTATTCATAACCGTTTGGAGCATTCCTGTTTTTGCAAAATCATGCATACAACATTCTACATCGAGCAGGGCATTTCCATTTCATTACACTTCATCATTCCAGAATTTATTTTAGGGTTTCATACATGAGCAACAAGAATTTACTTGAAAAGATTGAACGGACTACACTGAACAGTTACGAGAAGATTTTTCATATTGTGAATTGTGATAAGACTTAAGATTTATTACTTTTGGGGAACTGCCGTTTTAATATAAACTTTCAGCTTTTCGAAGCTCTTTGTTATTGCTCTATTCTTGATACAGTTATTTGAATATTTTTCTCATTTTTGGCATAGTCATTATTTATTATTTTACTTATTCTTATTTCTTCGATATTTATAGATTGTAGGCATGTAATGAAAGATATTACTTTGATATTTCATATTTTAACATGAGTATAATTCATATTTTTCACCTTATTGCTAAAATTCATTTATTCACATTAAGAACATATATTTTAATCGATAAATTGATGGAAGGTGTTTAACCAATTTTGTCACATTCTATAAACATCCTATTCCATCAATTTCCTATCATAAATTTGTCCAAATTTATTTTAAGTCGTTATATCTGTTAATTATCGAGTAAATGTAAAATATTGATATCACCATTTATTATCGATACTGGTTCTACCACCAACTTTTAGGAATAATATTTAAAATATTTACTGTAGATTAAAGTATCTATACAGAATCGTAAGAGGGACGCATTGTCAAGCAACTGTTAATAATGTATAACTATTATTCACTGGAAAATGCCTAATTGCAAAATAAACAAACAAGATTACAAAACAGAAAAATGTCTAAACTTTTGGTACATAAACACATATACGCATATCGCACACAGAAACTTTGTGCCATATACATACAAATTAAAAGTAATTTGATTTAGGAAGTATTACAAAAAGATATTAAATATTAAATTAGGTACACAGTTTAAAAGAAGCATTGTTGACCCACAATAAACAGGAAGGCATCGTCTTCCTTTATCTAACACCAAATCCTAGGATTTTTAGGGGGTGACTTTAGTGACGGTTAGGAAAAGACAAGAATATAAAAGAAAAGAAAACAAAAGAAAATAAAAGGAGAGAAAAGAAAAGAAAATAAAAGAGAAAACACAAAAACAAAACCAAACAAAAAATATTGATGTGATCATGTATGTTATTATAATTATTTTCATTTCTAAGATACGTTACTTTTTTACATAATGGTTTGACAAATTCTGCAGCGCGGTCACGTAGCTTTCACTTTTTTATCGTTTTAAAAACGTCGTCTTCTGTAACATAAGGAATATTTAAACAAGTTATTACATGCTTAGGATAAAATATATCACCAACATGTTCCGGAATAGAACATGACTGTTGAAAATAGTCAGGAAATCAGTTGTATAACTTTATCGCTATATTTAATATTTTTGGACAGATTAGAACCATTTCTCTTAAAATTAACATATCACCAGAAGTCAGAACGATTCTGTGCAAAATTTTCTTCTAAATATTTATTGTAATTCTTATGCGCTTATCTCTACATCAGTTTTTACTCTACGCCGTAAGCCTGGAAACTGTTCCAAATATTCTTAGCCACCTTCAGATTTATATAACGGCTATGCCTTGTGATTCTCTTATATTCTCTATGATTTCACTATTAAACCAAAGGAATAATTTTGCGTACGTATACCTACGTTATTTGAGATCACAAGTGGTCAGTATTGGTTCTAATATTCCATAGAAATTCTGACATGCTGAATGGACGTCAGAAGAATCAGTAAATACTAGAGTATGTAAAATACATATTTTTTTTACGATGAGCACTATTACTACGAATACTATAATAAGTTCAGCAGAGCAGGATGATGTGATTTTTCTCTAATAGGAAATCATGAGCTTTTACATACTACCTTACACATTTTGTTTGATAAAGCGAATTCAAGTATCTCATCGTTTAAAATTTTTAAATTATTAAACTCTTTTAAATTTAAAAAGTTTTATTAATTTAAAAGAATTTGAATAGCAGGCAAAACTGAATTATAGTAGTGAGAATAATGGTAAATTAAAATCCCTTAAGATTAAAATGAAAATTGTATTGTAAATAAAACTAAGAGAGCAAAATGCATTAAAGCAAGAATTATAGTATTCAGATGACATATTAAGGAAAGTAAAGAATGAAAACACAGAAAATAATATTGATATAATATTTTTACATCTACTATATTAATAAATGACAGGGTATTTCCAAGGAAATTATTACGCAAGTGTTAAGGAATACAGTGAATGATATCAAAATCGCTGCTGTTACGAGACGTATGTAGGAACATTGTTGTTTTGCTCCTGCAACTGCTAATTATAGACGTCGAAATAAGTTTAGGTCTCTTAAAAGTAAAAATTTTGGAACGACTTGCAGAATACCCAAAATTAGGTACCGCATACTTAGAACTGGCAGTAGGAATATCGTTCATACAGTTATAAGAGAAAAATTACGTTGCCTATATCGTATTCAAACTGTACAAGATCTTTTCATCTTTGGATCCAAATATGCATTTATAGTTTATTTCAAACTTATTTGCAACATAAAAAAACGTCAGCTTGTTTGATGGCGGTAAAGGGATCAAAGAAGCCGACTTTTTTTATGTTGTTAATAAATTTGAAATAAACTGTGTAAAGAAATTGCAAGCCATTTCATTCCAGTTTGCAGTTTTCCGCGAAAAATTGTTTATGCCAGTCTAGTCCGGATGGCGCAACTGATTTCTACTGGAACTATTGGTTTGGTAGATTTATGCGCTTATAAAAAATGCCTAAATATCTATTTGTCTTTATTGCTTATACTGTACTCTCAAATGTTTGTCTCTTTCCAAACTATATTCCAGTTTAGGTAGCAGAACACTACGGTGCTACTTCCTTCTTACTAGTGTAGCGTTCTGGACACAACACCTGTAGTTCAACGGTCTGGTAAATTTTATATGTTTTCTGGTATTATCGTGTAATTTTATGATCATCATTATTTAAAAAGTTGCTATATTGATTTAACGTACCTTTGAGGTAATTTTCATAATAATATTGTACCGTATTTATCGTAATTTACGCCTTGGGCGAATTTGCTTTTCGGTGATCAGTTCACCTTGGTTGTTCTTTGGAACAGCCATCATTAATATTGATTAGTATCAATTTATCGTGCCTTGTTGGCAATTTATCTAATATCCCTCTGATATTGTAATAATTTCGTGTGCTATTTTAAACTAACTTTCGGTTATTGTAAATTTTAGATTTACCTGGCAACGGATGCTACCATTTTGTATCGTAGTTAGTTGTTTTCTGTCTTTGTCTGTTTTAGGTCACTTGGCTACGTTGGTAGCTCTGTGAAAAGTGGTGACTGGGGACATTTAGAGATTGGTACCCTTTTTGTACTAAACCTATTTGTTTATAACCTTTGTGAGAATTACCTAATGTGGTGCAATTATTTTGTGGTAGATCATTTTATACCAGTGCATACCAATCAGACCTCAGTAATGTAAGATTTTTCTAAATTTAAAATATCGAGTGCTTTCTTGAACGTTTACTTAGTATTTAGTCAGGAACGCTGCTCTAGTGGAGCCTTGCCTAGTTCTCTGACAAAGATACTTGCCTAGTTATCTGGCAATTGATTAACTTTTGATTATCTGCAGTAAACATCAGTCAAACTATATATCTTTATTTAACTTTATCTGCAATTCATTATTACCTCTCTCCGAGGAACTAATAAATAATTTAATTTAAAGTTACCTTCAAGTTGAAAACTATCATATTGTTTTATATTTAGCAAATATTTATTTACGTTATCTTTCTAATTGTCTGTCTATATACAGACAATCTAAATTCTATTTGCTTGAAGATTACCTTCTTTTAGTAAAAAATATCTTAATATATAGTGAATACCTATTTCACTTTGTTCACAAATAAACTAGGTGTAGCTATGATAATAATAGTAGTATTTTTTCTATGTAACTTAACTTTTATTGATACATAAGTTAGTTGAAGTCCTCAACTTCCTAAAATATTGTGGGATACCGATCCTAGTTTGTTTAATTTGCAATTTACTCTGTTAGTTTGTGTTAACTCTCATATTTTATCTACGTAGTTAGACAATTCAAACGTCACAGCTTTTTACTTTATTTTGCCTATAATACTGATCTCATAAAATACTCCCCATTTTATGTAAATACCTGGACCAAGAGAAGAGGATAACTGGTGGATCGAACTGATCATTATACATTGGGTGGAGCAGGAAAACGATATTTTATACAACTGGCATTTCTTCTCAAGGATAACTGCAGTACTGACTGTGGTGATCACACTGACACCGAATCCATTAAGAGCTTAGCCGTTGGTGGAATCTTTTATCCACTTAACTACCCTAAAAGAAGAACCCAACCTAGTT
Organism: Rhamnusium bicolor; assembly: GCA_029963845.1. Taxonomy (NCBI): domain Eukaryota; kingdom Metazoa; phylum Arthropoda; class Insecta; order Coleoptera; family Cerambycidae; genus Rhamnusium; species Rhamnusium bicolor. Next base: position 766,556 of record JANEYF010003267.1, on the reverse strand, counting down.
TAACTAAAAGAGGCACTGTCTATGTAAATTTTTGTACATATTCAAACCAATCTTTATTATACTTTTTATTAAATAATATCTTTTTATTCAACTTCCTTCCCAACAGAGTTTAAGTATTAACGTTATCTTTACCTTTTAAGGTAAACTTTTAATTATTTGGTACTTGCAAAAGTCCTGGCGCCCAGCTTAAATTTTGGTTAGAACTCAAATCAATCTAAGGTCTTATTCACGACCTGCAAGTACAACCCCAGCTAATTGTGTTATGCCAGCAATTTGCCGGGGGGGGGGAGGGTATTGCAACTGTAGTTTTCTATTGGTTCATCGAAGATCAGGTAAATAGATTGTTAGTGGAGGATACTACCTTTCGGTAAAGTGGCCACCACGTTCTCCTGACATAATGTCGCGTATGATTATTTTTTAAAAGCCCTGATGTGGTGTCCAATGTTAAATAAAGAAGAATTGTGGATATGTGTATAATTAAGTATAAAAACACATATATCGGTTGATATAGTAAATCATTTGAATTTATATATCAATAACTATTCTAATGGAAATATAAACAAAATAAAAGTATAAAACAAGTTTCTTTTGATATATCAGGAAATTATTTAACCATAAATAACTCCTGCAAGAAGTTAATTTCCGGAAAAATTTTGATGTTAGTTATTATCAAGATTTACTTAAATGCAACTTCGTTCGTGCGTGAATTTAATTTAAAAAACACGCGTACTGTTCATAAAATTAAATGTGTCCACCAATGCAGTTGCCAGGAAAATCTTCTATTAAGCAACACAAACTATTTACCAGAAAAATATCATGGTTTATTAATTAATGTTAATTATAAATATCAAAAGAATGTAAATATGACAGATGTTAAAGTAAGTTTATGACAGAACCGATCAGAATATTATTATTTCTGAAAATATACGGTTTTACAGCAATAAAAAGTGATGAAATTCTGAATAGATTTGTCTAGAAACCGCCTATGGTTACGTAAGATTTAGTAATTTAAATTAATCGTAAATCACTAAAAAAGACTAATAATAGTCTACATTGAAGGTAAATTAGCGTAGCTGTCATTGCTAATTCAATAACTAATTTACATTATTAGCAAAACATGAAATAAACCATTCAACAAATTAAAATGTAAAATTGAAAAATATTATTCACAATCAAAACTTCTGAAATATTTGAATATTTGAAAGTGATCGTTTCACTGAACACCAAATTGTTGATTGTGTTTATTATTTTCATCATGTTTAGAACAGAATGCAAGAAAGTCAGCAAAATGATGAGAAATATATTCGTGAAACAGTTGAAAAGTAAAACTGTTTCACTCTGATAATATTTTTGAGGTTTTTTTAAGTGAGCAAAACCTTGAGCCTATTGTCTTTTTCTTTGAAAGCAAAATTTTTTTTGAATTAAAAAATGAAACAGTGTTTTGCTAGTTGGATATCATGACCACGATATTTCCGAAAGTGAATAATTTCAACAAAATTGAAGATTAAGAGAATTGTAAGGCCGCCAATTTAAAAATTTCAAAATATGTACTTTTCTTTGAAGACAAAATTTTATATTTCTTTCTGTGGTTAAAAACTTAAAGACTTTCTCTTCGGGAAAGTTTTGGAAATTTGTCAGTAACTGCATGGTGATGCATAAATTACTCTCTTATAGTAGCTTTTTTCGACAAAAGGTACTTTAAGATAAAGTTCTCATTGTTTGATAGTTTATACGCCAGAAAATCTAAAATGATACATGTTTATCTTTATCTTTCGAAGAATATCTGTAGGAAAAAATCTGATAAAAATTAAATATTTTAAACGTTATTGGGTTTTCTACACTTACTATCAGTCCATACTGTATTGCACTCAATCTGACATATCATACATGAAGAAGTTTGGAAAACCTGGCCTCCTATTCATAAGGTATGGCTGCAAGTTTTCGAGAACTAAGAGATATACCATTTAAAATCAGAAAATCATACCTACCATCTAATTAAAATTTTAGAATATATTTTGTTATATTAAACAGTTTTTTTTAATTCACTTACCATAATTGAAACTGAATGGAGAAAAGCCATGTATAAATCTTACCTGAAAGAAAAAAAAATATATTAACATATTGAAAAGTTTTATTTTCTATAAAAGATATTTCCACAACAGAGCTACAGTCAAAAATAATGAATACAGCATATGAAGATCGATTTAATTGACCAACATTACAGTGTACTTGACCTCGAAATATAATTCTTTGAATATAATATACGGTATTATATAAAAATATATATATTTTTTATCTTTAGATTGACGTGTTGTTATAATTACAATAGTATTATTTTGAATACAGTTTCTGTACTTTAGGCATATTATCATAACGGGAATATTTACTAACCGATCAGTGAAGGAAAGTGTGGGCGATGGGAATATTTTAAATTTTGCAAACCCAGTCGAGATAATAAATGCAAGATTACATCTATTGGCTCTAATAATTACTAATAAACAAATGATTAAATAAATATTGTATATGTATATTCTCAAGATTTGTCAGGCGCTGGTTTATCAACAGAAAACAATGCTGTCTACTCGAAATAAAAAGATAAATCAAATACACCGCACGGTAAATATTATATTGAAATATACCCGCTTTTGCGTTTCATACACTCATTCTAGATACGGGTGCCATAAGGACTGTTGGCTGAGAAAAAAAGGGCGCCAAGGAGAGTAAAATACTAACAGTCGATGTATACTAATTTTTGTTTGTTTTTTTTTATTGTATGTTTTATTATCAATAACAAATACCAGAAAATAGAAATATTAACATTTATATCCACACAAATTTGTTTGCCTAATTTGAAATACTTTAAGATTTATATTATCGGCTTGGTGGTGTGACGGGCAGTGGCGTGTTCTTCTATACAGAAAACCATGGTTCATATTCGGACCGAACCATGTTTTGAAAAGGATGTAAAACTTTAGATTCCAAGTGTCAACGGTAAGACCATGTTAAAGATTTACCCCACGACTTGATGAATGATAATTGTTATTGGTGGAAATGATTGGTTTTGAGTTGTAATCGAAAATACGTAGCTCTGAAATCTCCCACATAACCAACGCCTCACGTATACTGGGGATATTGCACAGGACAACCCATCTACATCCATACGTTTGGGTAGATTCCGAGTAGGATTACACAATGGCTGAGACTAACGAACTCGGAGAAATTCACCGGATATTGTTTTCGTCGTAGTTTTGCTATGTTTTAGGTAATTTGAAAAGATATGGAGGTTGGAAATCTAAAACTGTAGCTGACGGATGTATAGAAACGTCTTCCAGAATAAAATGGATATCGCGAAGAAAATGGCATTTTAGAAGGAAAATTTAATATTCTTAGTCCTAACATCGTTTTCTTTTAACGGCACATAATTGTTCAATTGCACCTAATTAATAATTACAAATTTACAAATTTTAATAAATACCTCATATATTTATGTTCTGGGTTAGCCCTATAATGAAAAATTGTTCAGACTAATCATGCAAAAAAGTACTTTCCGTCTAGAAATTGTCTGCATGATTTTTAGGACGGGTCCCTAAAAAAATCTATTTTGAACACTTTTTTTATTATATTTTGTATTACATATATTAATAACTTTATATTATAACAATTTAGTTAGTGCTATTTGTTGTGACATGGAACATTGCGAATAAAAATGTAATCTGTTCAAACTGACACCTCTTCTTGAAGCAATTTTATAAATTTTACTATATTTTCTTATTAACATAATACAATTTTTTACAATCTCTGGTAAATGTAAGTTGTATAAAAAAGTAATACAGTCATATTTCAATATGAACTTTTACTATGTAAATTTACACAATTCTTATCCCTTTATTAAACTAGTACTACAGTTTTTGGTAAAAGATTATCTAAAACAGCAAGAGTTTTAACGAAAAGTTCGCTAAGTAAATGAGGTTACGTTTGTAATGTCACGTAAAATATAATCTAATGAAATTTAGGTGGAGCGTGATTGCATCATGTATTTTAGAGGAAACTCTGACATGAAATAACAGAAACGGGATGTATATTAATAGCATACGGGATTATCTTTTTTTAAACTAGCAACATACTTATCATACTAACATGGTTAGTTTTGTTGAAAGAAAATTTTTTTTCGATTGACAAATTGTACTACCCTCAGAAGGCACTTTTTTTGAAAATATGTCTATTTTTTTTTATTTAATTCGAAAACATCCAAAATCACGTTATTTTCGGAATTCTTTTTTGGTACTTTTCGTAAAAATTTCAAAAATTACTTCTTGAGAGCAGTTCCTTGAACTTTGTTCTATTAAGAAAAATGTGTCTTAATTTGCTTAGTTTGCCTTCCAGTCGTCGAGAACTTAATGGATAATTTTTCAATGTGGTTAGTACTCTTAAGCCAAGCTTACTTAGGTTACGTAGGAATTACAGAATGATCTGATCACCTGATCTGTGAACCGCGAATCTGCATATTAAGTGCATCTCGCTTTGTGTCCACAACATCTCTAAGAGATGAAGTATTCTTGCTACGCAGATCAGGTTATGAGGCATTACCAAAGATGCTGGTAGAAGACATCCCTTAATGGGAGTTGTACGACAGCCGTAAAACTTTGGTAATATAGAAACGATTGTTTTTACAATCGATAGAGTAACCGGTATTGAATTAAGGATGAGGGTTATCGTTAACAGCATGCACATTCTAAAGTCACAAGACCTAATGACCGCGGTAATCGAAAAGGAATTCGCAAACATTTGATAGATCGACTGTATTCACTTAGAAAAGGGACATTAACATCAGTGCGTGATGGGCGAGCTTGTACTTCAGAGCGCTGTATGTATCGAGACTTCAACTTTAAATAAGTATAAACTATAGAAAAATTAAAATTAGACACATTGACGCTACTGGTTTACTGCCTGCCGACTTTAGGGTTCAAAACCCGGATTTGACCCTAGCAAAGATGAAAGAAATGGTTTCTGTCCACGTTTATTTATAAGAGTAATCCCCGCTCGTGCAGCTCTGATTTTGGATGGGGACGTTTCATGAGATCTAATTCCGAATAAGTTTTATGTAGACCGATAAAAAAATCCCACGAGATTTAATTCCCACAACTTCTAATTCCCACGATATTTAAAACTCCTATGCCATTTTCCCATGAGATTTAACCCATCACCCTGTACATCTGTTTAGCTTTTCGACAGTGTCTTATCATGTAATATGTTTAAAAACACCAATTTAAAAATCCCTCGTGATATCTAAACCCCACGAAATCTAAAAATGTGACGTTGCCTTATATACTGAAGTAATGCATTTCTTGTTGCATGTTAAGCATTCAGAGACGTAGGAACAACTATAATATACTGTACTATAAAAAATATAAGTTTTTTTGATAAATAACAATAATAAAGTATTAAAAAATGTTCTCAATATCGGATAATCGGATACAAATTAAAATCAATTTTAATCAAAGTTCATGAAATTAAAACCCATATGCATTTATCTTATAGCAAATTACAATTTTGGAAATTCCGGTAAATACATCTATCTATTTTTTTATGGTGATTGTATATTTCTTTATACAAACTTAAATTGATTTATCAGCAAAAATTATTTTATTTATATGAAACAATTTTAGGTATTAACGTAATATTTTAGTTTCATATTTTTAAATACATATACATAATTATATTATTGTCGAAATACGTAACATTTTATCGATAAATTCCATTATTAATATTTATAATATAACAAAATAATAAATATTTTATACAGATCGAGTCAACCTCCTAGATACCTAACTAACGGTATATGCAGCTTACAGTATTGCCTTGCTCAAGGAAGAGGTCTTTTTTAAACATCTAATTTGATTTATTTATTTATTTATTTAATTATGTATTATCTTATTTTTTAAAGTAGTTGGTATTATTTTTTCTTTATGAGAATATTAATTTATGTTTTTGAATTATTTTTTTGTTTTGAATTAAAATCAATATCTGAATGTGTGCTATTCTGATATTTTTCACAATTTTAACTTTTATTGTCTGTGGCGTCTAGGAAGAAACATTGAAATTGTGAAACATTCAGATAATTTTAATAAATACATTAATACGCATAGATTTCTATTTAAGAACAGGCAACACCTTGCACGGCAGCTTTAGCGATACTAAAATTTGCTTTCCTTCTGTGTTGCCAACAATTTCTCATATAGTGCACCGTAAAACGGGGAAAAAGTAGCTTCCTTCTTGAAAAAAAATTTTTTAAGGTACAACCACTTGGGACCTTCACAGCATGATAGCCTAGGTCCTTGGCCATCTGTAATGGCCAATTACAACATTTTTTTGGAGGTCAAACTTTTTTATTACGAAGAATGTCATAAATTTGTCAAAATTAATTTTTTCTTACTTTTTCACACATCCCTCATGATATCTCCGGAACCAATCGAGATAATTATAGGTATTTTTTTTTAATTGATAAAGGAAATGTGGGCGAAGGTCAGTGCTTTAATTTTGTTTTTTATAGAAAATTTAATTTTTTTTGTAAAACTAGGTAAAACTGGAACGTTTACTTTCCTTGCTGCATTTTTTTCGGTAAGCGAAAAACTTTTTTTATTTTAAGGAATTTTGTCATACCATATGTGTATGAAATAAAGCTTACACTTCAAGGAAGTTTTAAAAAAAAGTCAGTTCTCTACGACTTATAGTTTTCGAGATTTTGTTTTTTAAAGTTACGAGTTTCTCGATCCTAGATGCGCCTCACTGCGGCGCCACTCAAGTGTGTAGAGTGTAGACTATTGAATACAAGTAATCTTATATTATACACATATTGTCAGAAACAAACTTTTCTTTGTGTAATGTGAATGCGAATGAGTATTATTTTTATTGAGTTTTTACATATTATTTAATGCTTAACAATGGAATGTTTATTTTATGTTATCAGAATTAAAATCAGGTAATACAATTCTGGTAAAATCTGTTGATAGTAATGTCCTGATTTTGCTTTTACATTATTACTGTGAAACACCAGATATGTCCCAAAGGAATATATTTATACAATTAGGACATAGTAAGAATATACATTTTTTATCAATTAACAATATTGTGGCAAATTTAGGAGAGGAAATTTGCAAGAAAGTATTAACGATTCATTGCCTAACTGGTTGTGACACAACTAATGCCATGTATAAAATAGGGAAGAAAACGGCATTCGATGTTTTATATAAAAATTTAAATAATTTAAAAGATTTAGAAAACCTTCCTTTTCTGTCAGAGGATAAAGCGATGGAATTAGTGGTAAAATATACGCTTTATTTATATAAGAATAAAAACAAAAATATAAAATCCCTAAATGAACTGCGATGGGACTTAACAACAAGTACAAATCGGCCAGCTTCTGAGCTGCCTCCTACTGACCATGCTTTTAGACAACATTTAAAAAGGTAATAATTATTTTTCTAGATCGCCCATACCTATTAAAAAAAGAAACAAAACACCTACATGTAATTATTTTCTTTTTAGGTATAATAATATAATAATAATAACACCACATGAAATTACAACCCTCTTTATCCCTGAGTGTCTGGAATGACCTTGTGTGGGAGAGGGCTACACATTTAGAGACAATGGACACACACCCAATGTTCGAGTATACTACGATTAATCTCTCTCACAGAAAAATCCCAGTTCCTCGACCGGGAATCGAACCCGGGACCCCGAAGTTTTGAGGCAACTACATTACCTCTAGACCACGGAGCCAGGTGTCTATATCAATTAAAAATTTAGTACAATAGCCATATACAATACATACAGATGGAAGATCCAACTCGATACGGTTGGACATTTGAAGAAAATGTTTGGAAGGCAACTTTTTCTAGTCAAAAATCTGTGCCCGATATTGTAAGGCAAAGTTTGTCAATAAGATGTTCCGACAGGGTCTGTAACAACAGATGTACCTGTTTTGCTCAAGGTTTGAAATGCTGCAGTGAGTGAGTGCAAATATGCAAACTGCTGCAACCAAGGAACTGTCTAGATATTTTTAGATACCGACGTTGACGATTTTTAAAATATTTTTATAACAAGTTTAAAATTTATATTTTTAAAATAAATAATTATTTCGTATTTTTTTTAATTCAATTTTAGGTTTTAATGTATAAATATAATGGATTTTAAATAATGTGCAATGTAAATAATGATAAATAAAACCTAAGTGCTTATGAAAATAAAATTTATATTAAAGATATGTCAAAAATAATACTTTATAATATGCACCCACAACACGCATAGCACACTGATTAAAGAACAGTAGAACCGGGGGAAATATCCTGCCCGCAGAAACTTAATTTCAAATAACAATAACTTGAAACGTATAAGTCGTAGAGTATTGCGTTTTTTTTTAAAAACTTCCTTGATGTGTTAATTTTATTTCGTATGCATATACTGTGGCAAAATTCCTTAAAACAAAAAGTTTTACGCTTACTGAAAAAAATACTGCAAGAAAAATAAATGTTAAAGTATTACCTAATTTTATAAAAAACTAGGTTTTCCATAAAGACTAAATTAATTCAGTCACCTCCGCTCACGTTTCCTTTATCGACTAAAAAAAAACTTGATTATCTCAATTGGTTCCGGAGATATCGTGAGGGATGTGTGAAAAAGTACGAAAAATTAATTTTGACAGATTTATGACATTTTTCATAATAAAAAAAGTTGGACCTCCCAAAAAATGTTGTAATTGGCCATTTTAGATGGCCAAAGGCCTAATCTATTATTCTGTGAAGGTCCCATGTGGTTGTACCTTAAAAAAATTTTTTGAAACGTTTTTGTCGGTTTTTCAGTGTACTAATAGAAATTCCCACAGTTTCGGTCGAAATTTCCCATTTTTTCCACATGATAGCTAAAAATTCCAGTTTCCCAATGTTTGTAAAATAAAAGCAAAGATTCTCAAAAATGCACCGCTTTCTGGCGGTTCTTTTAAACAATTCTGAGAACTCGCTATCAAGATAAATTTTTTTTCAAGGGAAAACAAGTTAAAGGATGCATTAAATTAATATTTGTTTTACCAATTTACCATGCTTTTATTGGGTTGTCAGTCTTTTTTGCCCATGGACACTCATTTATCTTCGAAGTTTTTTCTGTTTTTTTGTTTGGTGATCCAGAATCTCTATCGGTCACCTCAAGTCTTGTGTACCTGTATCACTCCACATTTTAGTGTCTATTTTATTCATGTAAAACACTTTTTTTTAATTTTGATTTAGCAGCGACAGCAGATATTACGGCAATTGATTCTTCTGCCATGGGGTCTTCCGTAAATGTTAGTCAATCCTAACATAGATGCCCACTAATTTTCCGTCCTGATTTAAACAATTTAGAAGAACAGGGATAGATATAGTATTAATTAGGATCGGATTGAAAATCCTACAAATAAGTTGGTCGAAGGTGATAAGGTCCTTTGAATTTAAATGCCATTTCCGACTAGGGTGAAAGATTATTACGCGATTATAACTACCACCAATGGGTAAAAAATATAATTTTGGTTGTGAGGAAATTCCCATTTTGAAAATGTTCCTCCCTTTTCCCATTCCATTACAAAAATACTACGATATGGGAATATTCCCATGAGTTGGCAATACTGCTTTCCTTAGTTTTCTTGTTGTCTGTTCTGTTCCTCACTGCTCTGGGCAAGCGCTCGGACGCAATCGTTAACTTTCGTTCGGACTTCGTATTCAAACGGGCAACTGTACACTGACATACCACTAGTCATGTATCTAATGGGTTGGCTCGATCTGTATACAACCTACATTCACAATTTTGGTGACAAATCATAAGTAAATTTAAAATTTTAACGGGTATAAATTGAATTTATAAAATATACGTACGTCTCTGGACGTTATATGTGAAAACGTCACAATTAGATCTCATGAGAATTAGATCTCGTGGGATTTACATTTCGGGTTTTTAGATCTCGTGGGGCCTTTAAATTATCCTATTCAGAAAGTGATAAAGTAAACTGGTTGAAATTAGATCTCGTGAGATTACGATCTCATGGGACTTTCTTTTCGGAATCTTTAAGTACGCGTCCATGATAAAACACAATCGGAAAGCCGAACAAATATACAGAGTGATGCGCTGGATCTCGTGGGAAAATATTTTCGGGGTATTTAGATCGAGTGGGAATTAGATTTCATGGAAATTAGACATCATGTGATGTACTCCTTTGGATTTGGGAGTTATCTAATTTACGTGTTGTTTATGTTATGTCATCTGATTTACTAAGCCACTTTTTAGTTAAAATTCTCATAACGTCCCTCTTAATACATCGGTTTTTTTAACCTGGACTTCGTATCTATTAAATGCCACTTAATTCAACTAAATCACTAATAATATGTATGTTGACTTAATTACATTTAAAATGGTATGGTAATTATTTCTCTGTAATAACCGCTCACATTACATCATATTACATCATCAATTTTAATTAAAAAGTCGGCTAACACGCAAGTTCTAGTTTCCCATCGGTCTGTGACCCACCCTATGCATAAATTCAGCTTATTCTCGCTGCATGGCATCATCGAGAGTCCCGTCTATCCACCAAAAAAATATAAATTTAAACTAGAACCTCGTATACTCTGGCAGAAAGTGTATTTTAAATAACCAAATTTATAGGATGTGCGCGTGTATCTCGAGGTCCTAAGGCCGAGTCCCGTATTATCGTCGACATTAAGTATTATCCTGATTTAGGATCGGTTGCTCTTAGCTAACACAAAGTTTTTGGATAAATTTACAATCGTGCTTGCGCAAAATGCCTTTTACCGACGAACGATCTCTTTGTATTACCGATATCAGGGCCGGAACAAGAAGAGGAGAATATGCAGGTTTTGTAAATCGCTTCACGTTCACAATGTTTTAATAAATAAGTCAGGAGGCGACAGAATACTAATGGTCCTTAAACTTTAATACAATCACACACATGCCTTCCCTATGAAAAAAATCTAACACTTTTATACAGGACAGTACAAAATACGTTAGTTAATTTTTGAAAAATAAAGGTAAATAATATGGCAGTGAACAAAATTAAAGAACGTAATACTTAGTATGTAGGTACAACGCAAATGAGTTGCAAGCAAGACTCACAAAACACCAATATTTCATAGAATAACAAATAATCTATTGATAATTTTTTAATTACGCCATAAGTAAATAGATGCCTAATATTAAATAAATTGTATTTTTTGCAAATGCATATCTACCTGAGAATAATTTACGAAAGTCTAGACACAGGCCTGTGATATATCTTCTTACATTATTTGTAATAGGGCTGTTAAGAGTTGCAGCCAATTAGAAATAAAGATTTTTCAAAAAAGGTCGTTTCTGATTGTATAAGAGTTTTAACAGTCCTGTTATAATAACATGAAAGGATACATCATGAGGTTAATTGTCAAGTTCTATATTGTATAATTTGGAATAATATTACTTCTAATAAATTGTAAATTTTAACTATACGCAAATTTACTAATTTAGGGGTAGCTTATTTAATTTAAAAATATATTATGTTATGTATAGGTATAATAATTATAAATAATTCTGGTATAAGAATTTTACCATTGGTCATCTAATGCATTACATAAATGTGATTTAATTGTTTGTGAAGACAAATAAATAAATAAACAATGAATTTTCACCATAAATTAAAAAGACCTTTATTTGTATGGTCAATTCAGGAGATGCAGGCTGAATGAAATTACAATATGTAAGACATAAGTAGAAAGGCTCGGTTACCATTTCATTACATTACTTATTCGATTTTATCACCAACCCACTGGATTAAATTCTGTTATAGTTTCTAAAGTCTGATTTGACCAATGCGTTTCTATACGAACAATGGACATGCATATAAGTCAGCTCGAGTTACAAAGGATCAAAAATTAAGCCTATTGAATACGAAGGTTAAGTATATGATTTAGTGGGATTTAAGGGTCGCTTAAATGCAAATTCCGCAAGGATCTGTGCTAAGGCCTTTTCCATTGTCATTTATGTAAATGATCTATCAAATTCTACTGCTGTAACAATTATCACACTTTGAGTTCTGGATCTTCCTAAATACATGATGCTATTTGTGATACCAATGTTTTAATTTATAAGCATGATATAAGAGTAACTGTAAAATCTACTTTGTATGTATAGCTACGTCTACTTTTAATGTGCAGAGGGCGTGAGTATATTATGAATACCTTCTTTTTTATTTTGTAAAATGCGTTAATAAATAACCAATAACAATTTGCATAAATGTCTGCTCAAGAAAGTAAGTATAATTGAAGGGTGGATGCATAATGGCGTCAATTAGCAAATTGCAAATTTGTCAGAAAAACGTTTTTACCTTTATTCACCAAAGACACGGAGTTATATTGTTTCTTAGCTTCCTTATCCATTCGTTATCTAAGCATCTAATCATATAAATGTAACGAAACATTGGTGATAAGTTGTAACATCACAACAAATTTATTGAATAGGATGTTTGAAACAATGTTGGTTAACATCTTTATCCATCCACCCCTTCAATTATTTAAAATAGGCAATGGAGGTTTTTCAATTTTGGAAGAATCTTCAAGCAATCTTCAATACTAGTCAATTACGTTCAATATATCCCAAATTTATTAATTTTAAGGAAGACTTGTCACTTTGTTATGACCACAAATAAAAATGAACCCGATCAAATGAGCTCCATGTTAAACCATTTTGATTTTCTTTATTCTATATTTATTTTAATACACCGTTCTATCAAATTGTCTAAGTCTGACTCTAATCTCTTTAAATGCAATATCACTGATAACAACCACGAAGTAATAAAAATAATGCAGTCAGGCTAGCATTCAGAAATCAGTTTTAACTTATGTTATCCCATTTTCCCACAACGTTTTAGCAGTAATGGAAAGTAATTTTACCTAGAGAGTGCTTTCAAGCTTAGCCCTGCTTTAACAAAGTCTTCTGGCTTATGTCTTTAACTTCACGATATATAATTGCGATGCTTCGCTCATTTTCATTCTCTATGCGCCACCTTTACACGTCTGAAGACTGACCTAAGTGTACAAAATAATTTGAAGAAATTTTAATATTGTTTCAATACGAAATCTGTTAGTTTTTCATTTTTTCATTTTTATTTATTATACATAAAAAGGTACTATTGGTTGTATTGTAGTACAAGAACTGTTTCATTCCAATATTTATCCATGGTAAGATTTATACGGAGAAGAAACTTAAAAAAAAAAGTTGAGCTGACAGCAATGTCGGTTAACATCTTTATCCATCCACCCTTTCAATTATTTAAAATAGGCAATGGAGGTTTTTCAATTTTGAAAGAATCTTCAAGCAAATGTCAATATTAGTCATTACGTTGAATGTATCCCAGATTTATTAATTTGAAGGAAGATTTGTCACTTTGTTATGACCACAAATAAAAATGCAACCGACCAAATGAGCTCCATGTTAAACCATTTGATTTCTTTTATTGTATATATTATTTTAATACACCGTACTATAAAATTTTATAATTCTCTTTAAATGCAATATCAGTGATAACAACCACGAAGTAATAAAAATAATGCAGTCAGGCTAGCATTCAGAAATCAGTTTTAACTTATGTTATCCCATTTTCCTACGTTTTAGCAGTAATGGAAAGTAATTTTACCTAGAGAGATGCTTTCAAGCTTAGCCCTGCTTTAACAAAGTCTTCTGGCTTATGTCTTTAACTTCACGATATATAATTGTGATGCTTCGCTCATTTTCATTTTCTATGCGCCACCTTTACACGTCTGAAGACTGACCTAAGTGTACAAAATAATTTGAAGAAATTTTAATATTGTTTCAATACGAAATCTGTTAGTTTTTCATTTCCATTTTTATTTATTATACATAAAAAGGTACTATTGGTTGTATTGTAGTACAAGAACTGTTTCATTCCAATATTTCTCCATGGTAAGATTTATACGGAGAAACTTAAAAAAAAAAGATGAGCTGACCTACAAAAATAATTATATTGATATAGTTTGTCGTATCCAAATTGGGTTTTTCGAAATGTATATTGCAAATATTGCATTCAAATTTATTATCTGTTTATTTAGTATTCTGTTTTAGAGGCGAAATATAGAACACCGTATATATATATGCTGTAACTGTCATCCGCTTTAACAACTTAAATTCCTGAATGTTTCATAATTGCTAGATAAATTTTTGGTCTACAGTAGAAATTAATAAAATTGCATAATCAGCCATAGATAGAATCGCACATGATTATCTATTGTTAAGATAATTCCAGTGTAAAAGTGCAAAAATAAAATGTTTGGGGGTTTTTTCTATCAGTCTAATAGCCTTCCAATACATCATTCTAATACAATTCTTTTGATACATCCTGAATATTGTATATAAATGACTACTTTCTGCAACAAGATCGATAATTCCTGAACAAATGTATTTTACCTTTGATCAGTCCATTCATAAAGGAAGATGACCAATATCGTGCTGTATGGGATAAACAAATGTTACGCATATATGCAATATCTTGAAATTTTTTAAATCTAATATATTAGAAAGTCCATAGCAATCAGTTGATAGTACCACTTTACCAACGCCTGTATTTAAGCATTCTGATAAACCCAACCTCACTTGTTATTATCAAGATGTTCGCGGACTGCGCACTAAAACACAGGATTTATTTATGAATTCCTGTGCTGCTACTGAATATGACATGATTGCATTTACTGAATCCTGGTTAAACAATAATATAAATATTGTACGTTTCGAAATTTTTCTAGATGATCGAAACTATATTTCTTCGAATAAAAAAAGGGAGGAGGCGTAATCGTAGCAAAAAATTCGTCATTAAAACCATGTCAAATTGATCTCAACTTTATCTGCGATATGTTTGTTGCACTATTACTTTTGACATTTTATGCGTAAAAATTAACTTTTTAGGAAATATTTTGTACGTCATTGTTTTTTATATTCCTCCGAACACTAGCTATGATAACTATTATCTAATTTTTGATGCTATTGAATCGCTATAATGCATACTAGATGCTAATATTTTAATTATGGGTGACTTTAACATTCCAAATTACGTTTCCAATAGTAACAGTCCCCTAATTAAATCACTAAATAATTGGGCAAAATTCCTAAATCTGGAGCAGAGAAATCACAATTTAAACCAAAATAATAGGATTTTAGATCTAATATATAGTAATGATAAATGCTGCACTGTGTCTCGAGCTGATGATAATCTTTTAAATGAAGACGCCTATCACCCGGCGCTTATTATTAATTCTAAATTTGAAAATAGAAAAAATGATTCATTTCCACTTGGTTCCAGAAGTAATCTTAATTACAAAAAGTGCAGTTTTAATGTACTTTATCACGATATTATGTATACTGATTGGTCGGGGCTCTCTAATTTCACAGATATGGATGGTATGGTTACTGAATTTTATGATATTCTTCTAAACAGTATCCTCCATGGTTCGACAAAAATATAATTAATAAGATTAGGTTAAAAAATAAACTCCCGAACACGTATAAAAAGTCCAATAACGACAATGACTGCAATAACTTTAAACAAATTAGATCGGAGGTAAAATCAGTTATCAAGGTAGCTTACAAAATTTACTTAAATTCCATTGAGGATGAATTATGCAGTAATCCTAAGAAGTTTTGGTCTCACATAAATTCTAAGTCAAATTCAACAACTACCATCATACCATCAAGTTTGAATTATAATGACACCCAGTTAGACAAACCAAATGATATTGTTAATGCCTTCGCCAGTTATTTTTCCGATTGCATTTTCCACGGAAAATCTAAGTAACACATCAGATAATATGTTCAAAGAGAACCTTAATAGCAATACTAATGTATATATATGTATATATATATATATATATATATATATATGTATATATATATATATATATATATATATATATATATATATATATATATATATATATATATATATATATATATATATACATATATATATATATATATATACATATATATACATATATATATATATATATATATATATACATATACATATATATATATATATATATATATATATATATATATATATATATATATATAATTCTAAATTTGAAAATAGAAAAATGATTCATTTCCACTTGGTTCCAGAAGTAATCTTAATTACAAAAAGTGCAGTTTTAATGTACTTTATCACGATATTATGTATACTGATTGGTCGGGGCTCTCTAATTTCACAGATATGGATGGTATGGTTACTGAATTTTATGATATTCTTCTAAACAGTATCCTCCATGGTTCGACAAAAATATAATTAATAAGATTAGGTTAAAAAATAAACTCCCGAACACGTATAAAAAGTCCAATAACGACAATGACTGCAATAACTTTAAACAAATTAGATCGGAGGTAAAATCAGTTATCAAGGTAGCTTACAAAATTTACTTAAATTCCATTGAGGATGAATTATGCAGTAATCCTAAGAAGTTTTGGTCTCACATAAATTCTAAGTCAAATTCAACAACTACCATCATACCATCAAGTTTGAATTATAATGACACCCAGTTAGACAAACCAAATGATATTGTTAATGCCTTCGCCAGTTATTTTTCCGATTGCATTTTCCACGGAAAATCTAAGTAACACATCAGATAATATGTTCAAAGAGAACCTAATAGCAATACTAATGTATATATATGTATATATATATATATATATGTATATATATATGTATATATATATATATATATATATATATATATATATATATATATATATATATATATATATATATATATATATATATATATATACATATATATACATATATATATATATATATATATATATACATATACATATATATATATATATATATATATATATATATATATATATATATATATATATATATATATATATTATACGACTCAATTAGAGAGAGTGCAGCGTAGATACCTCAAAACTATACATTTTATTACTTATGGTATTTACCCGCCTCGGGGTGCACCCCAGGATGAATTACTGACCAAATTTTCATTAAATAGTTTGTATCAGAGACGTACATGATACGTCTCTGATACAACCAAGTGAAAGATATGCAGGGCGCCCAATAAATGTAAGAAAAGTGGAAAGAAAAAATAATGCATTTTGTATCAGAATATTCCACCAATAGTAGTAGACAATAATTAGCTCTCAGAACAGATGCCTCCCAAACCACTATCCTAAGAATACCAGCAGCACTTACATCCGTTTTATATTCACCAAGTTCGAGAACTGTTATCTAGAGATAGGCCTCTGGATGTTGATTTTTGTGAAGTAATTCGTGAAAGAATGCACCATTCCAGATTTTCTAGATAATATTCTATTACGGACGATGCAACATTTACCAGGCAAGAGATATTTAATTCTCACAATGCATATTTTTGGCCAATAAAAGTAACCCACTATCCATACATTTAAAGTAAACATATGAGCAGCCATATTGGGAAATCAACAAATTTTAGATAATAACTTAAAATTCTTAATGATATCCCAATCAAGAAGAGGCAAAATTTTTTTATATGCATGAATATTTTTTATGCATTTTACTAGAACGGCAAGAAGGTGATACACTTGTTTTTCATAAAACTGGATTTGTAGAGGACCAGACCTGCATGTTGACCAGATCTCAACCCACTTGATTTTTTAAATGGAATTATTTAAAATCAAAATTTATAACATCGGATTCAATACTCTTGAGAAATTGACAATGAGAATCATTAACGAGTTCACAACCCTACGGCACCGTAACTACGAATAACCCAGTATATTAAACTTAACATAAAAGTTGTAAGTAATATAATGTATTATAAATAATCATTCACCAGCAGAAAATTGCAAGGAAAAGGTAAATAACTGTTTTATTTCAGTATTTCCGACATAAAATAATATTCACTAAATAAAATAGAATATCTCAAAATTGTTCGTTCATATTATACCAAAAAGACTAAATTCGCGACAATTTGTGACACTTACGCGCGCTACTATCATTGAGTTTAAAATGCAAGTTCTTGAGCAGGAAGCACAAGAAAAAAGTCCTGTTACATACACGCCAGAGCCATTCCTGCCCTTAGTTCCGGCTATACGGCCCTGTTGGTGTACGTGGCTTGAACATCATTAATCATGTTTGTATCCGGTCCACATTTACATATTCCACTATCAATTTTTGCCCAGTGACGTCATAAATCGTTCGCCGCAACAATCACCGCCCACTATAGACGAGAATTGAAAACGAAAATTGTGCTTCCCTGGTCTAGACTTTTCAAAGAATTTTCCCTTGTTCCCAGAACGGTTTGCAGAGTCGTAATTGAAATAAATACGTAAATATTTTATAACAAATTTAATTTCACAAATTTTGACAAATTTACTAAAAACCAGAAAAAAAATACATTTGATATACAGGATGTTTCAGATTTAATGTGACAGTGTAATGGGAAATAGAGCACACTTAGCTGAGTTGGAATCAAGTACTCCAAATAAAATTTCACAAGGGCGCTCTATTGTTATTGTTATAAATATAAAGGACATTTAGTAGCAGAACCATCTACAGTGTTCGGATTAATTTTTTTTTTTTTGTTAGAAAGTAAAAAAGTAATTAGGTGCGTAGGAAAAAGTAACCAAAATATCTGACGCGGCCAACACATAAATTTCTTATGCCAGTATGTATCATCCTGATGTAAAAAAATCATATCAATAATAATTCATGTCATATATTTTAATAATTTCTTCTTATTGACATTGACATTTTTTGTAACTAAATTAGACATTTCAAATGTCAAGCCGTTAAATTTATCTTAACCCCATTTTATGATGTAAAATGTGTAAAAATATCAGTTTACATCAGCTTTATTTATGTACTTGGAAAATATATTTTATTGGCTTGATATAGTAGATATGATTTATAATCTTTCATCAAGAATATATTTTTTTTATAAAGGCAAATACAAAAATGTTTGGGACCCGTAGACCTCCTTTCAGCTGACCAATTTTCCTCATCATCGAATTTATCATTGTCTTTGGTTTTAGAACATGTGTACCAAATTTGAAAACTTTATTTCAAAAACTGTGGCTGCTATCGCGATAATATAGACATGCAGACAGATTTTTTCCTTAAAATTGTTTTTTCATTATAATTTGTCGAGATTCGTCCAGAAATGCAATAAAAAATTTTATTTTTTTTCCCGAAATTGTACTTTTTTTCTTCATTCATTTTGTCTCTTTTGGTGGTACCACATTCACCAAATTTAATGTGTCATCTAAAATGTTGTTGACAATCTTAACTGCCAAATTTGGGAAGTCTCCCATTAGTATTTTTTGAGTTATCGCGGATACACACATTTTGACACACACACACACACAGACACATCCACACACACGCACCGACAGACATCATTCAAAAAATAGTCAAAATGGATTCAGGAGGGTTCAAAACGTATACATCAATCAAAATCTTAAGGTCGAGAAAAAATCACGATTACTATACATCATTATATTAGGTATAGGAAAGTAAAAATAACTTTAACTTCCTTTTCTCAATACTTATTAGATTCTGTTTATACAGAAGATTTTGCTGTCCTTCATTTTTTTACTTTTTCCACTTGTTCTTTCTCTTTTTTTTTTTCTAACATCTTCTGTTATAGTTTTTAAATACAAGTTATACGATTTTGAAAAATTTCTTCAGTTTTATTAGTTGTCTGTTACAAAAAAATTTGTCACCACGGCCACTGCAAAAACTCATAAGCATATTTCCGTCATTGATGTCAAATAACAGGAGTACCACTTCAATTTGTACGTACACGACAGGTCCGTACATTATAAAAGTTGTAAAAAAAAAGACGGTATATAAAAATGTATAATTAAAAATGTGCTACGTATTAAGAAAAATATTGTTTACAATTTTTTAAAAAAAGTAACTAAAAGTAACACATTATTAAAAATAGTAACGTTTAGTAAATTTTGAAAAAAAGTTACTTTTTTTACTTAAAAGTTACTCAATCCGATACCTGCATCTACATGTTCGACAATAACACCCAGACAAATCGACCTACCGTCAGCAAAATTTTGAAGGAGAACACGTCTCATAACTGCCATATCTCGATTCATTAAGAATTGTTGGGGGCGGATTTGAGGATTAGACGGACATTTTGCGAGTTGGAATTGGAAATGGAAAGAGCAACTCCTCACTTTTTTCGACAACTATTGTTCACTGAAGAGTCGACACCTTCTCCCAAAGGGGGAGCTCAAACCGATATAATTTTCATCATTGCGCAAGAAAAATCCACGAATTGTAAGAATCTGCATTTGAATGGTGCACAATATTTGTATTTTTTGCAAAATAACTTGCATCAACTCCTGCAAAATTTTCCTCCAAATTTAATGGAAAATATATGGTTCCCAGCACTACCTATTAGAGAGTTATTGAATCAAGAAATAGAAGACAGGTGTCAACTAGATCGCCAGACCGGTCGAAAATGGATATTTCTTCGGGGGACATATTGTGTACCAGAGCCCTGCAACTACTGTAGACGATATCGAGGCAACCCAAAATATATGTTTTTGATAGTTTCCATTGCGTTGTTACGGGCAATAAATAGGTCGTTTTTGACAACACTACAAATGTGTATTGAGCAGAACGGAGATCACATTGAGCAAGTCGTTCCATTTGAAAAAATTGAGAAAATCTGTGAAATGTACTAAATTGTCACTTGTGTAAAAAACACCCTGAATAGTATAAACAATATTTGGTATCGTTTAAGTACATCGCTTAACTATATAACCGCAAAATATTTTTCCCATAACGAATTAATTGTTAAATCTTGTACTGACCAAAATTTTCACATTTTTCCAAATAATTCAGCAACGCCACATCAAAAACCAAAAACAGAGGTTGTTTGGAAGAGAATTTTTTAAAATGTGCATATTTTGAATCCAAAGCCGAGGCTGCATGGGCGAGGGTTCCACTTATGAAAAAAGGCGGACGCACAACCATTCCCACAGATATTGCTAATGTTGGTGTTGGGATTCGAACCCGCAGCGACGATGGATAGTTCATCTTGTCACATTTGCCATCGCGCGCTCTAGACAACTACCCCACCGAGTCGATAAGCCTTGTGACAATGATTTTAACACTGTAATTGTTACAATACCACAATTATTGGTGAAAACATTTAATTTTTATAAGAACTATTTGACACTCTCAATAAGACGGGAACTTTTTAATTTATTTTAATATGCCTTCATTTAATCTTTAATCTCAAAAATGATTCACAAAAGATATTTCCGACTATACTAGGTTTCTCTATTATATCAGTCAGAGTGTTAAATTTTACAAGTAAAAAGTAATGAAATACTTCTGCTTGACTATCAATAAAATTATAATTCTACAGTCGATGACAACGGCGTCATTTACAGATTTACCGTATCTCTTGCAAAATTATATTTTTTTGTTTTATTTGGATGGTATCATTGCATGTCTCGTTAACTAGTTTCATAACGGACGGATAAATGTTCAGCAAAAAAATACTGTCTACAGCAGAACATATAAAACATAATTTTTATGACATCATTATATTGCTTAGTTTTACAATAGAAAAAACAACGAGCAAAACTTTTCAACTAGATTAAAAATAATCTTTGGCGCAAATAAAAATACATAGAATCAATTCTACGATGAAAGACAGCAGACCACGATGAAATAAATAACAATTCGACGCTAAAGGTTTCACTCAAAATACTTTAATAAAAATAACAGAGTTTCTTTAAAACTTTCAGTATCATATATGTCATTTTTGTTACTGGACATTGCGGGTTTCTCATAAGGCTAAACAATAAAATGAAACATGTTGACAATTTGTTTTCCGGAATTATTGGATAATGCAATGAGATTTCGTGTAAACAACTCTACACTGATGCTTCAACTTTATTAGTTGTTAATACATTTCGGAAATGCAATACGAAGAAAAAAATATTTAAAGATGATCATACTAGAACCGAAATGCCTAAGATCTATGGATACCTGTAACAAATAATACTATAATGCATATACCGAAATATTGGGTAAACTGGATTTTAATTTTGTTGCTGGTGATTCCACAAGGTGTTTTGATTTTTTTATAAAACACGTAGCTGTATTGTTACGCCCTGTATTTAAAAAAGAAATAATTTTTACTTAAAATCGGCATGGCCTATATTCTAGAAGAGTTAATTACAAGACAAAAAAAATCGTTAAAATCGAAAAACGGTTCAGAAAAAAATTAAATCCAAAATCATCGTAAATTTTGGGGAGAGAGTTAATCACTGGCGGTTCTTTTATAGGGTCATTTGGTCAATGACCTCCCACATACAAATAAAAAAATAGAGTTATTCATTTTCTGAAGTTTAAAAATATCTAATATATATATTTTTAATATTCTTAAAAAATATTTAAAGTTTCCATTTCATTCTATGCACAATACTATTCAAATATCGAGCCTCTACATTCATATACATTACATTATTCATTTATAGAATTTAAAAATCTTGGGTCAATCCACAACTGTCCTCAAAGCTAGCTACGGATCAAATTTACAACGAATTAAAGTGAAATAGACTTATGCGCGAATCGTCAGAAAGCAAAAGAGACAGAAAACACTGGCGGGGACAATGTCCCTGACACATTTTACGGAAACGGTAACGCACGAAGTTCGCTAGTAGAGCAGTCTTAATGCTGACTAGGTACGCGTTGGTCGGTAAATTCTGTCGCGTTGTTTTTAATGTTTCTATTTGTGAACATTTTATTAGTAAATCTCTACTTGTCGTGAAATTAAGTAAAACAGTATTTTTGGTGTTTACTATTAAATATGAGTGTTGTACAAAGTATACTAAAACCGAAAGATGGACATAAGTTGGGTTATGAAGACCGAGTGAAATTCAAAGGTGGTGGCCGTCCAAAACCTAATATGACGATAAGGCAAACATCTCTTGATAAGAAAAAAGAAGTTAATAGGTATTTTCGAAATTCAATGTACGATTTATCCGAGTGGATTTGCGGATGCGAGGTAAAAAATGCATTTTTTTGTTTCCCATGCCTGTTATCTGGTGATTATTCTGATCCTATATGGTCCAAAATAGGTGTAACTGACTTGAAACATTTAAAAATAAAAGTATAGAAACATTCGCTCGCATCAAGTCATATGAATAACTGTTGTAGTCTACACTTGGTACAGTTGATATTAGAATGCAGTTAGACAGTGCCTATAGAAAAAGTTTAAAAACTTACAATGAAAACGTTTCTAAAAATAGATATATTTTAAATAAAATAATAGATAGTTCCAATAAAGTACAAGTAGTTTTTGTGTTTAGATACGTTTTAGACGGTATTGTATGTGAGAGATTTTGGAAATTTATTCAGTCTCAAGGAACGACATCGCAGCATTTGACAGATGTAATTTTCAAAGAGTTAGAATTAAAATTAATCAAAGTCCTGAAAAATTACATTACATTAGCACAAAGTTACGATGGAGCATCAGTAATGAATGGTGCTTTTTGAGGTGTACAAGCCATAATTAAAAAAGTTATCCTTCAGCAAATTTTATTCATTGTTACGCTCATTAACTAAATTTAATTTTACAAAAAGCATCAAGTCAGGATAAAAGCATAAAAATTTTTTTGCTAATTTACAGAGCTTTTCTTCATTCTTTGCAAAATTGCCAAGAAGAACAGCCATGTTAGATAATGTTGTTAAGGTGAGATTACTTAAAGCGACTATTAAAAATCTTGTGTACGCTCCTTATGACTACCGTCGAAAATGAACGGTGTTTTCCCACCTTAAAAAGAATAAAGACATTTTTAAGAAATAGCATAGGTCAGGAAAGGTTATCTTCTTTAGCTATGCTTACCATAGAAAGGGCATTAATAAAGAAGATAAAAGACTTTAATGAAAAAGTAAGTGACCACTTTGCATCTCAAAAAGATCAGAGGATCGACTTGGAATTTAAATCACTTTAAAAGGTAGGTAATACAGTAAACTTTTCTAATTGATCTCCCTATCTCTTGACCCACGAACCGCCACTGGAGTTAATTTTGATGATCGTCGGTATAATTTTCCAACTATTGGTATATAAAAATTAAAAAAAGAAACAACAAAGATACAAAAAAATACAAAAAAGATTTTTAACATCAAATTTTTATGTTTTCTCTGAGTATGAGAATAAGTACGTCGGCGAGGTCACCATATAGGTCCTATACCCGTGCATCTCAACACTGTAAGTTCCTATTGATCCACTGCTTATTCCAATGCTGTTTATCCTACACACTTCTTTCTGGGGTACTTTATACGAATAGCGCGTAAGTTTTATTTCGATGCCATTTGTTCAGAAGTGTTAAGACCTATCGGCACTGCTTCCAGAAATAAATAAGTTATAAAAAAGTCTAATATGTCTTCAGCGACTATTAGATATATACTTCATCTAGGAGTTTCTCTTCGAATTTCCTAACATGTTACGTTGATCGGTTGATATATGCGGGTATTTTTTTGTAAACAGTCGTTACCACAATAAAAATGTAAAAAATGATTTTAAATTAATGCATAACTGATATCCCGTTATATTGTTCCAAATTTTAATAAATTAGTCAAACTGCCATAAAGAATGATGGATACACAACGTGGTTCAAAAAATTTGAAACAAATGGAAAACTTTTTCATTTATTTTTCAGAAAATTTTATTCTTGAGAAAATTTGGTGTATATTCTTACCAGTGACATATTTATTATAATAAGACAAATAATCTTTTCGTTCTAATTGTGCCAACAAATGTCAAGGATGCGTATGGACAATACCAGGGGACGACACTAAAATATCCTTCTTACTACATTAATATTATTTTTTTAACATTTTATTAGGCAATAATCCATTATACTTGTTTCAATAAATGTGTCAAATAATTTGGATGAGTAGTATTAATGAAGAAAACACAAGAGAGCTGTGTCGCCCTCTGGTACTGCCCATGTGCATTTTTGACGTTTGCTGGTTTCAAATAGAGCAAAGACATTATTTGTCTTGTTATAATAAATATGTAACTGGTCTTACATTAAACACTAGTTACACAAATCTGTATTAGATCTGGTGCTTATGTCAGAAAATCTATTTAATATTGACTCAAGAGCAGACTACCTGTTAGTACTTATATTGACCTATTCTTTAAATAATGTGTAAATATTGTAACGAAGTGATTTTTCCGTTATTAGTTTTCTATTATAATTATGCCTAAGTGAGTTTTTCGTTGACTTTGGTACACCCTGTATACGATAACTTGTGTTAAGATTTCTGTTAAAACCAGTTTGAATCAAAGTTAAAATTATTTTGCAAATCCAGTATTTGGAATAAAAATTACTTTCAAATATAATTGTTTCAAACCGGTTTATTTCCAGGGTAATCTTAGGTTGTTTATTATTCTAATGATAAATCGTTTATTGTGTTTGTACTCAATCAAGGACGAGGACAGTAGTTTAATTTAATTTAGTTTGATTTCAAATCAAGTTAAAATTGTTTATTTATGATAAACAAATATGTTCCTATTTATTTTAATAATTTACCGAATAAGTTATCTATTTTAAATATTAGTACTTGGCTGTTTCAAATTATTTCTTCTCTGAAATATAGTTTAAAAATTATGAGAAAGCGATTCCCAGCCTTAGTATATTTGATAAATATTTGTTTATATTAAATAACGCAAGGAATTTATTTAAACAGATTTCGATTAGCTTGCTTAAAGAATTTTGCCTCTCCACATCAACCGCAATTCCGTTCCTCGCGCAGGGAGTTATGTAACTTTCGCGTCATCCGTTGGGAACAAAACTGCTTACACTTGAAAGAATCACTTCTTCTCCGGTGTTCAAGTTCAAGCACTCAGCTCCCGATATCCTGTGTACTCCACAATCCGATAGTGGTAAGAACTACTCTAACCGTTTAACTATTTTTATTTACATTTCCGTCATTTACCGGTTGTGTCTAAATTTACCATTTGTGTCCGAATGTACCGTTGTATTATTTTGTCCGAAGTGCCTGTTGTCCGAATAAGTCAGAGATATTCGGGAAATTTTGCGATTCATTGATAAAAGTAGGATTACCTATTTAACCACTAACATCGTGAATACGTGGTTGTCATTATTTGTTGCAGCTGACGTAATGATAGAACTTTAAGGCCTCGTATGTGGATATAGTTCCGTCTTAGTCATAATTTAACTACTAATAAGGTTCTAAGACCTCGTTCGTGGATAGGACTTCACTAGGTGAACGCGAAGTAGCATAAGTGAAATTTTAATGTCTCATATGTGGATAGAATTTCATGCAGTGTCTCAGGAAGTCATGTATTAACCGATCCGTCTGTCAGCCGTGCTCACTGAATTTAAATTGAAAAGAGGATAATCTTGAAGTTGATGTGATAATCTATTGCACTGAATAATAAGTAATTACCGAGTGTTAACATCCTTGCATCCACGTATATCTCTGGCCTAGTTCGTTTAAGGGACAGTAGAACTTTAGGCCTCGTATGTGGATATAGTTCCGTCTCAGTCATAGTTTAACTACTAATAAGGTTCTAAGACCTCGTTCGTGGATAGGACTTCACTAGGTGAACGCGAAGTAGCATAAGTGCAATTTTAATGTCTCATATGTGGATAGAATCTCATGCAGTGCCTCAGGAAGTCATATATTAACCGATCCATCTGTCAGTCGTGCTCACTGAATTTAAATTGTAAAGAGGATAATCTTGAAGTTGATGTGATAATCTATTGCACTTAATAATAAGTAATTACCGAGTGTTAACATTCTTGCATCCACGCATATCTCTGGCCTAGTTCGTTTAAGGGACAGTTTATACTAAAATACGAGTTGGTAAACTAATCTACAGTGTTATAGAGTTAGAAGAGCATTTTCAATAAAACCGGCTATGAAGGATTTTGATAAGTTTTTATGTCTTCTTTTTTAGTTGATAACGTTGAAAAAGAACGCAAATTATTTTTGCTAGCCTGCAAGAACAAAACGCTGTAAGTTTTTATGTTTTTCGTTTGTTGTAACGAATTTCGTCACGCAGACCGTTAATTTTTGCAATAAATATTAAAACCATAGCATTTTTGAATATAAAATGAAAAGACCTTTCAAATGAGGGATCACAAGCTCCTACTTTCCAATTAAAATTTAGGGGTTGCAACTGCCACTCGAAGGGGGTTAAATTTAGGGATGAAATTATTACGTTGCAGGATGTCATTTTCGAATCCAAAATCGATATATCTCGAAATTTTTCATAAATATGCACAATAATTGAGATACTGAATTTATTCCATTTGGCTGCTCCACACTGCACATATCTGGACGTCGCGTCATTTGAACAAGCATGAATTTAACTATCGCAGGTCTGATTTGGTTCATAGGAATTATAACGATAACGTAACGATTTCGAATATATATTTGAATCAATTGATTCAAATATATATTCGAAATCGTTACGTTATCGTTATAATTTTTAGTTGCCGAGGGCACCGCAGAATGTATTCTTTATAAGTAAATTTGACAATAATTTTATTGTTTACTGATTTCAAACAGTCTTGATGCACTGGGTGGATTCAGATTTCAGTTTTATATAAAAAATGTACAATTGTTGAATTCTTCTAGGTGACGCAGTTTTTAAGAAAATCATGGAAATAGTTTTGTGGATACCCGCGCCTATAATTCTTATGAGTTAAGTATAAAAAAGTGTGGGAACTATTACTAGGTAGGATTATTGAGTGCTGTCATCGCGTAATTAGTTTTTAGTGGGTTCCTTTCTATTTGCTGTCGTAATTTAATATTGGTGATTTGATTGATTTGTAAAATGAAAGGTTTTACTGTTCGTACAGATACTACTAAAATGAATCTTTTTATGGGGATACGTGAATGAAATTGCTTATGAAGAGAGATACACCAACTACAATCCAAAATATGAAGAAGAGGATAATAAGTGCTTTTAGAAGTATCACACTGGCAATTTTAAAAACGGTAGAAACTTCATTCCAAAGGCGCATGTATGTCAATCATAGGCAACATTATAATTTTTTCTGTTGCATTATTTGAAATATCTCTGATTTTTTAAGTTTATTCTTGAATTTTGTAGCTATTACTCAATAAATCGAAAATAGCTACAAATAGCCTGCAAAATGTTTGTTTTCAATTCTACATCACATGGTCAAAAAATATACTTGACAAAAATGAGACAATCAATTCAAAAAGTTCTAAATTGAATAACCATTTTTGGCCACTTTGTATTTTTTTAGGAAGTGAAAATTATTTAGAAATATCACACAGATGTCTCGTAATTGGTATTAATATTTTTTTTTCTTCAAATCCATAATTGTGACTGTAGTGATTTTTTCAATATGCATCTGCAAATGGTATTATTTCAACAAATGTGACGCACTCTTCCGCTCTACACACGAGCAGAGTGTCACTTTGACGCCCAAAACTACGGCGGTGCTCACGGTATGGATATCTCGGGCGCCAGTTTCTGTTTAGAGTGCAGAAGCACCACTTTACTCTATCGGCGGGACGATAGAGGCCGGGCAACTACAGTGAAGAAACGGATAAGCCAGGGGTCGGGAAAAGGTAACTTACACACTACAGTTAATGAAACAACTTTCATTCAATATATTTACATTTATTCTACACACTAATTATTATTTACACTATATATACATCTTAGTAAGTAGCCTACGGCTAACGGTTCTTACACTACTCGCTTATTTACAACTTATACAACAAACTTATACTACAAACGGTCTTAAATACAGGCGGGCGGGGACCGTAAGCGGGCGTAACTGTGATGAAACGATGACAAGCGGTGCGACACGGTAATACGGTGATTAAGCAGTGAAAAAACGTGACCAGCAATAATGAATCGGACATAAGCAGACGCTTGCGGACTCCACGGATGGGGCGGTCGCGTTTTACCAACTCTAAACAATTTCCGGAAAATACTCACCAGCCAAGTAATACCTTTTATTTACCAAACCTTTATCAAACCTTGATACCTACTTCCGTATCTTGGGCTGCTTCCTCTCTGGAGCGGTCGGTGTCGGCACGTCTGGTCGGTACTGGAGGCAGCAACGTACTCTCCTGGACGCTCTGAAAAATCCTCAAGCTACTAAACTCTGCCAAAAGCAGAAGTAGGAGGGCGCGGTAGTCATGCGCGGAATATTGCAACTACGTCACCTTTTACGGACTTTTCCGAAATAAATTTAAATACCTATACCTTTATACTCACAACGAGATTACTTACTGTGCTGGTCGGCGTGGTTCTTCAGTCAGCAGCTAGACGGAAACTAATATGACTGTTTCCAGTCTCGGGGTCCTTGACGGTAGGGCGGGCACCGGAGTGCCGGGGGCAATATGCGCGATTCGCGTTTCGCGAGTCACGTACTGCCTGCAGCTCGGCATATTTGGAATGTTTATACAAACGGATCAATACTACCTATCTTATAATTAACAAATATACTATTATTACTGAGCAGCTGACAATACCACTATTAAGGGCGCAGTACTACAATGTTTAACATATCTTTTGAATCAGATAAATAGCAACTAGGTACATAATTTAATTCTATAAAATAATCACTTCGTTATACAAAAAAATTCATTACATCCAAGTGGTTGCGAGATAGTTAATAATAATATGGGGTGGAAGGAGACTAGAAAGAGTCTTCACTGATATACATGGTATTCAATTTAAAAAAGGCACTTAACTCTGTAGAATCGTCTTGGCTCTACCTGTATATTTGAAAATAATTTTCAATTACTGACTTCTTTTTCTAGTTTTTAATCAAATTTCTAGCTATGATAGAACTCGTAAAGATTCTCAATCCGGACGGTAAAATAAAATTATCACAAATATATCTTTTTATAAGTCGTCTTCATATAAAAACGTATATACACACAAGTTCAACTGAAAGGAAATTAAAATTCTCTGCTATTCAACTCCATTTAGAAGTTTGTTTTCTTAAAGTACTTCCACATTCCTATTTCTGAATCTGAGATAGAAAACAAACCAAGCCAATACGCATAACTCCTGAATTCCAGAGCACTTCAGTTTGAATAAAATTATCTCATAAGAAATCACGACAAACAAAATGGTCATCCAATTTCATGCACTGAAAATAGTAACGAACAAATCTTTAATTCATCGCCGTTTCTATTCTGCACTTTTGGGTAAAACCAAGAAGGTTTCTACAATTATTACATTGATGTAACTTTCTTGAACCCAAATAGCGGTACAATATTATTTATCGAATATGTTGCATAAAAAAAGATCTGGAATTGATGCCATGCGATCATAAAGACCCAGACACAGAGATGATCTTGTAAGAGGGGGTTCATTTGTTTTAATCTGAACAGTATATTATGACGGTGTCCTTGATACTGCATTTCTTTAAAAAATAGACTTGCAACAATTACGAATTTTTTTTGGGGCTGAAATACGTTGTCATTACAGTCCAGTTCATTTGATATCAATCGGTTAGATTTATCACGGAATCAGCGGATGTAATTCCACGTGACTAGTTTTGGGCAATGGAAAAACTCAGAAAGGGAAGTATTCAATACTTCCTCAGAGTTTAAAAATACATTCCATGCATTGTCGAACAGGCTAGAAACTGTTTGGGATGCTTGAGGATTATGTTGTTCTTCTTTATGATGAAACCGCTTTAATGACAACAATAAACGATTGCCCAAATAAATGACGTTCAATTGACCGTATACTATCAACCAGGCGCTTTACAACAGCTTGATTTACGATCCGCTTATCAAGCGAACAATTTTAACAGGAAATAATTTATTTTATAAATTTTCTTTTACTCCAAGTGCCTCTAACGGTTTATTAAACATGCTTCTAGGAATATACAATACTATTGAAATGATAAAAAAATTAAATTATTTATACCGTAAAATTTACCATTACATTTTTATAAACGGGACATTAAAAATTAACATTGACGTAGTTTTCCATAAAACACCAAAACACCACATACTGCAATAGACACACGTTTCGCCAATCAAGTTGGCATCATCTGGAGATGATTAAAACTATCCTTATGCTAACAATCTACTCTATTTATACCTAAACTATTTTTCCGGTTCGGTGAACCGTGACTCACTATTCAATAGAGCGGGCTATTTGGAATTGGTTTTTTGTCACTATTTATACTATTTTTACACTTTGTGATTTCCAAGCTTTCAAAATGCATCTAGCTGTCTAGTATTTGTTACATCCCTAATTAGATTTAAATTGCTACTATCTACTTTATGGTTGCCCTCAATCGCAAGTAGGTCAACACTAGATTTATCTGTTCTACCATATTTGAGATAGGCTATATGCTCCTTTAATCTAGTTTGAATTGATCATCTAATTTGTCCTACATACTTTGATTACAGTCCTTACAGCTAATTTCGTAAGTCCCCGACTTTTCGTTTGTTTCAATTCAAAAATCGGGGATTTACGAAATTAGCTGTAAGGACTGTAATCAAAAGTATATAGGACAAACTAGATGATCAATTCAAACAAGATTCAAGGAGCATATGGCTCATCTCAAATATGGTAGAACAGATAAATCTAGTGTTGACCAACTTGCGATTGATAGCAACCATAAAATAGATAGTAGTAATTTAAGTCTAATTAGGAATGTAACAAATACTAGACAGCAGGATGCATTTTGAAAGCTTGAACATCACAAAGTGTAAAAATAGTATAAATAGTGACAGAGGGTCAATTCCAAATAGCCTGCTCTATTGGTTAGTGAGTCACGGTTCACCGAACTGTGACAATAGTTTAGGTATAAATAGGGTAGATTGTTAGCATAAGGTTAGTTTTAATCACCTCCAGATGATGCCAACTTGGTTGGTGAAACGCGTGTCTAGTGCAGTATGTGTTATTTTGGTGTTTTATGGAAAACTACGTCAGTGTTATATTCACATTAAAAGTTTCAACTCACTTCAGGACACTAAAAATTAACTTAAATTTTAAAACGGTCCAGTCGGCTCAGTGCTGATATGTTACGCTCGAAACCAATTGGTCCCGAGTTCGAATTCTGACTAGGTCATGGATGTATAGCAGCGTTTTTAAATACCGAGAATGTAGCAAAGTTGGCTGGAGCGTTGTTGTGTAGCAGAACACGGCTAATCACTGTCTATCTCTCCTGTGTTTGAGTCTTAGCTGCGGCATCTGGCAAATGTCGGAGGGAATGGTTGGTTGTTGTCGTGTGTGTCTTTCCTGGTTAAGTGGTGGAATAGCAGTGCTAAACTACTTCAGGACGTAAATATAAATAAGGCGTTAAAAAAATGGAACTGTAGAAGGTATTTACTATCTGGAAATTAAATACATTTTACATATTTAATCTGCATAATAAAAAATAATAATAATATTTATTTCTGTTAATTTAATGGGTATTTCTCATATTTTTTTAATTTGCTTATCCAATTACATAGGTTAGGTTAGGTTGTGGTGGTTTTGAGCTAACACATTTTCAAAATTAAACGGTTTTCGACTGTAGCGCATTAGCATTTACTTCTAGAAACAGCCCAGTGTTACTGCAGTACAACTTGGAAAATGATCTATATATTCACGTAAATATCTAAAAGCTTAATGTTGTTTCCACTGTACTTTAAAACACCCTAAAACCCTATTTACACCCAAAACGGCTCATCGTACAAGAAAGACAAGTGATCTTTTCTATGCAGTTTTAGATACTGATTCATAAAAAATATTAAAATTCCACAAACTTAGTGGCGCATCACATTTTTGGGGGAAACTTCAACCATGATTCTCACCTGAATGTCCCTATTAAATTCGAGAAAAACAAATAAAAAAAATATTCTGAAATTTGGGAGTCTCTTAGAACCCTACAACCTCCTAAAGAAAAAAAAACAAGAAAAAACTAACGAAGTTATCGAGGTATTTTCACCTTAATTGGAACACACTATATTTTACAAATTAAGTTTTTAATAAATATCCATAAATATACAATTTTTATGTATATTCTGTGTGTCCACAGATAAAATATTCATTTGTGTATTTCCTGTACCTAAAGCGTATACAATTCATAATTTATTAATTTCTAGCGTTGTTATTTTTAGTAATCTGGGCTTATGTCCGATGCATCGGAACACAGTAAGATATTAATTAATCGCATTATTTATACCCCATTAGTAAAGCCGTCTAGCCATTAGAGCTGGTAGACTAAATCGCCTGGAAAAAACTATTAAAGGAAGCGGCGCATTATGAGGTACAGCAATTCTTTTCCGACTCATCCTTCACAACTTTTATGCTTTGTTGACATTGATTAGAACCACATAATGCCCTAATATTAATGGCAAAATAATTAAAGTTATAAAATACAACACGTTTTAGAGGCAATATATAAGACCATTTCTAATTTATAAAAATAAAACAAAACATGCGTCACGAAATGAATTTTTTAACTCAGATTATTCACGAACCGTGCGTTTTTCATTAAGATCATAAAGAACAATTTTCTTTTAATACGGTAGTGAAAATGATCGTTTTTCGAAAATAATATTTATATTATAAAATTATAAAAATTCTATCTGGCCCAAACCAGTACTGAAATTGCGTGCGTGCGTGCGTGCGTGCGTGCGTGCGTGCGTGCGTGCGTGCGTGCGTGTGTGTGTGTGTGTGTGTGTGTGTGTATGTGTGTGTGTGTATGGTCTCGATAACTCAAAAATACTATGGGAGACTTTCCAAATTTGACATAAAATTTGGTGAATGTGGTACTACGAGAAGAGACATAATGAATGAAAGAAGAAAATAGGTACAATTTCGGGAAAAAATTTAAAAATTTTTATTGCATTTCTGGACGAATCTCGACGAATTATAATAAAAAAACAAAACTTTATGGAAAAAATCTGTCCGCATGTCTGTAGTATCGCGATAGCAGCCACGGTTTTTGAGATAAAGCTTTCAAATTTGGTACACATATTCTAAACAGCAAAGACAATGATAAATTCGGTGATGGGCAAAATTTGCCGGCTGAAAGGAGGTCCATGGGATCCAAACTTTTTTGTATTTATCTTTACAAAAAAAAAAAATTCTTGATGAAAGATTATAAATCATGTCTACTATATCAAATCAATAAAATATATTTTCCAAGTACTTAAATAAAGCTGATGTAAACTAAAATTTTTTACACATTTGACCTTATAAAATAAGGTTAGAATAAATTTAGCAGTTTGACATTTGAAATGTCTAATTTAGTTACAAAATGTCAATGCCAATAAGAAGAAATTATTAAAATATATGACATGAATTATTATTGACAGTATCGAACGACGCCGATTTATGTGCTGGCCACATCAGATATTGTATAATAGTTGATTATATATTTAAATAAATTAATACTTTTAATATCAAATCCTAAAGTAAAAAAATATTGGGATATGTTAAGTACATCCTCGGAGCTATAAATAGAAACAACAACAGAAACAATAATGGAATCATAAATATATGTATAAAACCACTCTGAAAATTGTTATAACCAACATAATAAAAACCAAATTTTTACTCTCTAGTATTAGTAAATAATACAAAAATATGAACACACTAGACCATATCAAAACATTAAAACCAAAACCTGACCATTCATAATATACCCGCAACGCCAAACAGCAAAGATCAAAGGCGCCTGTGGGCTGCTGGTGAGTGTGGAGAACAGTGGGAAGCATCTCACGTGCCCTTTACGGGCATCTCATCATAACTGTGTAACTGCAGGCTAGGCTCAGTTCAACTTTTGCATAACTACTCCCAGGAGTGAAATTGAGACCATCTCAGTCGGCAATATCACACTTTGTATCTGTTATCTCTATCGCATAAGGAGTTGTAAGCCAGTGGCGGTTCACGATCTGAATTTATAAGTTGAAAGCATTAAGAAATATATTTTTATCACAAAATTTTAGTCGGCGAACTGCGACGGGCCATATTCATTGTTAACATCCGGACTGAGAGAAATTGATAAAAGTATCTTTCAAAAAGAATGTTAAACTACGGGTCCGATGGTTTCCGTTGTGATGGACGGTAAAGATCCCTAATCCACAATCAAGTGGGACAATTTCCAGGTTAGAGGTATAAAAATTTTCTCTAGCATTGTTAATCTTATCTATAAGTAGGCATTAATTTTTCGTTTCTTATAATTATTTAAAAAAAAAAACATGGTAATAGTGGGGGAGATTGATAAGCAGGCCACAAACGGGCCATTTTTACCCACACTTAACCCCCTCAGCCAAGTATTTCTCTTGCTCCCTCGTCAAAGCTTTCCGATATTCTAATGAAGGATGTCAGGACTCAGTGTAAGGGAGCTCATCACTTTCCTTAAAAGCGCCTCAGTATCGACGAAGCCTCCGGCGTCCGAACACTTCACACTGCTACGGGAAGTGATAAGATCATCCTAGGCATGCAGGGTCTTTCTCAACACCTATTAATGACAGTCTGCAGTAGGCTGTCAGAGCTTCGATTAAAAGATTTAGTCTTTCAACCCCGGCCCAGTAACCAGGACGATCTCGACTTGTTTGGTCCCATCACAAATCTCGAGTTTGCCTGCAAGCCGTGTTGGTTCTCCAATACTCCTTAGTGTCACGTGGGCCCACTCATTGAGAGCCGTTGTGACCTGTCTTCTTGTGATGCTTTATATGGGCTGAGCTCCAAGGCAATGCTCCTCGGCTAAAAGTCGAGCCTGAAACTCCGGTATGTCCCGAGACCCACACTAGTCTTGCTTGTTTGTGTCTGGCAAACTCTTTTAGGGGGGCGCCTCCGTACTCCTGAACAAGAGCTGATCTTGTCCTAAGGGAGCACACCAACTTTGAATCAGCCTGGCTGTCGTAGACCTCTGAAAGGAAAACCGTGCTGTATAATCCTAGAGAGAAGCTCTCCTGCACACTTCTGCCTTTCAGATATATTCCTGTTCCGGAGGATGGTCCGGTGGCCACACGAGAACCGGCTGTGCAGCACACCAGAGAGTCCGGGGGAAGTCAACTTTCTCTTCACTCCACTCCTTTCTATTGGGAAAAGTAAGAATTTATTTCCTTTCGCTTCTCTCACCTTCATGGCAGAGATGGGGATTTCCCTCTCCGCCAGTCCAGCAATTGCTGTGTGACCTTCAGCTCTTCCAGAATCCCATATTCTCAGATAGGCCGCTATGACCACCGTCTTTATCCATGAGAGAATCGTTGGCAGGCCAAGCTAAAAACCAAACATAGTAACATACTTAAAATAATTTTGGGACTTTGCCATATTATTCTAACAATAATTATATGTATAATATAAATGATTAGTTGTTAGTTTTTTTTACAATTAAAATTTGTGAGAATCGAAACTAACGACTAAAAATAAATATGGTCGTTAGTATAGTAGCTTAAACCCATTTTAAATATCATACTGTGTTTGGTTTTTAAATATTTATAGTAAACTAAAAATAAATGCCTACTTGTATTTAATTTGCTAAATCCCAACATTTAGAACCAACAAGACACTTCAAACGTGCGGGCATTGCTTGTTTGTTTTAATCGCAATCGTACCGTCAAAAAATGCTAACAATGCTTTAAAAACTAAAAAAGACAAATATTACTAAATGCTTTCAGTAGATTGTCTCTATGCGAATATTTAATACAGTCATATTAGATACATTATACTACTGAAACAGTTTTTAAACATGTAAGGCATTAAAAATTAACTACCCAGTAGCCGCATTGAAAACAGTATATTCCTGTATAACCAGATTAATACTGCTACATATAACAGAATAATATTTTCTTTAATAACAAAAGTTTCCTAAGAGTGCACTTGGAATCCAACATTTAACTTGAAACTAACTTTTCTGATATTTTTCTTCACGGAAATTTGTAGATGGCATAGCATCGACCGCCACTGAAGTGTATGCAGGGCACATTTCCACAACTTTTATTTCTTTATTATTGCAGCACGTCGGTCATTGTTAAAATTTGTCAGAACCATTTCACGACTTCCGCATTACTCTCGGTGCGCTCGTGATAAGCTGCAGAATAAAATTTGAAATGCAACTTTAACAGTAACAAGTTTAAACCGTGATATTAAACGAATCTATCAAAAAAAAACTCTGTCATTATATTTTCTCTCAGTACAATTTAAGTGGTTTAATAAGAATAATAATAATAACCATTACGAATGAATCCTAAAATGTAGAAACCGCAATTATATTTGTGTAGTACGACTCTGATTGATCTATAGGGTGTTTCAGGATTAATTGAACAAACTTAAAATATAGATTCTGAATCTCAAAATAAGAAAGAAGTTTCCTATGAAGGTATGCCCGGAAACGCTTTGTTAAAGAGTTACGCCCCTCCAAAGCAGGAGGCTAAAATTAGGTTTATAATTTTTTTCTCAAATTTGGAAAAAATAAAAAAAACCGATGTTGGTAGAGATTTTCTACTTGGAATGCTTCTAAAAGGTAATTTCTCAATCATCCCTTATCGGTAAAATGGGTGCATTTTCCATTTAATGAAATAATGCAAGTTTCCAAAGAACCATCTGGATCGATATTTTATTTTTTTAAACAAAAACTGTCAGTTCTATGAATAAAATAAAAGAGACAGAAATGAGTCAAGCTCTTCTAACAACATTCTTATATGACAAAATTCGGGTCCATTAAAAAGTTCGAATAAAAACATAAATAAAAAGCTAATTTTAGCCTCCATTTTTGAAGGGACGTAAATTTTTAACGAAGTGTTTCCGGACACCTCCATACGAAACTTTTTTCTTCCTTTGACGTCCTGAATTCAGATTTTATGTTTGTCCAGATAATCCTGAAACAACCTGTATTGATTATAAGATTATACAGATTTTTAACACTAAGTTTAACAGTACGAAGAGCATTATAGTATTCATAACAATCATGGATTTTTACCAGGACGTTTCACATCGCTAATCTATTGAATAATCATGTCATGATGTCTTAGATGCTTATGGAGTTCCTCAGGGCTCCATTTTAGGAAATGTGTTATTTCTCCACATAACTTGTCGCTTTACACTTTTTAGTTGATATATTATGCCAACGATACCAGATTACTCGGAAAGCATTAAGCTTTATAATACAAAAATCCCACCAACCATTTATAAATTACATCTATGAATTTTATGTGTTGTCTTATAAATCCATTTGTACAGCTCAGTTTAAACTGGATTAAAAAACTACATAAATATTATGTAAGATTTCAGCGGAAATATGCTCTATTTGCATGGTTATCCTATAGTATATGAAAATTAGGCTGAAAAATAGGGAATAGAAGAAAAAATTAGTAACATTTTGAAATTTGTAGATAATGTAGGTAAACATTGGAAACCAAAATGGTGCCAGTTTGCATTTTCTCGATTATTTTAGCAAAACGGTATCCTATACGAAAAAAGTGTAGAGATATTGTCCATAAACTTTTCTATAAAAATGATCCTTATCACTGTTCGATAGATATAATAGATTTCAAGTTAAAGGCTGCTGAAGTAGGGAGATGTATCAGCTCACAACTAAAATTTAAATTCGCGCTAGATTTTTTCGATAACGGTTTTTCCTACGTTTACAACTAAATTTATAAAGCATTTCTTTTCTATAAAATAGTCTGCTCTCATCATTCTTTTAATAATAATAGTAAAAATTAAACAATACAATAGAAATTTTTTTAAATACGTAAACAACGAAGTAAGGTGCGGATGATTCACCCTGCAGTAAAATCTTGTCCTACCTAGTAAAAGGTATAAATAAAAATCGAAACTTAGTACAAAGAAAGGATAAAAAACTGATAAGGGAGACGGGACGACATATTTTATAGGGATTATTTTACGACACTTAGGAACAATTTTCTCCTGCTCGAAATTTAACTTTTCCTATCAACTGTTGCAAGTTATCCAATTTTGAATATTGGTATACTCTTATTCGATATTGATACAATATAAACTTGATACTATCTGAATAAGGGCGAGTCGAGGGAGACTTTGGCGTGCCAGCTCCTTGGGCCAGAATAAGTGGAGATCAGGGTTGGATTCAAAGAAATCAAGGAACATCAAGAATCGAAATCAATTTATCAAAAAATTCTACAGTTATACAGATTCATAAAAGTGTTCTTGAAAAATAGGTCCACACATGAAAATTTCTTGATTCGATAATAGTCATTTATGTACCAAGGGAATAATGAGGCGTTTATAGTCCGAGGCGTGAAACTTAGGGTCCGAGGCGTTAGCCGAGGACTCTAACACGATAAGGGCCATAAACGCTAGTTCTGCCCGATATGCGTACACAATTTTATGTACGACCAGTCTTAATTAATACATAATATATACTCGTAATATGTAGGCTACCTTGCAAATACTACATAAGAATTGTCTATCTGTGAAATTTTGACATTCCATAAAAATGACAATCGTATTGTCACACTGACAGGTAGGAATTTGGTTTTGAATGTGTATTACGGCCAGATCCTGGAGAGCGGGAACAGCCACCAGAAAACTCCAAGAGGCAGCCTCTCTTCTGGAAGAATGGTGTATTAAGTGGAAAGTCGCAGTCAACGCGGAGAAAAGCCAGGCGATTCTCTTCAGGAAAGGACGCAAGGAAACCCCCACAGGACACGTCTCCATGTTCGGCGAGGACATCCAATGGCACGATTCCGTCAAGTACCTTGGCGTAATCATGGATAAAGGCCTGACATGGAGACAATACACCGAAGCCATCGTGGTAAAGGCCAAGCGGACGAGAGCTCTCATCTACCCGATGGTAGGGAACCAGAGCAGGCTCAGTCTGAGAAACAAGCTTCTGCTAGTCAAAGCACTCATCAGACCACAGCTGACCTACGCCTCCGTAGCATGGGGATACCAAGCGAAGACCTATCTGAAGAAGATCCAAGCCGTGGAAAACGTGGCCATCAGGACAGCGGTGGGCGCACCATGGTACGTTAGAAACTCTGACATCTTCAGGGACCTGAAGTACACACCAGTCACCGAAATCATCCGGGAAAGAGCGAAGAAACTGTACACCTTAGCTGAGGAGCACAGGAAACCGCTGATCAGGGAGGCCACCTCCTATGATCCGGCCGACGCACCGAGGCACAAGAGGCCGAAGGTACAGTTACTGGATAACGGGTAAGTATAACTAATCCTTTCCTTACAGATGGACCAAACCCACTGAAAAGACATGACACGACCAACCACCCTCCCACAAACCTTGCGGGCGCCGGTCAGTAAACCGACCAGTGCCCGTTGTCCCCCTGGCTCCGTGAAGGACGAAAGTGCTAAGAAAGCACTTAGGCCTTCACCTCCCAGAGCTACACAGTTCATCCTCACCTTGTCCGATAATCCAGATGACAATGTGTCAATTGACACTTTGTGTACTGGCAGTCAATTCCAAGTCACAGAATATCCACACAGTCCCTGACAGACAGATGACTACCCCCGGGGGTGACAAGCTGGCGAAGAAAGAAGACGAAGACAGAAGAGCGCCAGAAGAGGCCCTAGCCAGCAGGGTTCATCAGCCAGGACCCAGGGAGGTTGACCGAAATCTTTGGCACCGCTCACATTTGTGAGTGGGGCCGTTCGTAAAGTAAGTTAACCCGCCCTGCACGAGGCCGGTCCAGGTCTACAGCGATGACTAGGGTAAAAAGGCAATAGTCCTGCCTGGCCCTAGCATCCGAGACCGTCATCATGCCAAATGGATATTGGCGCGTGTGTATTAAAACTAAATGCAAGTAACTAAGCAACAAGGTAAATACAGGTGGCCTGGCCATATTGTAATTTTATGACCAGAATCGTTTTACAATCCTTTTGTCGAAGCGTTTTGTGTTTTTCAATTGAACTGGAAATGGAAAAGGATGGAAATTAATTTTTCTGTACCCAACCAGAAATTAACGACACAGCAGAGGTTACGACGTTGGACATGTTGACCTCAAACCAAGTATATAAAGGGACCAATTAAGACCGGTCGTACATAAAATATTTTGTGTATGAAATCAATCTTAATACTCATAATTAATAGTTATAATAAGATATAGGTATTACCTGTGAGGTCGATACTTTACTTTATTTCTTACCAAGATATATAAATTGCTTCTAATGTGAAAAATTTACAAAGAAATTTAACATATAATTCGTATTTGTTTCACTTAAAACTTCGAGGTAGTAAGGATTTGTGTAAAAGGGCTTATAATGTTGGTTAAACTTTGGGTGGGCTTATCCGACCCTGGCAGGCACTTCAAAAATGCGTCTGGATGTAGATTGAAGTAGTACGCTAAAGCTGGCTGATAACAAAATGATTTGGCAATAAAGAACATTACGTTTGAAACATCAAGGGGATGCAAATTTACACGGCTAAAAAAATATCGATTTATTAGACTTTAATTAAGTCAATTTAATTCAAAATAAAGCCATTAATTCAAAATGGCTTACGAAATGAAATAAATAAAAGTATAAAATATTAAAATACAATAAAGGAACTGAGTACAGTTTTAATTTGTGAAATTTATTTATTTTGTACACCTAGCTAAAATTACTCGGTGCGTTGTTTCTTATGTTTAAACTTTTTAACTTTAACCCCCTCCCCATAACCTTCAAGTTAAATTCTGGATCCCTACCATATATCAACGTTGTTGCTGGAAAAGTTTGGAAGAAATAATTACTCAACCAATTCACGCCCTTGGCTTAGCTTTTTGGCAGACAAGGTACATCTCATTAAAACTTCAAGGTTCTACCTCTTACTGTTCGGCCTCTACGTTGATGGGTCAATGAGGCAATGAGGACACTTTACTTCATATATATGCCTTAGCATGCCCTGGTCGCCTGGATTAATAACATAAAACTTTAAATCGCTGTTAAAATTTGTATATAGATCGCACCACAAAAAATTAAAACAAATAATTCATCTTAAATACCGTATGGATTTAATAAATAAAATTACAGGCAATACTGATGCGTATTATTTTTTATTAATGGGAAATACGTACATTTTATTTAATGTCATTTTATGAAACTAAATAATCGTATTTCCCATTAAAAAAAATAAACATCAATATTACTTGTAAATTTATATATTAGATCTATATGGCATTTAGGATGAATCATTTGTTTTCGTTTTTTTAATATTACTAACAGACAAATTTTAACAGCGATTTATAGATTTAAATTGGACACTTGGTGAAAACGAACTCTTAAAATTGCAAACGAGGTCTTATTACACTCTCACAAATTATATTTCTTCTATAACTAGTTTCGGAGTTAAATACAATTATTAGTAGAGTATAATAAGTATAGACCGCATTTCAGGTAGCCATTCCAATTACGGACTTACGTACAGGGTTGTTCATTATAAATTACCCATCCCTTATCATCGCTATTATTGCCTATATATAAAAAAAAGATTTAAATAATAGTTGTGTAATAGTTGTGTGGTTATGACTGGATTTTGTTAAAATGCTATCAAAAGTACAGTATCGTGCAGATTTCAGGGGATAGAAAAAATGATATATTCTTTTAAATGGGATATTATTAAATTTTTGGAATGATCCTTTGTTCCTGACTT
The DNA here is from genome assembly GCA_029963845.1 of Rhamnusium bicolor. Lineage (NCBI taxonomy): Eukaryota > Metazoa > Arthropoda > Insecta > Coleoptera > Cerambycidae > Rhamnusium > Rhamnusium bicolor. Next base: position 723,866 of record JANEYF010003267.1, on the reverse strand, counting down.
CAAAAATATTCCATATGTTACCCCTACCATATACCGTTTTGAGTTATTAAATGTCAAATATCTTAGTTAAACTAGTTAAGTAAATATGGAAAAGTTAACATTATTAAAGTGAGCTATGAAAATGACAACTATTATGTTTCATAAGTGACATTTCCTAAATGAAATAAAATGGTTTACAGTGAAGAAGAAAAAGTCCAAATATTTACTTGTTATATACAAAATAACAAAAATAAACGTGCAGCAAAAAGAGCATATAGGGTGTTGTATCCAAATCGTCCAACACCATCAGAAAATCGTTCAAAAATATTTACCGAAAGGTGAATAATACCTCCAGTTTTAGTGGAAAAAAGCATGTAGTTCAAGCAAACCAGGAAGAAAAGCTAGATATACTGCTTCATTTCGAAGGTAAGCACATCCATATTTATTCGCGAATAGACTTTTTTTGAAACATTGGATTATTTTTTAGAAAATTCTGAATGTAGTATAAATAATGCAGTCTACCAATTAGGTAAAAGTTATTCCAGCGACAGACCATATAAAATTTTACCCGTACAAGTCTTAACAGAGGCTCAAAAAAGGAAAAGGCTGGACTTTTGCCGCCAGATGATTCAAAAGTTGGATGAAGATCCCGATTTTTTTACTAAAATATTATGGACTGATGAATCATTATTTTCTACAGTAGGAGTTTTTAATAGGAAAAATCGAAGGTCGTGGGAAAACAAGCACAACAGAAAAAGATTGGTAAAACAAATAAAAAAAATCAGGAAGAAAAACTGTTAGCGTTTGGTGTGGAATTTTCAGAAACAAAATTGTTGGGCCTATATTTTATGATTATACTTTAATTGGAGTTACCTATCTGGAAATAGTTATCCCAGAAGAAGAAAATATTCTTTTGCAGAATTTTCCGGTAGCCGAACTTGATGATATGATTTAGATGCAGGATGGGACAATTCCGCATAGTGTCCTACCTGCTCGAGATAATTTGAATAATGTATTTCCAATATGGATAGGGCATAATGGACCTATTAAATGGCCACCTAACAATCCGGATTTGACCCCTATGGATTCATTTTCAAGAATAATAATAATAATGGTATTCAACTCATTAAAGACAGAATTCGACTTGAAATAAACAATCTGAATGTAAATAATGAAGCCATTTCCGGTGCAATTATAAACATAATAAGACGTTATCAATTATGCATTGACAATAATGGTGGACACATCGAACATCTTTTATGAGTTATCATTTATTTATATTTAAATTTCCTAAATAAAGCTTTGTTATCTATTTTATATAAATATTTGTTTTTTTTCTTCCTCACTGTAAACAATTTTAATTACTTCATTAAAGAAATGTCACTTATCAAACATAACAGTTGTCATTTTCATAGCTCACTTTAATAATGTTAACTTTTCCATATTTACAGTAACTAGTTTAACTAAGATATTCGACGTTTAATAACTCAAAATCGGTATATGGTAAAGGTAACATATGGTATATTTCTGAAAACGGGAACAAAGGTTCATTCCAAAAATCTAATAATATACAGGGTATACCAATTAAAAAAATAAATTACTTTTTTTGTATCCCCTGAAATCTGCACACTACTGTACTTTTGATAGCATTTTAACAAAATTTAGTCATAACCACACAACTTTAATTTAAAACTTTTTTTTCTGTAGGCAATAATAACGATGATAAGGGGTGCGTAATTTATAATGAATAACCCTGTACAACTAATAAAATGAGACAAAATATTGTGAAAAGCAATGGTACACGATTCCTTTAGGAATAATGGTTTCTCATGTTACTTTATCACATATGACTAATGTGAAGAACAGTGAAGATACTAAATTTTCTTACATGATGAGTAGCTCCAATATTCTGTTTACACCCATAAACAATTCAACACCTTATCTTTAATTGTTACTGACATATTAATTTTTATATTATACAACACTTCTATTAAAATTTTAACCGGAAATTTCACCATTTTGAAAATATTTTCATTTAATAGATCCTACCCCATTAGGACTATAGCCAAATTTTCTGATAGACATGTTTTTCCTTTCTCGATATAGTTCTAATAGAATCACACTGTATATTCTTAGTTGGTTTACAGAATTTTTGGCATAGAAAATTAATTTCACACCCACTTCAGCAAATTTCTTTTACTACGTTAGAGAGGTTTATTGTGTGTGAGTTCTTAATGAAATTAAATGATATTTTCTTTCTTACAGCAATTCTTTTAATATGCCACTGATTTCGAGATTAATAAGCTACCTCATATCATTATGCAACAATTATTGATCATAAAGAATCTAGAAATTGGATAAGAACCTGTGATGACTCCAGATTCATGGAATATATTTTTGACAAGAGAAGCGACAATTGTCTATGCCACCGTCAGCCATTTTATTTATTGAAACACATAGTATTAATTTTTTTAGAAAATAGTTTTGTGAATGGCAATATTTGCTGAAAATGCCCTTGTCTGTAAACTTCCTAACATTAATTGAACCGAATTTATAAACAAGCGGAAATATGCCGGAGGCGCCAGTCACATTGGATTCCAGCTATATTTTTGTGGTATAATTAATACAGGCAATATTCAACGCAAACATTAGACAATATCGAGCTCTAATATTATAAATAATTTTATAATTAGCTAAAACGATCTATCAGATAATATTTACAATACATATTTCAGATAGTAACAACATTTTATTAAAATGTGCAGTAGTAATTTTTATCGAAAATAGTTGAAAGTCAATTATTTACTGAAAAATTATGAAGACATTATCTTTTTTGTAAGTACATTCATATGGCTATTTGTTGCCATTTTCAATTTGTTTATACTCCAGAGAAATAAAACTTCCTCTGCGGAATGAGGCCGAACAAGCTGAATTTTTCCAGAGACCTTCGTTTTGATGTTCCAATGAAGCACAAAAAAATCTCATATGCCTACCCTTGTGCGTCTTGAGATATCGAAGGTCAAAGGTCATGAAAATCGGTTTTTCGCGAAAATCTCGCTTCCGATGCATCTGACCTCATAAGAACTCGTAACAAAACTTACGTAATATAGTATTCTCTACAATATTGTTCATATGCATTTTTTTCGTACGACCAACCGTTTTCGAGATATAGCATGATAAAGCGGGAGCGCGCATTCGTAATAGGTAATACTGTATTATACTGCAGAGCTATAAATATAAAAGCACTTTTCTTAATCTGTTAGACTGGAAAATTAAATTCCCATTATTAAAGCCGTTAAAAATTTGTTTATTTATAAAAAAATATATAATAAATAATTAATAACAAAAAATACATTCTTTTCCACACCACGCCTTATGTTTCCTTGCCTTCCTCCTCGTCTTCGACTGGCACCTCGATCAACACAATATCTTCGTCAGACACTTCCTCTATATCTGTTGGCTCTATGTCTGTTGGCAAAACCTCTTCAGGCTCAAGGTCACTGAAGTCTTCGATGTTTTGCAACTCTGTTGACGGGTTCAGGCATGCCTATCCGTGACACTGACCACAAACTTTGGAGCATGGTAGCCCCGACTTTTCTACACCCGCACTGCGCACCACACCCCTTTTTACAATTACAGAATATTGTATTTAATAGTTCGTCTGGAGCAGGTGGCAGTAGTGTTGTTTTCGGCTGTAATAATATGTCGTTTTTTAAATCCCAACCCCATTCTTCGGGTTGTAGATTTTTCCCTAGCCAAATCTGTACTTGGTAGTAGACCCGATAAATATGCTGTCGAGCTGCTTCACTGGTAGGTGGAAGGGATGACAATTTAACAGGTCTATTAAGTCGTGTAGCCGTAATGAATTGGGTGTACCTAAATTTGTCAAGGTTCACTTCATCTTTTGGAGCACCATACATAGTTAACAGAAAATGCGTCCCGTTCTGAAATACTGTATCTGGCGGGTAGTTTTCTGCTTGAAATATTTGAGCCGAGTGAGTCAAATCGAGATGTTTCTCAAACGGCTGGTCGGACGAAAAAAATGTATTTTGTAGAGAATACTATTTTACGTAAGTTTTGTTATGGGTTCTTACGACGTCAGATGCACTGGAAGCGAGATTTTCGCGAAAAACCGATTTTCATGACCTTTGACCTTCGATATCTCAAGACGCACAAGGGTAGGCATATGAGATTTTTTTGTGCTTTATTGGAACATCAAAACGAAGGTCTCTGCAAAAATTCAGCTTGTTCGGCCTCATTCCGCAGATGGCCTTTATTTTTACCTTATTTCCCTGGAGTATTAATAATAACTGCAAAATTCAGCAATAAAAATTAAAAATGAGGTTCTTTCTCAAATAATTCAAAAGAAGGTATTATAATAAGCGTGTTACATGATACCCATACAAACATCACACCAACAACAGTCCATAATTTGAAGAAAAGGATAATAAATACTTTTAGAAGTATCACGCTGACAATTTTTTTAACAGTAGAAACCTCATTCCAAAGACGCATAGAAATGTGTGTCAATCAAAATGGGCAACATGTGGTGTACTTTCTTCTTGAATTACACAAAAAATAAATATTATTTTTAATTTTTATTGATGAATTTTGCAGTTATTGTTTAATAAATCGAAAATGGTTACAAATAGCCATAGGGATGTACGTACAAAAAATTTCAAATAAATATTTTTGGTCAACCTGTATACTTTTGGAAAGTGAAAATGGCTGAGTGTCATCACACAGATGTCTCATAACTGGAACTAACATATTTTTTCTTAAAATCGATAATTGTGTAGTGATTTTTTTAATATACGCGTGTAAATGGCATAATTTCAACAAAAAAAAAAGTGGTTGGGAAAGAATCAATAATAATACAGGAGTGGAAGGAAGCCACAAAGAGGTTTCAAAAAATTTTCTGATATTATAATTTAAAAGGGTTTAAATTACAATCGTTAAGAGATAAACAGTTAAATTGTGTTGTCGGTGAAGGCAAAACATTGACAACCCCAATTATAACCCACCACGGCTAGTCAGCTATTCTAGGAGGCAAGAGTCGTGGGTAAATTGCTAAATTTGAGAATTAGTTGTTAAGATACGGTGTTGTTATAGCAAAATATTATTTAAGAATGGGAACGATTTCAAAGGGCTGTGGGCGCCATGAGTTAAAGAAACTCAAGAAAAAGACAGAATAAAATTGAAACTAGTTTAATTAAAACTACGTGTAGCAAAAAAATTTACAAAGTATCACGACACTACTAGCCCAAAAGATAGGCTTAGTAGCAGCAACTAGACTAATAAGATATGCAAAAAGTTAAGCATAATAAATCAAAATACTAACTAAAGTAGCAGCTCAAGCGCTGACAGCGATAAGATAAACAAGAAATATGTACAAGGCACAAAATGGGTTAAGAATATTCAAGAATGTATCTACTTACTAACTTACTCTACTCTTTACAAAACGGCAAGCACATGCTAAAATTGCACAAAAAGCAAATATCTAGAGCCCGATAAGCGTAGGCAACTAACCTACAAAGTTACTTACCCCTACGTGAGGTAAAAATGTAATACGACTGTACTACAGATTCATGGCAAAAGGCCACCTAAATCAACCATAGTAAGCAAAAAGTACTAGCACACATGCACCAAATTGTAAGCAAAAGGCAATTACAACGGCTGTGCTAGCGATTTTAGGCAAAAGGCAACTAAAATCAGGTAACTGTGGTTAACATAACCTAGTAAGTACTAAATATACAATTTGTAAGCAAAAACATATCCTGCAAGCAGTAAATTACAACTATATAAGGTTCTACGCCTTACGCATTTAAACAGACACTAACACTGGACTGATGGTCATAAAAATACAAAAAAAGGTAAAGGCATGTCCGCTTAAATGCACACGGGCACAAAACAACACATCTTAAAATAACATCAACGGCTACAAGCAGACTACAAGCATAAAAAAGGCAACAAAAGGTAAAACAAGCAAACTAAGGCCGGCTACAGGCCCTAACTGTAAGCAATCTATATCCTGACGGGAAGAAAAATGTAGAAGGTACTTATCTTAAGCAATCGGGCTGAACAACAGCTCCTTCCGGATTCCGCATACGTTGGCTAGATCGGCATCAGGCTGTCGGTACCATCTCATAGTTAAAGTGATCTCACAAGCTTAAGAATTCAGTAATACGTCCAAGGCACAGTTAACCACGTGCGTAGTTTTCCAGGTAATCCAGCTAGTGCTCCAAAAAAACTCCTTGGCCGACATCAATATCGCTATCCCAGTTAGAGGGTAGTAATTACGGGTTGTATTACCATAAAAACGTAAAACTCCAGCACACCAAAAAAGGTGCCTCAAGAGGAATGCATAAAAAAAATGCCTCAAAAAAAAATTACAATAATCGTAATAAAAAAATATCGAAAAGTAATAAAATAATAGTAACGAAGAATAATAAAATAATCAATCAGGAAAATCTGAAACAAAATCCCGATATGACTATACATTCTATAAAATGAATAAGTTAAGTTAACATACCTGCAACTAACATCCAATAAAGTGATTGAATTATTCGAGCCACGAGGTATTTCAAGAAAGTGTAAAAGTCGACCGCTGCTTGTAGTGGCCTCGTTGGAAATGCCTGAGTCGGAAGCGAGATTAATCTAAATTCCCCACCGCGACAGCGCAAAGGGTATCACGTAATTGTTGAGTAGTTAAATTAAATGAATTGTCACCATGGACTGATACTGTACCGATCAAAAAGGTATGTATATTAAGTTTCAGACTTTACTGGTGATCATTTTCAAATTCAACAGCCTGGGCGTATTACGTGAATTAACAGGTGGTTAACAATTTGTCAGTTGACTAGCCTCGTGCTGCCGTAATATTCTGGAAACGGAACATCGAGAGGGTGTTCCGAAAATAGGTAGTAAACTTAGTTGTGACAGAAATTGAAAATTTACTGTTACAATATACATGGCATTTCATTTTAAAAAATGTTACTTGACCCTGTGGAATCATCTTGGCTCATCCTGTATATTCGAAAATAATTTCCGGTTATAGACATTTTGTCTAGTTTATTTATGTTATTAAATCAAGTTTCTAGATATCATAGAACGCGACATGTCGAAGTCGGACGCACTATTACCCCACCCTGTATAAAACATTACTCAGACTGACTCTTATTACAACAAATTCGAATTTGAAGCAGATTTTACATTTTCAAAATTAAATTCGTCCACAAAATACCTTTGTATGAAAACTACTAGAACGAGTTTGCAAACATTATGCTAAAATATGCCAGAGGTGAGCAGTCATGTTGGATTCCATCTCAATTTTTGTAATATAATGAGTGTGATGTTAAATGTAAACATGAAACAATATTGAGCTCTGTATTATTAAAGTTTATTTCCATCCCAACGTTTTGAAATAACATGAAATATGTTCTGAAACATGCACCTGCAGTGAATCCACATCCAACTTATAATTTTATGCCGTACAATGCCGAAGGGCTAACCTAAATAAATACATATTTATAGTTTGCAAAATGTTTAATGAAATATATAACGACTACTAATCATGTTATGAAGGATATTCCAGTTTTGATATGAAAATGTATATCTGTAACTCGGAACAAGACAAAGTCACATTTTAGTTTCTATGTAACATTTTTCATGGCGATGAGAGAAACAGTTCCAATGCGGACGGTTTTAACCACATAATATTTAAAAATATTAAATCACAAACTAAATTCGAGATTAGACAATATTAAGTGACACAAGTATATTATTAACAACAATCAACGGAAAGTGGTATTATATCAAAGCGATATCCCAAGCACCGACGAACCAACCGACATTGCTGCTCGCAACTAAAAGTCGGTGTGTACTAATCTGATCAATAAAATATCGGTCGAATCGACGTGATTACCGACCAAACGTTCACCAAATTTTATGTCAACTTAAGTTGGTTTTCAGGCTATTACCAAACTTATTTAAACTTTGCCGCTAATTTAACCTACCAAAGTTGGGTTTAGGTAGTGAAATTAACTAACTTTGTGTATTATTCTATTTGTCGTACCTATACGTATATAAAATGGATGAGGCTTGTTTATCGTTGAGTACGTATTATACCGGGTGTAACAGGATCATGGTACATCCCCTTTTCTCCTTTAGTTTTGAGGATAATTGATTGAAATTTGGGATATCCTATATACATAATAAGCGGCACTTTTTGACATAAAAGTGATTTTATTTTCACTTCCGCTTTCGCTGGAAGTGACACTAACTTTCGATTTTTAAATGAAACACATGTATATCATTACATTTTTGAATTCTGCATAATTTTCTGAAACCAACGATACCAAATAAGTGACATATCAAACGTCAATATTTTTTTTAATATAGTTTTTAGTTTTCCATTTAAGTGTGCCATGACGATTCCGATTTATTCTAAATGACCCGGGTAATGCTAGAAAAATCGAAATCCCGTCAAAAATATTAAATAACCTGACTTATGAGCAAATAAAGTTCATCAAAATGGTTTTTGGGGCAAAATTCAATTTTTTTCAAATGGAACCATACTGGTACCGTAGTACCATTTATTAGTATTATTAAACACTAACACTAACGTTCATTTCAAACAATCACGCTAATGTCGACCGTGTGTTGTAGTTGGTGTATAAATCTTTAATATATATTTACCAATACCTGCATTATCGACATTAATTTTGAGGCTATGTTAAGCCGAGACCCAAAAGTCTCATACCAATGTCCAGCAGACGTTGCTAGACGACTACGTTAGTCAGCAACATCTAACCAACGTTGGAAGGTTACCCAAAAAATTACATAAACCTACTTAGTCAGTTACCAATGTCTAATCAACATTGGATAATGATCTGAAAATATATCCAACGTATTAAGTAGATTTCTGACATCAAACCAACGTTAGTAAATGTGCTAGACGTAAATTGCAGGTTTGCGTGGTTCAAGCCACGTTGCTCCGACGTTGTATCAAAACTATAAAATTTAAGACGCTACTTGACCATTATTTGAAATAATTCTGACGTTGAAATTAGTAAAAAAATAGTCGGTGGTCGGTGAAATGTTACTTGTAATATGCTTGAAGTAATAATTGACAAAATTGACATAAATGACCAAAACCCAAGAGTGGTCACCAGCAATTAAATTTTGCCTAGTAAAAACGGAAAGTATTTTTTATAAGAAATAAATAATAAAATATTGTTCATTTCAGCTGTTCATATTGGAAAAAGGTAATATTTATAAGCCAACGATACATTCTATATGTTATCTATAAGAGCTCCTTATTGCACTGATTTTGAGTGCGATGAGAACCTTATTAACGCACTGTACGTTCCTATTATACTGGTATTTCTTATCACACTGATTATCAGAAGTGAATGATGGTAACAAAAATGTGATAAAATTTATTGAAATTAAATACAACACAATATTACAACATGAATATCTTATCAAAAAAATTACACATAAATTACTACAAATTCGCGGAAAAAACAAACTGTTGTTTATGGTAACATTGTGGTTGTTATGGATTTGAGGCGCTGCAATACATATTTGGAACAAATAGTAGATGGTTAATTTCAATTTTCTGCATGTCAAGAAAATAATTTTAAACGTCAAATTAATTCCTTAAACTTTTTAATTTTAAACTGGCAAAGATAAAATATTGTACGAAACAAGTGTGATAACGACTTATTAGTAGAGTTGGCAAGTTGTGCGGCTACTCAATGGTGCAACAGCTGGTAGATGATATCTAGTGAGGCAGTGACCGGCCGGCGGACAAATTGAAGCGAGCCGCGTGACTAGTCCATTGTTGGGAGTCGTAGTGTTACACGTTAGTTTATTCCTCTCCGTTGTATTTTATGTTATTGTATTGTTGATAATTTTATTTGTTGTATTTTATTGTTGATATTAATTTAATACTAAAATATGTCAACGTGCGCAAGGGTAAAAAACGGACATACGCTGACAAAGTAAATAAATTTATCAGTGAATTCCCGGATTAATTCTATAATGGTGCTACAATACTTTGTAATGTGTGCGAGTCATACCTGATGTGATGGGATAAATATGATTGTAGACGTCACGTAAATACTGTGCAGTATAAAACTAAAAAAAAATTGCGTGCCTTCGAAAACACAGTTTATGTTCGATTTACTGTTAATGCTGATTGCCTGTGATCTTCAGCTGATCATACTCGATAAACAACCATGTCGGGAGTTCTGGAATAAATACAATCCTCGGGTGACGTTACCAAGCCGCACAACATTGCGTAACTATGTAACAACTATACGCGAAGACATTGTAAATAAGAGCAAATGTGTATTAAAAAATACACGATTGTGATTATGTGTTGACGAGACGAAAAATCGAAAAAAATATTCTATTGTAAATGTTACAGTACGTGCACTGGACCCTCTTACACCGGCATTTCCACTATTACTAGATAGCAAAAGACTAACTGAGTATACTAGCAAAACAATTACGTGGGTGGTGCTGGAGACGTTAGAAAAATTTGATCTGTCAACAAGTCAAGTGTTGATGTTTGTGACCGATGGTGCCGCGACAATACGTTTGGTAGGCTATTCTCTTTATGAACACGGTTGTAGGTTGGTACATGTTACGTATAAAGTGCATGCTCTACATCTTGTGGCAGAAACTATTCGACAAGGTTTTCCATTGGTAGATGCATTAATATCAAGTACAAAAAAAGTGTTCTTTAAATCTCCTAAACGTTTTCGCGCATTTCATAGCAAGTATCCCGGTATTATATTTCCGAATCATCACATCCGAATCTTACACGTTGGGGAACACGGTTGAAGGCAGCTTTTTATTATGCTGAATATTTCCAACAAATAAAAGCTGTGTTACTACAATTCAATCCAGATGAGGCTGCAGCTATTAAGGAGAGCCAGACAAAATTCGAAGATATTTCCGTTGAAACTGAAGGAACTTGGCTGAGAAAATTTGGATTTAAATATCAAACTATTAATAAACGCATGGCGATTATGGAAAGTAGACGAATAGTGGATTGGTAAAATTCACATCTAGAAGAGATAAAAGAACTCAGAAGGGAAGATAGATCAATTTATTATCTAGATGAAACTTGGTATGATACTCATGACACCGTAAAAAAATGATGGACTGATGGATCTAGGAAATGTCAACCAATCTCATTGCCCCCTAATAAAGGTACTCGGTTGATTATACTACACTGTGGATCAGTCGATGGATGGGTTGATAATGCATTGAAACTGTGCGGAAAAAACATGGAAAACTGTAACGTGGACTACCACAAGAACATGGAGGGAGAAATATTTGAGGAATGGTTTGAAAATACACTAACTACAAAATTAAAACTGAATAGCATTATTGTGTATGCGAAGTACCATTCGAGACAGTATCAAATTCCTCACAAGAGTTCTACTAACCTGGAGTTACAATTTTTTTTAATGGAACATGACCTCTATTATGAGGAAAATTATTATAAAGTACAACTGTTGGAAGTCATGCAAATGAAAAATTATGAGAAGTATATTATAGATAATGTAGCGGAGAGATATGACCACAAAGTGTTGAGATTACCGCCATATTTCTATATTTTCAACCCGATTGCATTAATTTGATGTAAATTGAAGAAAAACGTTAGAAAAGAAAATATTTTTCCGAAATTCGACAAAAAAAGTCGTGGAGTTAGTTCAAAATAAAGTGTCGAAAATTAACAAGGAATATTTGTAAAAAAAGAATTAGGAAAGTAATTACAATTGAGGATGATTATTTAAAAATTGACAAATTTCATATAGACTGTAGAAATAAATTTATTATAAATTTGAACGAGGATAGTAGTTCATCTCAAAATGAAGAAGAAGGTGAGAAGGATGAGGATTCAAAGGAAGAATATGAGGTGAGGTAAAGTGAAGTGATGTGAAGTAAAGAAGTGAATTTTGTGATATCAACTGCATTATTTAATTCCTTTTTTTGTGCTTTCGTGGTTCAGCCCTTGAGAAACATTCTTTTTCAGGATGTTATTATTTATTAATGTTATTATTTTTTCTCATTTTGACAAAAATATTACTGTTTTCATTATAGTAATAACTTTACTATTAGAATTTATTTTTAGTTCATTTATTGAGAAAAATATTTGTTTCTGTTACTATTTTGAGAGTATATTTTTTGTTATTATTTTGTTTTTAAAGCTCTCTTGTTACTTTTGAAAGAATCTCCTTATTCTATACTAATATATATACCCATCCTTTCCTGGCAAGAAATGCTCATATCTCCTCGCGGTTCTTGCTGGGTAGTAACAATTTATATTAAGCAAACTTGAATACTGTAACTGCTGTAAGTGTCGTCAATACGTTCAATTCAATACTTTTATTTCAAGTTAACACTTTTTTCACAATTGTTAAATTGTTGCTAGCTAAACTAGGCACAAAAACCTACATTGAAAAAGTAAACAAGCGACCAATACAGTCAAATCCGGTTCTGCGTTCCGTAGCGTCTTACTCCGTCACAATATAGGTTTCGCTGACTATACATATATTTTTAGTGCATCTGGGTAACTAGTAAATTTATCTAATATGTTACTTGTATTTATTACTACTCTAACTTATTTAGCATACAGTTTACTATAAATAATTGTAAAAACGAGTTTGCTATAAAAATAAAAATAATTGGTTAATTAACGAAATATTTTACAAATCAACTTTAAGCGGTGTTTAATTACAAAACGTATTTTTAAAGCTTTAATTATTACAATGAATCGTTAAATTAGGATTAAGGCATAATAAATAAAACATTTAATTATAGTCGCTTAATAAGTAGATTTGTATGTGTATATATTGCACCATTTAGGGCATTAATAGTCTTTGGCAGAAACCCAAAAATAGTTATTGGCATCGGATGCAAACATGGCAAAGGGCCAATGTTCAATGAACTAATAATTAAAATCCATATTATGCTTCATAAGAATCAGTTGTTTATGATTTAACTTCTGACTGCGCAGATATTCTGATAATTCCAACAATATACCATGCCGGGTATTAAGAAAATTAGCTCCAAATGAAGCTAAGAAGAAGCATCAATCACTTCATTTTAATACTGGCGTACTTTGTTGTGGTAAAATCAAAAAAAGGATTTCTTGATTTGAATCAACCATTTTATTTAGAAATAATTGCTTTCATTTAAGTCCCATTAAGAAAAAACAAGTGTGGCGGACATGTAGGCCAGTAGATAGGTGCATTTGTTTCTCTACCCATGCACCTTTCTGGAAAATTAGTACGCACCCCGTCTATTTTAGTAAAATGGGGCAGAGCGCCATATGCAAAAAAACAATCTTTGTTTTCTGTTAATGGTATATCCCTAAGATTCTGAAATAAGTTATTGTCTAAAACGTTGTAGTGTATTGCTCCATTTAGTGTACCAGGAAAAATTAAATATCCCACAAAGTGATTTTCCAATGTGGCTACCCAAACATTTACTTTAAACCTGTGCTGGATTGACGTAAACTTTAAACGTATGCTTATACACGCACATAATACACATTAATTACGATTATAGCTACAAAAGTAATGTAATAATTTATACAGTTTAACCTAACCAAGAACAACAAACAAACAATATGCAATTAATAACTAAATTTAAAATTGAGTTAATTTAAATTACATTATCTCTGCAGCGAAAAAAGTCGCTCTTTTAGCAATACTGTTTTAAATCTTAAAAGTATCTAATTAATAACATCAATCTGGCAATTGACTGAAAAAATTTGCGGCACAATAAGACGACCTATTTTTTGAAAATGAGCTTCTTATTGGTCGGAGATCAAACGACATGGTATCTTTCTTTGTAAGCAAAATAGTAATACGGAAAATTGTCCAACACTGTCAAGGAGACAAGAATTTACAATAATGGTAAGAAAGTGTAAAATTCTTGAGAACACAGAAGAATCATTTCTAAGTTTATTTGATCTGCTCCAGCAGCAAAGATTTTATTTCCATTAAATAATTTTCAACTATTTTAATTGAGACTAGTAAAATTAAATAAAAATCTGAAATTAGATTTAAAATATTTTCTGTAAAATTGTAGAAGTTCTAAATCGGGTGGTTTAATTTGATGAAAACTGTAAAGAGTTATTGTTAATTTGTGTTGGTATTTAAAAATTGTGAAAATGCAGTTACTAGAATTTAAGTTAAATTTTATCAAGTATTTTAGACTTCTCTGAAATCGCAATTCTTCTTGCAACGCGTTATTATCAATACTTCTGATTACTCCACAAAAAATACGCTTGTCTTGATCAGCTATGAATTCGGAATATACTTGTCCCATTTTCAACTCATTTATTTTAATATTCATAACAGAAACAAATTACTTTTTGCTAACTGGACCTCGTACACGAATATAATGGTTTATTTAAACAAATAGTGTTTCGTCAAATAGAACAATAAACCATAAATTCCTATTATATTTTATACAAGCGTAATTTAAAATCAACGTGATAATGTTTATGTGGATTTATTATCGGACGAAAGGTTGATTATACGCATTTGCAAATTTAAATTATTCGATATAAGAACATAAATTATGTATTTAAAATAACCCATTTCATACATCAAATGAATTTACAATATTCGTTGATTTTGAAATTGATATTCTAATGAATAATGCATTTTGTGTATTTACAATTATGGAAATATGTCACCGACTTAATTTATATCCATAGCAGTCTAATTTAAAATGTTGTAATATGTAGTTAATTACATCTAAAAGTACATTTGCCTGAACTAGAGTGAATTTACGTCTGATAATACCACATTGTAGACTACTCAAAATATGATACTACTTTTGAAGTAAAAATGACGAGGAGTATCAACTCAGCGCCCGGGGGGGGGGGGGGGCGACCCAAAAAAAAAAAAAAATAAAATTTTTATTAAAAAGAAGGGGGGGGGGGGGGGGGGGGGGGGGGGGGGGGGGGGGGGGGGGGGGGGGGGGGGGGGGGAAGTTTTTTTTTTTTTTTTATAAAAATTTTTATTTTGGGGGGGGAGAAAAAAAAAAAAAAAAATAATTAAGGGAGAAAAAAAAAAAAAAAAAAAAAAAAAATATAAATGGGGGGGGGGGGGGGGGTGCGGGGGGGGACAAAAAGGGGGGGGGGGGGGGGGGGGGGGGGGGGGGGGGGGGAAGAGGGGGGGGAGAAAAAAAAAAAAATAGGGGGGGTGGGGGGGGGGGGGGGGGGGGGGGGGGGGGGGAAGAAAGAAAAAGGAAATTTTATGGGGGGGGGGGGGGGGGGGGGGGGGAGGAGGGGGGGGGGGGGGGGGGGGGGGGAGGGGAAAAAAAAACAAAAAATTTTTTTTTTTTGTTGGGAGGGGGGGGGGGGGGGGGGGGGGGGGGGGGGGGGGAAAAAACCCGGGGGGGGGGGGGGAAAGGGGGAAAATTAAAAATAGGGGGGGGGGGAGAAAAAAAAAGAAAGAAAAAACCTTAATTTTTTTTTTTAAAGGAGGAAGGAAAAAAAAAAAAAAAATTTTTTTGGGGTGTGAAAAAAAAAAGGGGGGGGGTGGGGGGGGGGGGGGGAAAAATAATATTTTTTTTTTTATAAAAAAAAAAGGGGGGGAAAAAAAAAAAAAAAAAAAAAAAAAAACACCAAAAAAATCCCCCCATTCCCCTTTTTGGGGGTTCCACAAACGGACCTGGGGAAAATTTAAAAAAAATTCCCGAACCAAAATAAAAAAGTTTGGAGTATTTGTTAAGAAAAAAATGGGGGTTGGTTCCTTTATTCGGTTTTTGGTTTTTTGTTTTTGGGGGGGCGCCTCCCCCACCGCCCCATAGTGGCAGCGGGAAAGTTAGCCTCACACATGTTTAATGATCCGAAGTAGTTTTAAATATAAAAGACCATCATATCTGATCTGTACCTGTATCAAATTCAAACAATTTTATTCTTAAACTAAATAATACAACAATTTCCCCCCAAGTCGTCATGTCCGAAATACGTGCATTAAGTGATATGGCACCTGAGCCGTTGGACGAGGATAGTGAAATTATTTAATTATACTAACTCCTGTTCTCTAGGGAACTTATTTAACTTCACAATTGATATTTTTAAAATTTAAAATTAAAAAACCGCTGCCAATTACTTGGGGATCAGAACTTCCTCGCCGTAGTAAAACTCGACGTGTGGTGATGTTTATAATAGAAGTAATTTTTGACATTTCAAAAAAGTCACATTTTTTGACGTTTCAAAAAAAGCAACATTTTGCCGTTTCAAAAAAGTCACATTGGTGGAATGTCACTAATATCTTTTTTAGACATTGGGACCGATTTTGCTCATCAACGAATTCAATCTCTTCCTTGTGTGTACCAAATTTGAAAGCTTTATCTCAAAAATTGTAGCTGCTATCCTGAACACGACACACAAAAAAAAGACAGAAAATTTTTTGTCTAAAATTTTTGTGTATCATCATAATTCGTCGAGATTCGTCCAGAAATGCAATAAATAATTTTAAAATTTTTTTCACGAATACATAACTTTCTCACTTGAGAGGTGAGGAATTAATAACTAACATATTTTGCACCTAAATTAATTGTAACGCATGACGCGTACTTAGGTTTTAATAATATGGTAAAGCTTAACTAACAAACCACCCTCAAAACCACCCTCAAATCAATTGCAAGCTGAAATGGCTATATATCACCGTTTAACTTCTCTTTGTAATATCGAAATATTCTTGTTGAAAATATTTTCAGGTTTTCTGTTCATCAATTCATTGGTGTAGATACTTTGCAACATTTTCTTGATGTAGTCTGCTAGTGGTATTATGTCGGGACAGAGTTCGTGCAACTCAGTGCTGGGTGTGTACTTTGCAGAATTTAAAACGAAGCTTAAACATTTATTTTCCACAAGATAGATTTATTGGGGTTCAAAATAAAACAAAGAAGGTTTAGTACCATATCTCCCAAAAAGAAACAATTATGTAGCTACTGACACGTGTTTCGGAGTTATTGCCCCTCATCAGCGTAGCGTAGCTAAGGAATTGGATCTACGATGGGATAGGTCAGGAACAAGAACTAAAATAAGGCTGGAAAGTACAGTACACAGTACTCAATTAGTGCCTTCATGTTCCCATGTGCCACATTTGGGGCACATGGGTAAAATATTAAATTTTTCAAAAAATGCTATAAGTTGTTCATATATTATTTTTCCAAGATTTTGGATATAGTAGGTAAAATGTAAATTGGCCGAAAATGTGACATTTCAGAAGGGCTGGAATTTTTGGGCACAAGGATAACATTAGCAGTTTTCCACAGTTGAGGAAAAGTACATGTAGAAAGACATTTATTAATTACGAATGTGAGATGATTAATAAGGTATGGCGCAACTAAATTTAACATTTTTCAATCAATTTTATCTGCACCTTTAGCATTTAATTTGAGAGTCTTTAAACATTTTTAAACTTATTCAGTAGATAGTGTTTGCCATCATTTCACATTATTATACAAAAAAAGATATTTTTAAATTAGATCTGCTGAATTGCAAGAATTTAACATAAAAAATATGAATAGTACTTCAGGAAACCACAAAACTTTAAATTATCTGACACTGACTTAATAATATTCTTTATCTCTCAAGATTATAATAAAAAATTTGTCCTCAAGAAATGTTTTTGACGTACATTTTACTGGCAACAATATAAAACTAATTTGCAGTTATACTTTTGACTTCCAATATAACCTCAATAAGTAAAACTGTCATTGATTGTCAATATGATAATAAAATTCAGATTTTCCACAGCCCACCCTAATTCATTTAATTTTTTTTAAATAATTCACGTGCGATATCGTTTTAAGAAAAATGTTTGTCTCACCGTTGACGAAAACTTTATCTCAATATTCAAAAATACAATTGACAGTTTATTGTAAATGTAGATTTACCATTTGAATCTATCTAATCACAAAAATTTTCAGTACATTTAATTTTTTTCCACAGTGTGCGATATGCAAAACATTGTTATTCATAACTGTTTACTCCTTTTTCTTTCAGATCAAATCAGAATGTTAGCTTCTGACTGGCAATCTACTTGTTGTTATAATATAACTATTAACAAATAAAGGTAGATTTATTTATTTTGTACGAATTGGGAACTGGTTTTTTAACGAAATTATTTACCTCATTGTTAAAAATCGCAGTATATCTCGCAGTTCAGTTTAATTAAAAATACGTCTATTCCTCGATTTTATCTAAATTGAATCTAAATGAAAATGTTTTTGGATTGTTTTGTTGGGAGTATGTAGGTATACGTTTTATTTAATTTATCCCTTTGTTAATTATTTCTAAATAAAAGATGCCAGCTAAGACGGATCACCTCAATAAACATCCGCCTTTAGAATATCACGTCTTCTGTCTAGAAAATAAATCTTCACGCACCAACAAGAAAGAATCAGATGAAAATGACTGGAAAGAACGTACGATGCTCGTAGGAAATATTATTTTTCTATAATAACATTACATTTTTGTTGTAATGTAACAAGTCTAAACTACTGAATTTTTTCTATGTAATACCTCAAATCAATGCGTGCATTTAGCCTATTAAATTGTTGGGGTGGCGCTAACTTTAACTGATTGTAGATTTTAAAATTGCCAATAAGAGGTAATTGTCACCCAACAGTCTAATCGGCTGAACGCACGGGTTATAATGTTATAAATTGCCCAATAGCAAAATGCAAAATAATATTTTGCATTGAAAACATTTGAAACTTTTTTTCCGTCACATTTTTTAAATACATTATGTAACTGTGATTCACGTTAGTCCTCGTATGGCAGAAATAAGTAAACAACATTATATTATAATTAACTACGCCAACAACATAATCTTTTTTTATTTTGGTGTTCTTTACTATACGCCCATAAATTACCGCTTCTTGTTGTATATGTCCTGGTTAGGAGGAATAATAAACTGTGGTATATGCGTACCGTTCTCATTTTTGAACCGGAAATATGGTTTATGTGAGACGCTAACAGGAATTAGAACTATGTACTGAGTGTTTATGCGAAATTGTTCACCCCTATTTTAGCCCTTATTACAACATATACGAAAAAAAACATAAATAGAAAAGTTTTAGGAAATTTTCTGCTGATTTAGAATATGCTATTGTAAAAATAATTGAACATCACATTAAATAATTGTTGACCACACTTATGTTTTTTTTTAAATAGAACAATATGTATGTATATGTTTATATTTTCAAAATGTCTAAATATTCTGATTTCTGTTACGGTTGAATTCATCAGTGTGAGAAATATTCATGTATTTTAAGTAGAAAAATCAACTAGTAATATTTTTTTTCATTAACTTTATTCATAGATTACAATTTAAACATCACATTCTCAAACTTTACTTCACGGAAATTATCATCTGTTATATTTTATCCACATGCATTAAAAGGTCACGTCTCAAGGTTATACCGTATACGTCATGGTTTCTGTTTAACATTATATGTCGTGCCTAGGGGGAGGCCCACTTTGCGTGGTGCTCGCTTGGATGCACGACCCTGTTGTTAAGGGACGAGAGAGGTTTCTTTCCTCGAACAAAAGGGTGTGGGTTCCAAAATGAAAACCAACTAATTAAGAATTTTGACGAAAATATATTTAATCAATAAACAGATAAAACGAAAATAATTTCTAATTGACGATACGTCGCACGTAGGGTTAATGAAGGACAACTAGAACACTTTACTTACATAATTTTCCCTACGGCATCCATCTCTAGGCGGCGGCTGCTGGTTGTCCAACTGGGTGGCACCTTGATTCAACCCGGGTACCCACCCTTTCGGAACTTTGCACTCTGCACCCTCACTACGAATCTTCGCCCTTTCGGGTCTTTTCTCTTCTTCCGCTAACCGGCGCCCGAATCAACAAATAAACCGGCCTCGACAAATAATACCAAAATCCTTCCCTTCCGGGTAGTCAACCCTCACTATGTTTTTTAACAAAGTACTTCCCTTCTGGGTAGTCTCGACCGTAACTGCCCTTCCTTTCGGAGAACCCGCAAAAAAACTCCCTGGCTTCCTTTCGGAGAGGGCCGCAAAAACCCAACTGACTCGATTTTTTCCCTTCTCTCCCCCGAGACGATCCCCGTTTTTCTATTTTTTTAACATATTGTTAACTCTAGCACCCGAATCTCACCAATCCGGGGCCACGCTATTCCACGCGCTTCGGGTAGGGGGCACCTCCTATTTTTCTCTTGCCCAATAACATATGTAGACGTTTTGTGAAAATCAGCGATATCAGAGTTCATGCCTGGTACGCCGACCCCCACAAAACTCCACTAACAAGCAGTTTTTATTCTGACAGGAAATATCTTATATAGGTAAACTAAAGTATCTAATTACCGCCAGACAGATTACATGAGGTTTCATAATACCTAGATGAAATGTTTAATTTAAGTTGAAAACGAGTATAAAATATTTATATATCCCTATATAAAATATTTTCTGACAATATCTCTAATCTCTGACAGAGGTATGGGATGACATTTAAGCTAGAGGACACGCGAGCATTAGTTTCTTATTGATAAATTAATAAGTTATATCCTACCTATGACTTTCCTAATGTTGCATGGTCATCGTTGTTTACTTGTTTTATTGAACTGGTTGTCCTGGGAGATAACAGATTCAAACAATGTAACTTTGTAATGTCTAGCTGAAATTGTATTATTTACCACAGCTTATGTGGATTATCTTTTGCTCGATATGTGGATTATCTTTTGCTCGATATGTGTTCTTTCGAGGAATATTTAATTTCTAATTGGGGGTAAATTTACTTGAATTGTGCCATCAGTTCTAAATGCCATTTATACGAATGCTATTGGCAGTGTTCAATTGTTGTCGGGGTTACACACCGATTTGATCTGTGGTCACGTGAGCTCGTCTGTTCTTATAGACTTGATCCGTCATAACGATCATTACCTTATGTGTGAAACGAGTAACTATTGAATGACTCGGACAATAGTTGGGTTGTTTCGAAGTAATTCCAGACTGATACTACTTAGACCGTTTAAGCTAAGTATGTTAGTACATTAATGGAACGCACTTCAGCTGTTAGCACTACGGTCGACAAACCTTGAATGAATTCTACAAAAAACCGAATCTCAGGCCGTGGTATTTTGTGATTCACCTTGCATAAATATTGCTTTATATAATTTTCTTAACTTTCTAACTTTTTTAATTAACGTTTTACATTTTATATTTGTCTTGATAACTTTTGATATATGTTTACATAATTTCACATTCATTCGATAGATGACCGACCTTGATATTTTCTGGCTAGTGATTTTCCTGCATATTCTGTCCATCTATCACGTTATAACTCCATTGGTCGAATTCCTCCCTTTCCTTAGTTGGTTGTCTTGGTGTATGGACGTACATGTTGTAAAGTTGTAGCAGGTGAGAGTTTGAAAGTCGAAATCGGAATTTATCATAGTGGATGTAAATCATCGTTGACTCGGGATTATTTCTTTCACCTATTTAAGGGATGCTACTTCGATCTTGTCAGCTAAATGCTGAATTATTTTTACAATTAACATATGTATGGATTTTGACGCCCTATAGAAAAGGGTAAGCTAATTAAAGTAGGACAATAATAATTAACAGGTACTTACCTATGTTTCTTATTAAATTTTAGGCGGCTATCACTGGGCCTTTAGTAAACTATCGCTGGGCTATTATGGTTTTTTCCCACTGGGAAAACTTAATGGGTTATCTTTGGTAATAAAAAGCATTTCCTTTATTTTTCATGAGGTTAAGAAGTTCGTCTAGGTTATGATGCCTAGGAAATTCATTTATTTTGCCAATATGATTTTATATATAATTTTGGTTGTATGGCAATGAAATGGAATTTTATCAAGTCTTGCTAAGGTACTGAGTAGAGCTGGATTAGAGGATCGATTTGTGTTTTCGAGAAGTGTTGGAAGTCAAGAGCCAATTAATTTCTTCGTCGAATTTTGCAGTTTGGTTAATGGAACAATATTAGTCTGGTGTTGAAGAAACCAAAATTAAACACACTTTTCAAGTCTCGGAGGTTAAAGTTAAGTTTTAATATTCTTTTTTTTTTATGTACTTATTAAAAATTTCGACCTTGATGTAAATAATTAATCATTTATTTTGTGCATGTTTTTTCAATTTTACTTATTCAAATTTAAATTAGTACTGGCACTCATGTTGTAAATATAGTCCAGTCAAAATTAGTTGAACTTTGATTACGAAAAATGTAATAATAGTGATACCTAAATATAAATTATTTTTTTGTTTTTTTTTTTTGTAAACTACATGCAATTGCATTTGGTATAAATCAACCTACTGGTATTACAAACTTTTGTTTCGGGGATAGTTTATGAATTTAAAAATTTCACATACCTATTTGTAAATATTTCTTTTATATTTAAAACCTGGCTGATTAACTGGACTTGATATAATTAAACATTTTATTAAAATTATGTTGTTTAATTTCCCAGAATAAGTTTCATTAAAAATATAAAGTGTAGTAAGGTATACGAAATTCTCTGGTCAAATATTAATTGTTTATTTCTTGAATTTAGAGTATCTACTGAGAAGCTGAAGGCACCAGTTTCGTCTGTATGACACTGGTAACCCAACCTGGATTACCAGTGTCATACAGCTAACCGAGGATTGGTAAGGTGCACAATTTTATTTTGGTACAACGTTTTACTTGGCATCCCAACGTGGATTAACGTAGCATCGTGACGCATATCGTTACATTTTGACACCCAACGTGTATCGTTACATTTAGAAAATATATACTTATGATATAATATATCTTGCAGTTTTGGAAATATTTAAAAAAGTATCTTCGGTCCACATTCATTCGAATAAATGAAAAACGAATGAAGGAAAAGTAACTCATCAAATTTATTATTTTGAAATATAAAATCAACATTAAAACAAACAAATAAATAACAATATAACTAATAAAAGGGAAGGAAATTATATATTATATTGCTCAAAATGCCTTCCGTTATTTTCAGAACATAGCCAATATCTTTTTTCAAAACGTTCTGTACTATTTCTAATCAAGTGATTATTATTATTTAAATATTCTATTTCGTTTACGAATAGTAAACGTCTGTATCTTCTGGATTATCTTCATAAACCTTATTCTTCAGGTGGCCCCACAAAAATGTGTCCAAGACGGTTGTGTCTTGGCTATTTGCGGGACATCTTATTGTCCCTCTTCTGCCTATCCACTTTTCATCTCTATTATTTAAAAAATTTCTAACTCTAGCAATATTATGAGGGGGTGCTCCGTCTTGCTGCTATATTATGGCATTGTCATATTCAGGATTCTGTTGCTGCAAGTTATTTTCTATTTCGTTCAATAGAAACTGATAATACATTTCACCATTTAGATTATCTTCATAAAATATTGGCACCAGGATCTTGTTCTCCAATATACCACACCAAACGTGCAGGGATCTCCTCCCTTGTGTTTTTACTTTTGCTATAGAATGTGGGTTTTCTGTTGCCCAATAACGTTTGTTTTGTCTATTAAACATACTGGATGTGATGAATGATGCCTCATTCGTCCAAAGAATTTTATAACAAAAATTAAAGATAATTGTTCAAAAACTTATCATTATTTCTGAAAAGGCATATCTCTGTTCAATTTGTCCGACAGTTAAATTTTGCATGGGTAAACTTTCATACGCTCTAAATTTATTCTTCTTTAAAATCAGTCCACGCGAATACCTTAAATCTCTTGAGCGGTAGTTATGGAACAGTTGGGGTTTTCTTGAAAATAGAGAAGAATTTCCAAATATCTTTCTTCACAGTTTGAACTCCTTCTTTTTAAGTTTTTGAGGGAACCGGTTTCTCTTAGTTTCTTATCGATCCTTGAAAACGTCATTTTTGATGGAAATCTTCTATCAAGAAATTTTCGAGCATATTCTCGTCTTGCACGCAACACGTTTTTATTATTTTCAAAATACATTGACAAGTTATCGTAACGTTTAACCTCAGAAAATTGCATTTTTTTATATAAACGAAATTTGCAAACGAAACAATTACAAATACTGTCATTTACAGAAATGTCATTTGAGAAGCAGCTAACTTGAATTTGAAATGAATGTGGACTGCAGATATTTTTTTAAATATTACCTAAACTTAGTGACATACTATATAAATATACAGATTAAGGTAAGAAACTAGAGACACACAGTTATATGACAATGTTTATGAGTAGAGTTCGGATGTCGGCGAGTCATGACGTCAAAAATAGGGTCAGCGCAAGCGCAAGAGAATATTTCTGATAAATTTATACCAATTAAAACCAAATATTTTTAAACTATTACTGCAAATTAAGATCTTTCACTGACTTGTTGTGTAGAGGTTTTCTAAAAATGACTAATTGAGATAATAAAGTGAAAGTAACAATATTTTTCTTTTTGCTGCGTTGCACAGTTATTCACAGTTATTGCTGCCGTATTGCTCCTTATACGCGAAGAATATCATTAAAAGTTGCTCTATATGTTATGCTGTTAAAATCCGCCTGCAAAAATCATACGGTGAATCTCAAATTATGCTCGTAAAGAGGTCATGGTATTATATCCAAAGAGCCTCAATACTGAGACAACAATTTGGGTGTTTTCTTCAATATTTCAGACTGCAATCTAAAATCCACAACTTTCCATTACGTTTAATGTGTATAAGTTCGATGAAAACCTGAATTACTGTACAAGTTTCGAGTTGTACAGAATATTTTTAAATCACAATAAGTAAAAAAATGATATGACGTCTACAGGATTCACGACTAAAATACCATATACCAGTTTTACAATCAATGAGCAACGTAATCGCACACAATAGTAGTCCATTTTACAATTTCCAGAAATTCGTTAAACAGTGTCCAACAGCTCAAGACAACAGCTAAGCTGATGTGAGGTTTTTTGAAGTCTGTATACTTCTTGTGTTTGTCTATATTTTACTGCAACTTATATATTTATGTCACATCCCATTTATCATAATCAGTGACCTCCGAAACTCCTATTTCTTTGGTGCTCTTTATTTTATTAAAAGTGTTGGAGAAAAGTACTCTTATCAATTATTCTCCACCATACAGGCTACATTTGTAAAAGCCGCAAAAAATTGCTACTATTTATAACAGTAATTTCTTAGTAATTTACTATTGGTGCAGAGGGGTTCGTTCTAATACTGTGTCATTAGTTGAAACACATTTATAGAACATCTAAGAGAGAAGAATTGAAAAGAATCGATTGTTATAAAATTAATTATACCAAATCAAATTAGACGAGGATTAGAATTAACAATGATCTGTTTAAGGATAACAGGAATAACGACATACTATTAATATACATTTTACAAATTTCTATGCGTAGTATAGAAGATAAACCAATATCGTGGATTAAATATTTTTTGTTGAATTACTATAATTGAGTTAGGTGAGAGATATATTTTCAGATCTTTTGAGAACTCCAAGTATTTCTGATATATTTTGGGAATAATTTTTTTAAAGAGCATTCGGTTTAAAAAAAACGGTTTTATTCAATACTTTATTAACTGGATAACTTAACGCAGGACTTAGCTATAACCACAATTAAACACTTGGAAATCACTACTTTGGTCTCTAATTTATTTCTTCACTCGTACAATTCCAAATTAAGACTGAGCTCTTGGATCCATTGTGTGCCTTATATATCCATCCATGTATAGTCTAGAACTTTCTTGGTCATTCCCAGCCCTTCTCGAACAGTTCTAGTTCCAGCTTTATAAGTCTATATTAACTTGGCTATTAATTCTTTTAATACCGGTAGCGCCATCTCGGGACACAACCTGAAACCAGTATTATACACAGTCCATTGACGAACAATATTTAAATTAAACTGAGTTATCATGAAACTTACATAAAGTTCACTCTTCATTGGAACTCTCCGAATTACTTTTTGAAATGGGTAGAACTGCTGGTGCTGTTGTGAATCATTCTTCCAGGGTTAGTTGAATTACGAGTGAAGAAATATTTTACATTTTTTGCACCTGCAAGATGTTAAAGCTATTAGTTTTTCTGGGAATGAATGCAGTATTGTCAAAACAGATCAAACATCTCCTATTTCGACCAAATACCAACTAAAATTTCTGCAAGCCGCCTCTATTTAAATCAGAGCTGTTACAAGTACCAAAATAAAGTAATCGTAAAATTCTAAGTACGAGTACTCAAAAATTTTACTCGAGAGCATTTACTTATAAGTACTGTGAAAATGATAAATCTACGAATACGAATAATACACGAGTAATAAGTACTGGTAGATTTATTAAAACAATTGTGTTATTAATAATAATAATAATAACTAAATATATGACGCCATGTCATTTTTTTATTGTTTATTTAATTAAAAATTATAATAGCATTTGTATGTTACAAACACACTTACCTATGTATTAAATAAAATAGCCTAGTATAGTATCAAAATCAAATTAACAGTTTTAATTCTCAATTGTTTAGATTTAAAAAACAATTCTTTGGTAGGTACATTTTAATATACTAATATCAGAAAAAATTAAATAGATGTCCTAAATTTTTATAAAATGTAATAACATAATAAAAGAAAAATAATACGACCTACAAGTAATTTTTTAAAACTACGAGCTTCTCAAAATTATCGTCTGATACGGCATGTCTCCTTGGACTATTGATTATCGTAGCAAACGAAAATAATCTTTCTACTGCTGCAGATGATGGCAATGGTGTATTATACTTTATAAACATTTTCTTCATTGTTGGATAATCGTCCAACATATTTAGATTGGACCTAGGGTCACTAATATATTGCAGATATTCCAATTCTGCTTTATTTTTAATTAAATTGGCAGTTTTAGAAAAACTGGACTCGGAGAAATTTGTTCCGGGAATAGCGTCAGACTCACCAATGAAGTCAAAAAATACATGTGAAGCTTCAACAGAATCATAGTTAGTAGATGCATTATCTATTGCCCCAACATCGATAAATTGGTTTGCGTTATTTATTACTAATTTCTCAATTGATGACATATTCATGTTTTCATCACATGTTTTACTGATAATATGAAACCATCGTAATTTAAATAGAGGATGAATTACGGAAGCTATTATAGCATCATTTATCTTTGGATCTAAGGTAAAGAAAAGCTGAAATCTATTATGTAATGGTTTTAAACACGCTTCGACCAGTGGTGTCGCAAACTTAAAATTTTTCTTGGATAATTTATCGAGTTTATTTTTCAGTGACGCTAAACATGGAATTAAAAGACCATAAAAGGTATTTGTTTCGCCTTGCAAGACATCTAAAGTTGCAGCCAATGGTTCCATTACTTGGCAGTATTCTTCCAGATACAAAAGTTCATTTTCAGTGAAGCAATTTTTTAAATTCAATCTTTTAAATAAAACCTCCAGTTTGTCTTTGCTTTTTAAAATCTTTTTTTATAGAATCGTAATATGAGTTCCAGCGTGTTACCCCCGGACGAGAAAGTGTATGACCCAAAGATTTCGGTAATGCTGCTTTTTCCCATAGTAAGTTACACTTGCCCATAGCTTGAGAGTGCCTCATATTTAAAACCACATTGTCATCAATGACTTTGCTGCAGTCAGTTGTGCAGATTCAATTAATAGTATGACTAGCACACCGTAAATGATTTGGTAAACTATGTGGCTTGCCAAGATTGTCAACAATCTCTCCGTCATCACCAATAACTATAAATGTAATTTCTTCGATATCTTGATCATCATCAATGTCATTGTTTTCACTATCTTCATTGTAAGTGTCAATATCATTCCCAATCCCACCTTGGCTAGCTATTTCTTCAACAGAAAATACAGTAGGCAATACCACCCCAAATTCTTTAAATGACTTCACAAAATTTGAGCCATTGTCGGTGATAGTCACAACGATTTTGTTATTATCTAATCCGTATTTCGTGTGTATATCTTCCAAAATACTAGCAATCCGGCCATAGGAATGCGTACCTTTAAACCTCTGACAGGCTAGTGTTGCTGACCGACGGCTAAAGTCGTCATTATCCAGTGACAGGTAACTCCAAAGAAGCTTTTCCTTTTACCGCTCCAAATATCTGCCGTTGTGCAAACGTACCGGATATTCAATAAATTTGATTTTATCTTTGCCTGTCTTTCCTGATATAATTCAGAAATGCGCCTAGTCAAAGTGTTCCTACTAAGAATTTCCACCTCAAATCCATCAAACAGTTGTTTGAAACTGGGATGCTCTATTATGGATAAAGGACTCATAGTGTTGACTATAAACTTTATCTGTCTGATTTCAAATTCGTTTTTGGTGATATTTTTTCTACACTTTTGAGGTGCTACGAATGTTTGTAATGTACTTTGTTTCATTACTTTCATTGCGTTTTTTTCGTCTCTTAATTTTGCAATATCAGATCTTTCCTTAAATCTTTTAGTCTTTTTATATTCTAGATATTGTAGTTATAACAGATCCTTTAATTTTTTTTAATTTTTGTTTTACAGCTTTTACAGATTGCTTCAATATGATTATAGTCCACAATTTTTTTTATCTATAAAATATTTTCAATTAAGAACAGGGATATCATAAAATTATATTTAACTTTTACCTCATAAAATTCTCCGTCCAGAATGGCATTTCTTGAAATTCTTGTTTGAATTTTTTTCAATAGAGTATCGTCATTGAGCTTAACAGTTTTAGGTATACCTTCAAGTTTTAAACGTTTACGTTTTCTTAGTGAAGAATCTGCTCTTCCAACACTACTGCTACTAACACTACTACTACTACTGTTGTGGTCTAAATTTTCTATATCAGCTACGTAATCACTCCCTGAATCGGTCGAAAACAGATCATGCATGGACACAGACATTTCGCCTTCCCCACTTATATTTTCCATCTTATAAAGTAAATATAATGTATAGCGTTATTTATTTATGCAATGTATGATGACAACAACTATCAAACACTGAATATCTTCCTTGCTTGTGCTTGAACTAAGACAGGTTTCAACTTGCGCAGAACAAATAGGCTAAATGTTCACAGGTGGTAGTAGGGAGTCCCCACTCTCCTACTCGTAAATGTTATATTACTGTTTTCACGAGTATTTCATACGAGTATTTTTTAATTTGTTGTAAGTAAGAATGATAAGTATTTCAAATAAAAAGTACTTATGAGTAAAAATTGACGAGTATTATTTTGTACTCGTGAATAAAATACGAGTAAAGTACTCAAGTACATGCCCAGCTCTGATTTAAATTACTTAATCAAACATAACTGTACTCACAAATCGAATTTTTTAGCAGGTACTGTTTCAAATTTCTTTCACAATAAAAGAAAAACTAAATGAACAGAAGAACTAACGTGCACAATATGTCCGTTCCGCTCTTAGTTTACTAAAATCTAAACAGTGGTGTTACTTCCTTGCACGAAAAAAATGTCTCAGGTTAATATTTTGGGGTGAGACATTTTTTGGATAGATAAAAACATTTTTTTCAAAAAAACAACCTCCGACATCATTTTGTCGCATCTTTATTTAACAATTTTTTTAAATAATTTATAAGACAGTGGCATAATATCCAAAGAAGATGCATTTACAGGATGCCAGAAATAAATAATTATAGACAATAAATGATGTTATTCTCTATTAAAGATCTCTTTTTTTTTCATCTTATATGATTTATTACTTCTATTCAGAACTTGGAACAAAATTATATAATTCCTTCTATAACATGCAATGAAAAGTGAAATGTACAAATTGTTGTAATGGAGAGGCCTAGTACGCGACTTCAAATGGATTACAGGAAACTTGCATCGCATTGCACTTAGTTGTATAACTTATTTATTATTAATAGTCATAAAATTATAAATCACTAATATGTTTAGAGAGGTCAAAGTAAATTTTCCTTAAAAGTACAAACTTTTTATTTGAGCTTTCGTTTCGGAGATAATACGAGGTAAATGAAAAATGGACTAAATAGAATTAGACTTTAAAGCACGTCGAACCGAGATATTGCCGTTTTAAGTTTCATTCTCTTGTAAGCTCCAATGTATAATATAAAATTTTAAAATTATAAAACAATATTTGCTCTACAAAACCTTTGAAACATAAAAAAATGGCAATTTGTCTGTTTGCCGCTATATGCTTAACTCGTTTTTTTTAACTTTGGTGCCCATTTACACATTACAATTTTTGATGACCTCGGGAAGTAGATAAGCTATACGGGTTCTGGACCGGAAGTGGCTCCCGATGGACACATGTCATCGACAGTGGCCACGAATGCTACAGATCAGAGGCTGCTGAAGAGTTCTTCAGCAGTCTCTGGCCCATAGTAGCATCCGTGGCCACTGTCGACCATATGTGTCCATCGGAAGCCACTTTCGGTCCATATAGCTTTTCTACTTCGGGATTTTGAAACAGTACATATGCATTCATTTCAAAATTCAGCTTAAAACAACGAAACTCCCACAGAAATTATTTTTGTACGTATATTTGAGCGCCAAACATTCTACTATATCATGTAATATAAAAAAAGTAACAGTCGATAAATACAATTAATATAAAATTGAGCCAATGAAATACCATTCTTCTTGATTATACATATCATTAACTCTATGGAGTAAGGGAGATGTTCGTTATTTCCAAAAATTCCCTATACAACAAATTTCTCAGAAATTTGTTATTGTATGTCTTGCTCTAATAAAATGTCATTATTAAAAAAAACATATCTACAAACATAGGACTTTTCCGATAATAGTGTTTTTGCAAAGGGTTTATTATTATACGAAAATGTGTAAAAGGGCGTTGAAGAGGGTGTCGTGTCGATATTCTCGGGAGTTTCCAAACACCGTTTCGTTCCCAAATACTACCAGTCGGTCAACAAAGTTGACCCAACGACCTGCTTCAGCTGGAACCGTAGAGAATAAGGACATTAGCGATTTATTTATTCCAATAGTTCGGGTGCTGAGGTCGAATAATAGCCCCGGGGGACGACAGGACCGATAACTGAATTAGGTGCACCCTTTGAATGACCTGTTCTCGAAATATAAGTTTTTTATTGATAACTAAATAACCAAATTAAATCTAACGCAATCCATATAACGATGCGAAGCAGTTTAGGTGGGCTTCTCTACTTTGTCGTTATAATTTATGAAACTCAAAATATACAAATATTATGTAATTAGAGTTTACTGATTTTTTACATGAGTATCACTATACTCAATTGAAACATAGATGTTATTACTCCAAGTTTTTATAAAAGTTTTCACATAGTCAAAATTATGTCATTGTAATAATTGCCGCCGATTTCAATATTTGCTCTAAAATATCACAATTAGATTTTTACCAATTAAATTCGAATTCGGAAATTTCTAAAAAAAAATGGTAATATAATTTGAAAATGCAAATAGACTGAGTTTATTTATTTTAAATAAAAACGAACATTCTGCAACGATTCAAAAAAGTCAGGATCACATTCTGAATTATAAATTACACGAAGTAAAACATATTTAGTCGAATGTATCATAAAAAACATATATCAAATTTGATAAAATCATTGTTTAAATATTTTTTTCAGATACACCTATTACTACGTAAATACTGAATAAATCACAGCACATCACAGTGAGTTGCCATTAATATTACGTACTGAAAGCGTTGCTTATCTATTCATGAACAGATTGTTATAATATGGCTTTAAGTGACACACACACAAACGATATAATACTTGAGACCCTTTTATTATAGATCCATAGGATCCGGGACCTATTCTATATAGAAAAAAATGTCGAATCCTTTTATACTAAAATTTGACAAAATACAATTTTGCTCCGTTTAGAATTTTCCGAGTACTTCTATGGTTGTGTAATGCACGCGTGTAAAAACAATTTTCACAAATCTCCTTACGAAAATATATTTATTTAGTCACGTCTAGACAGCAAATCGTTATCATCATTTAACACGGTCGGTTTAGTACGTTTTAACAAAAACAAAACCCACCCCGTCTGTGTATTAGAGTGAAAAATCTGCCGGAACCTTTTAATCCACTCTTTTATTTTATTTGTAGTCGTCATAAGTATTTCGTAAATCCGCTTTGATCATGGGCCATTGGTTCTCTAGCTCAAGGGTCAAAATAAAAATTATTCAGATAAAAGTAATAGTAGAATACACAGATTTACTGGTACTTATGGAGCAACATAAGCACTTACAATTTGGAGGATTAAGTTAATATGTTAACAAAATTGTGCATTTTATAGATAAAATTGACACTCGGCAAGCGTGTAATTTATAGCTAATTATTAATTTTAAGCGCCCCGTGGGAATTGGATCGTTGCAGTTTGAACCGCCATATTAGAAAATGGCTCCAAAAATTCATTTCAAACTGTAAATTTTGAATAGATGATCCGATATCAATTTATTTTAATGCTCTTTTGTAGTTTTCTAAACTGTAAGGATTTCGTACAATTTTCAAAGAACTGAGGACATGGTTCTAAAAATGGATTTATCCGATTTATATTTTTTTGGCGCACAATATCACTTTTACACCTAAAGTAAAGGAGAAAGAGAATTTCATCAGCTTTTCATTGATGTCATGTAAGTCGTAATCTGATTAACAGGTATCTTTGATCAAAACTAAAATGTCTGATTCACAAAATCAATTTTTTGAACGAACATAAACATAAACATAATATAAACACTACATAAGTTGGACAATCCCCGAATATAGGCACGTAGCTACCCGGGCGATGGTTACACTTATGGATTGACACAAAGCTATACCCAACGACATTGCCAGTGGCAGGATTCGAAACCGCAGGATGATGAAGAGATTATCTAGTCACACTTGCCATCTCGTCCTCTAGCTAACTACTCCACCGACTTGCTTTTTTATTAGCATATCTTTTTTATTTTAGAGCATCTTTACAATCAGAATTCACTTAGAATGGAAAAGTCAATCAGTCTCGGTCACAACCACCACACAAACTCTCAAAGAAGACTGCAAGGAAAATTAGCTTTTAAGCCTTTGCACAACTTCGAACATGAGTTCTTGCACTTGCACCTGACTAGCTCTCGAGATTCCGCATCAGCAAGGGGTTGCGTGATCCATTCTGGTTTCCAAGGTGAAGATTCTGAAACTTCGAGTCCAGCCAAACATCTGCAAATCAGATAGTTCTGGACTTGTTGGTAGAGTCTGTCTCCAGACATAGCATGCCTAATCAGAGTAGACTACTTTGAGGACTTTCTGTTTAAGAGCATAAAGCGTAGGTGGAATGTTGACCAAGCCCCTAATTTTCTATGCAAACAGCACAAATCTGCTTTTGTTTACATTTGTTTCTTGATATATATTAGGATGACAAATTTTTCAATAGAGGGTATAACAGCTTCAACCTTTTCTATTCTCCGTACCTGTTCCATGTTGTCCAGCAAGTTACTTTACCTTTTTCTGAGAATTTTGAAGTGGTATCACAACTCATTATGGCATGGATAGTTGCAGCTTTGCATGTATTTCTTCCCAATACTTCAGTCATGTCACTGTACCAAAAGCAAACCACAGATGATATTTTAGAACATTTGATAAATGTCGTGCCTAAGCCACAACATCCGTATCTATACTTCTCATAAGGATTCTTTTTTTGCTCTTGTGCAACACCAAACTAATCTAATTTTTGGAAAATTGTGAAACCTTTACAGTTTAGGGAAGTCTATCCTTACAAAAAAGTTTCACCATGATGAAAACTCCAAAACAAAAACAAAAACAAAATTAAAATTGGACCTGAAAGAGGAAATACAATTCATTTCAAGATACCGCTGAGCTCATCTGTGTATTTGACATTTTGGGTTTGATCAGCGATTTCTGAGAAAACTATAGGTCAAAATACAACTTAAATACCATCAATAACAAGCTTTCTTTTTCTTTCACTCTAGTTCTAAAAGTGATATTATGCGTCATAAAAAATATATTGACGGAGAAATCCATTTTTAGAATTAGGTTTTCAGTTTTTTGAAAATTATGCTGACCCTTAAGGTTTAGAGATAGATTTGTAATGTATGACTAAAAAGTATAATCTTAAATAAAGTATTAAAACAAAAGAAAAAAAGCAGAAAAATTAAAATCGTGTTAGATGAGGAGAGTAGTCAGTTCAGGACAATAAAATAACTTTAATCTTTCACCAACGTTTCATTTACTTAACGTAAACTTCTTCAGGGCTACAATTAAAATAAGGACAAGTTTATAAAATTTAACAAAATATATATATTAATAATATGTACACAAATTAATTTTTATTACCTCAGAATAATAACTGTAAAGTGGGACTTCTAACTGTCATCTCTATAATCCAAATTTTTATTCACATGGCCTTAATCTGTAAATAATACATAGATATGTCCGTGATATTTTCCAAAATTTATGTCCTACTAAATAATATACATATAATCCCTAAATCTTTAAAACATACCTTCAGGAAGATCTTCTTTTTTTTATTAATTAATTTTTTTCAAATTGAAATTATTAAGTAAAAACAGAGACCTAATAGATATCTGTGACACTGCGAAGTTAGATTATTTACTATTGGTTCACAATCAAAAAACTAAATAAGGTATAAAGGAATTCTATGATAAGAACTGTAGTGTCCTCTACATCATTCTTTTTAATTATTATCGGTCTTATATTCTAAATAACTTGAAACTATGTAGAAAACCTCATTATCTCAATATCAATAGAAAAATACTTTTGAAAACTATAAGTTTTGATAATAGATGTCATTGCACGAATAACAAAATAAAATTATTATTAAAATATGGCGGCACAAAGTGCATTTCGCCGATGCCTACAATGCTTAAAATTTATAATTAAATATAAATAATGCGCTAGTCAAGTTTCATGCTTTTACTTCTAAAATGCACAATTTTGATTTTAGGCCTTCGGACTACTAGGTCAATCCGTATTATGGAAATAAAATGACTTTTATGGCTTGATTAAATGTATCTTGACTCTACGGTAAATATTTGATATTATGTGTTGTATGAGCATTTTTTAATGAAATGAGAACAAAGATCATATCAAGTTCTTATTGAATATCAATCAAACGTGTCGGTATCAGTAAAAAAAAGGAAAGGCAATCAATATTATAAAAAAAGGCACAAAATATTTTTCTGATACCAAATGTTTCTCCGCTTTCGAAAAATAATTTTGATTTAAATTATTAGGGTTGGGACTGCATTACGACGGCCTATAAGAGTTCTTCACTTTTAGACTACATCAATATAATAATACTTGAGTACGCTTTTTTAAGTACTAATCAAATACGCCGAAAATACACCTAATTAAACATCATATCTGCCGACATTCACGGTCGTCCAAATCTGCAAACAGATAATTATCAAAAGTCAGCCCTCTTAAAAAGATAAGTTTATAATTTGTAGCTATGCTCACAAATGTTATATCTGTGGACTGTACTATACTCACGCAAATAAGATTTTCTAGATTTCAAATGCTGTAGGTATTATGATTATTCTTCAAAAAACTTTTATAATTATTAGAAATCGATAATTAACTAATTTTAAAAGTTCTAGTTAAATTATTAGTAACCTGACTTGGGTGTGTACAAGAACGATTTTTTATTTCTATAATGCATGTCTACTACACAAAAAACGAGGAAATCGGCTTCACATAACTTTTCTATTATACACGCAATCGGCACATACATGCAGTCCGACTGGTTAAAATGAAAACACATTAAGCGAATGTTAAAATTTATGGACCACTGGTCATGGTACAGTGGTAATTTATGTCTACAACAGTAAAATATCGTCAAATCCATAAACAGCGGCGTCGACAGAATTTTTGTGATATTTTTAAAACAGAATAACATTTTCAATTACTATATTTTGTAAGGTCGTTACTATACGTTATGAGCTTGATATATTGAATAATAAAATGATCTTGTTCGCCATGGAAACAGTAATAATGACTTTCAGATTTTTAGCCTCTTTCTTTTAATTACGCATTTTAAAAGGCTCATTTTACTTTTAATTTATTACAGAGAGGGTAATTTGTCACCGACACATATAGATAAGTGATTGTCAGAAATACAATGAACAAAGTGATCATTTTAAGTACGTCACTAGATTTGCTGGCTTTAATACAGGGTCGGCCACCGAAAACGAAACAGGCGTTTTTTGCATTCAAGATATTTTTTTTCTAAAAAACGCTGGAACCCGTCGATTTTTTATTTTCAAATAGAAAACTTTCATTGGATATTTTCGCTCGAGCCACTTCAATCCTTAAATGGAGGTGGAATCCACCCCTAAAATTTAAAATTGCAAGAGGGTCATGTAGTGCATCGTTTTAAAGCTCGTTAAATTAACTTTACAACGGTACTTAGTTTTTAAATTTGGGCTAACAGTTTGCGAGAAATTGCGTTCTAATACTAAAGAATTTAGTGACGCATGTATACCTAATGAAACATAATTTGGCAGAATCTAAAAATACCTAATATCCCTCAGCTGTAAGCGGTTTTTCATGTTCCAAACGTAAATAGATGACAATAAAATTTATGAAACAATTTAAACGTTGAACAAGAAAAACAAATATTATGTTTATTTGACTCACTGCTATACCTGAAGCCCTAACATTTATTTTTTCATCTCAATAATCACGTCATCTACCCGTATTTTTTCCTTGAGAAAAGTGACAAACGTCGCTGCCACAGCACTGAAGCCCTGAATATATTTGATTACACGTAGGGGTTGTATGCCTACTCCTGTCATTTTCCATTAACCTGTATTTTGTGATTAATTGGTACAGGCATTACTAGCACCCCAAAACGGGATTATTTTTATGAAACAATAACCCGTCATGTATGTATTATGTATTGCATGACAGCTTCTAATCTGATTTTAATATAAATTTAATTTGTGTACCTACTAATTAGATGATTTAGTCACCCTTTCGTTTATTAAAAATGTGAAAATCCTGATCTATGATAATCGAAAATGTTATTCAGTAAACAGAGTTTCTAGACATAACAATTCGATCAACGGCAACAAAATATTATTAAGAAAACATTTTGTATTTTCCGACAATTCCGCGCCAAAAATTATTTAAAAACAGTGTTTCATAATGTAAAATTAACCCCTTTAAAATTAACTGGATAATCGTACTAAATAGGTCGGATTAAACTTGCCCCTGTGGAATTTGAATTCCAAAATGTGCCCAGAGACGGCGTTACGAGTACTAAATCTTAAATTGAATTGCCAAGTTAGTCTGGGTTTATAAAGGAGGATCTAGAATGGGAATTTCCTACACATTTTTTATTTACCCATTCGATAGTATTTATAATTTTTTCCGTTTTTCTTTGAGTCCCGGAAATGGGTTAAAAGGCTTTAATAATATATCGTTACCGTGGCAACCAAAAAAATGTCTGGAAACTGTTCGCCTGGTGGGTACCCTCGGAAAAATTTCACTGGGGTACCTTAGGTGAAATCACACTGGAAACTTTTCTGTGAAATAATGGCGCGAAATTTATAAATTGACGTTTCATTTTTTCAGATTAATTCGCTTTAGAATATTTGGCCAAAAAGAACGTTCCACCACCGTTAGTGGATTAAATTTAATTAAAACTAATAAAATGAATTATTCTCATTCTATTTTTACCTGTTTCATATAACTAACATTGGTAAATCGTAGTTTACAGCATAATTATGTTATTACATGGCCGTCTGCGCCTGTTTAAGGTACTTATTGCTATCGCTACCAAAAAACAGTGTAAAATACCAAAATATTATACGTGGTAAAAAATAAACGATCCACGACTATCTATTTTTTATTGTTTCATGTAATTGAAATTAAAATGTCAGTTTTTAATTTCATTTAGGTGTGAGATTTTCTTACCGAATCCCAAACGTGCTTAAATTATTATCAGAATTTTTTTTTCTCGATTTGTTTATTCAACAAAGTATCAAGAGCGCTCATCATAAAATGTGTCTTTGCAGCTATATCCTCGGGGTAATCATCCAATGAAATGATTTATCCTTGCTGTAAGTGAAATCTGACTTACACCTAATGATGATTCAAAATTCTTTGGTATACCACACTACAATTTAATCTGATTTGATAGAGGCACTAGGGGTGGAGATATATGCTGGTATGTAAAGATGAATATAAAATATAAATTATTAAATGCTAACTATGTAACAAAAGACAACCTTGCGCAACTATGGATCCTGGTCAGCATTAACAACAACAAAAAATAGCATTTGGTGCAGGGTATCATAATATCAACTGCTTAAATGAACTAGAGGAAGTTCTTAGTTCGGTGTGTACTATTTCTGATGATATAATTTTTGTAGGTGACTTGAATATATACTTTTTTAATAAAAATACTTCCAACTTTAAATACCTCATCAATATACTTAATTGTTTCAACCTTCAACAGCATCTTGACGAACCAACAAGAATCAGTGACACTACTTACATTGATCGATGTAATATGCACATCCACTACAGAGCAAGTTACTGAATGTAGTACGTTGGATACCGTTAATATGAATGACCACAGGCTGACTTACTGTCATCTTGATTACATGGTTACTAAAAATGTGCCACAAAACATTATATCTAGAGACTATCGCTTCTTTAATACAGATCAGTTTGCCAATGATGCCACATCAGTAGATTGGAACTACATATTTACAATTGCTGACATAGATGATAAAGTTAATATTTTTAATAAAATTGTCTTTGCTTTATTTAATATACATGCACCCTATAGAACAACCACTCACAAACATTCATTTAGATCTTATATCAGAGATAATATCAAACATATGATAAAACTCAAAGATAAAGCCTACAAAAAATATAGAAGAACTAGGGGGAGACACTCATTTACTACTTTATAGATATCTCGAAAACTACCTGTCCCTAGCTATCAAAAATTAGAAAAAAAGCATATGTTGCATATGCATATGCATTTTAGGTTATTTCTGTTAATGCTTATGCATTAACAGAAATAACCTAAAAAAACTATGGAATGATTTTGCAAGTTGGAACATACACAATAAACCGCGGAATGAAATATCTACTGATATAATAAAAAATCCTAATGAAATTAATGACTTTTTACAAATATTCCTGCTGAATCTATCAACAACGATGTTTTAAATTATTATGAAATGAATACTGATGACGGTTGTAACAGAAATGTATCTAGAAAACGTGACTATTAGTGAGGTTGAAAACACAATAAACGAAATAAAATCTTTCGCCTTCGGAGCAGATGGAATCAACCTAAAAATGTTACAGTATGTATTTCCTTATTGTAAACAAGCAATAACTCACATTATTAATACTTCATTTCAGTCTTTTACAATTCCCAACTTATGGAAAAAATCAGTTATAATACCACTACCTAAAGTATCTATTGCTCCTGAATTAAAACAGCTTAGGCCAATTAGTATTCTACTTCCAGTATCAAAAGTTTTGGAAAAAATTGTGAGCCGTAGACTTATTAATCATGTTACACGTAACGACATTTTGCCAACAATTCAATCTGGTTTTCGCTAAGATCATAGCACCACAACAACACTTATGAAAGTCACCAATGACCTTGTTCGAAATGTTGATGAACGAACATTGTTTGTACGTAGATTCCTATGGCTATTTGTAACCATTTTCGATTTATTGAACAATAACTGCAAAATTCAACAATAGAAATTAGAAATATATGTTTTTTTGTAAATCAAGATAAGATATTATAAAAAGAGCTCCACATGTTGCCCATTTTGATTGACACATATTATACAAAAAATGTTCGTTTTTCAATCCTACATGATATCGTCCAAAAATATACAGGGTTTTCCATTTGAAAAATTTGAGAAAATTCAGTTCAAAAAGTTGTAAGTTTAAAAATCATTTTTGACCACCCTGTACACTTTTAAAAAGTGAAAATGGCTGAGTGTCATAACACAGATGTCTCATAACTGGTACTAACATATTTTTTTCTTAAAATTGATAGTTGTGATTGTAGTGATATTTTTTCTATACCCGTGTAAATGGTATAATTTTAACAAAAAAAAAATCATTACATCCAAGTGGTTGGGAGAAAGTCTATAATAATACAGGAGTGAAAGGAGGTCACAAAGAGGTTTTAAAATATGTTCTGATATACATGGCATTTCATTTAAAAAAATTTTACTTTATTTGCTGTATTCGTCCTGGCTCACCCTGTATATTCGAAAACTATTTCCAGTTATAGACTTTTTATGTAGTTTACTTGTTTTTAAATCAAGTTTCTAGCTATCATAGAACTCGAGATATCGAAGTCGGGCGTACTATTGCCCTACCCTGTATATCTGTATCATGCAAACTTTTACTTTACTGTTTTTTAATTTTATGTTTT
Source organism: Rhamnusium bicolor (assembly GCA_029963845.1). Classification (NCBI taxonomy): domain Eukaryota; kingdom Metazoa; phylum Arthropoda; class Insecta; order Coleoptera; family Cerambycidae; genus Rhamnusium; species Rhamnusium bicolor. The sequence goes on along the minus strand of JANEYF010003267.1, from coordinate 683,430 downwards.
TTTTGCCTGTACTTAAATATACTGGAGAAGTTGAAAAATGACTGCAGATTTGAGGAAAAATTATGAACACTGTATTTACTCATCAAATTATATCAGTACAACCTTCATAAAAAACATACTTAATAATTCATCCATATTGGTTTCGAAACAACCATTCCATGTAAACGTTTTATTTCCTGTTCAGTTTTGTGGACATTTGGGATTTACAATTTATTAGTCGTTTTTTAGTTCACTCGTTGGCTCTTAATTAAACGCGTATGTCTAAATATGATTGTGAGCAATTGAAATGCAAATTGCAAATGGTCCTTTTAGTAGTTACGTACATGTTGAGCCCTTTATTGAAATTTAATGAGGCAGACACTGAAGAGTGAGATTTATTATATTTTCATGAAACCACATTAATTAACTTTAATGCATAATGAGATATTTCACACGAATGATTAAAATTACTCTTATCCTATGTTTGTATGAACTGTATGGTTAATATGTTTTTAATATTTTAGTTAATGTTAATACATTTGTATTCGGAGGTTTAATTAATATTTTCTGATTTCGTTGGGTGTTACGCTTCACTATTCATAATAATATTAATAGTAATAGAAAATAAATTAAATAATCCCCCTCGAACCTACTCTGAAAGAGTTGGTCTTCCGAATTTTCGAGGCAGAAGAAGGGGTCTGCGACTAACATGCTTTCGGTTCTGGATCTGTTCTACTCCTTTGAAATAATAAAGTGGACAGTGGATGAGCTGCACCAATTAGACAGATACATTATCCACTAGATGATGAATATTCATAGAAGCAATCATCCTAAATCGTCCATTCCATGTGTGTATCTTTCACATCAACTAGGGAGGCTGAGGACTCTAAGTTTAGAGCGTATGCATAGCACAATAATACAAAGTATAGCATACAACATTCTTAGAAGCTCATATTCTTTTGTGCGGGTCGCAGAACATGAAACTGCAGGAGTCGTCGCAATATTGTTTAAGTCAGCAAAAAGAGACGCAGTGTTCGACACTAGGCGAGGTGGTGGTACAGTCAGTAGCTGATCTTCAGCCAAATCTACTGATACCATGAATATGTGCCGGTTACACGTCGTATTCTACAAATTGGCAGTAGTACACTGAAAAATCGACAAAAACGTTTCAAAAATTTTTTTTAAGGTACAACCACATGGGACCTTCACAGAATAATAGATTAGGCCCTTGGCCATCTAAAATGGCAAATTACAACATTTTTTGGGAGGTCCAACTTTTTTTATTATGAAAAATGTCATAAATCTGTCAAAATTAATTTTTCGTACTTTTTCACACATCCCTCACGATATCTCCGGAACCAATTGAGATAATCAAGTTTTTTTTTTTTAGTCGATAAAGGAAACGTGAGCGGAGGTGACTGAATTAATTTAGTCTTTATGGAAAACCTAGTTTTTTATAAAATTAGGTAATACTTTAACATTTATTTTTCTTGCAGTACTTTTTTTCAGTAAGCGAAAAACTTTTATGTTTTAAGGAATTTTGCCACAGTATATGCATACGGAATAAAATTAACACATCAAGGAAGTTTTAAAAAAAAACGCAATACTCTACGACTTGTACGTTTCAAGTTATTGTTATTTGAATTTAAGTTTCTGCGGGCAGGATATCTCCCCCGGTTCTACTGTGCTTTAATCAGTGTGCTATGCGTGTTGTGGGTGCATACTATTAAGTATTATTTTTGACATATCTTTAATATAAATTTTATTTTCATAAGCACTTAGGTTTTACTTATCATTATTTACATTGCACATTATTTAAAATCCATTATATTTATACATTAAAACCTAAAATTGAATTAAAAAAAAATACGAAATAATTATTTATTTTAAAACATAAATTTAAAACTTGTTATAAAAATATTTTAAAAATCGTCAACGTCGGAATCTAAAAATATCTAGACAGTTCCTTGGTTGCAGCAGTTTGCATATTTGCACTCACTGCAGCAGCATTTCAAACCTTGAGCAAAACAGGTACATCTGTTGTTACAGAGCCTGTCGGAACATCTTATTGACAAACTTTGCCTTACAATATCGGGCACAGATTTTTGACTAGAAAAAGTTGCCTTCCAAACATTTTCTTCAAATGTCCAACCGTATCGAGTTGGATTTTCCATCTGCATGTATTGTATATGGCTATTGTACTAAATTTTTAATTGATACAGACACCTGGCTCCGTGGTCTAGAGGTAATGTACTTGCTTCAAAACTTCGGGGTCCCGGGTTCGATTCCCGGTCGAGGAACTGGGATTTTTCTGTGAGAGAGATTAATCGTAGTATACTCGGACATTGGGTGTGTGTCCATTGTCTCTAAATCTGTAGCCCTCTCCCACACAAGGTCATTCCAGACCTTCAGGGATAAAGAGGGTTGTAATTTCATGTGGTGTTATTATTATATTATTATACCTAAAAAAGAAAATAATTACATGTAGGTGTTTTGTTTCTTTTTTTAATAGGTATGGGCGATCTAGAAAAATAATTATTACCTTTTTAAATGTTGTCTAAAAGCATGGTCAGTAGGAGGCAGCTGAGAAGCTGGCCGATTTGTACTTGTTGTTAAGTCCCATCTCATTCAGGGATTTTATATTTTTGTTTTTATTCTTATATAAATAATGCGTATATTTTACCCCTAATTCCATCGCTTTATCCTCTGACAGAAAAGGAAGGTTTTCTAAATCTTTTAAATTATTTAAATTTTTATATAAAACATAGAATGCCGTTTTCTTCCCTATTTTATACATGGCATTAGTTGTGTCACAACCAGTTAGGCAATGAATCGTTAATACTTTCTTGCAAATTTCCTCTCCTAAATTTGCCACAATATTGCTAATTGACAAAAAATGTATATTCTTACTATGTCCTAATTGTATAAATATATTCCTTTGGGACATATCTGGTGTTTCACAGTAATAATGTAAAAGCAAAATCAGTATCAACAGATTTTACCAGAATTGTATTACCTGATTTTAATTCTGATAACATAAAATAAACATTCCATTGTTAAGCATTAAATAATATGTAAAAACTCAATAAAAATAATACTCATTCGCATTCACATTACACAAAGAAAAGTTTATTTCTAAATGACAATATATGTATAATATAAGATTACTTGTATTCAATAGTCTACACTCTACACACTTGAGTGACGCCGCAGTGAGGCGCATCTAGGATCGAAAAACTCGTAACTTTAAAAAACAAAATCTCGAAAACTATAAGTCGTAGAGAACTGACTTTTTTTTTTAAAACTTCCTTAAAGTGTAAGCTTTATTTCATACACATATGGTATGACAAAATTCCTTAAAATAAAAAAAGTTTTTCGCTTACCGAAAAAAATGCAGCAAGGTAAACGTTCCAGTTTCACCTAGTTTTACAAAAAAAATTAAATTTTCCATAAAAACGAAATTAAAGCAGTGACCTTCGCCCACATTTCCTTTATCAATTAAAAAAAAATACCTATAATTATCTCGATTGGTTCCGGAGATATCATGAGGGATGTGTGAAAAAGTAAGAAAAATTAATTTTGACAAATTTATGACATTCTTCGTAATAAAAAAAGTTTGACCTCCAAAAAAAATGTTGTAATTGGCCATTACAGATGGCCAAGAACCTAGGCTATCATGCTGTGAAGGTCCCAAGTGGTTGTACCTTAAAAAAAATTTTTCAAGAAGGAAGCTACTTTTTCCCCGTTTTACGGTGCACTACAGGCTTTTTAGCTCGCCTTGAGTCCGAAGCGGAAACCCATCAGGATGGTGTCATCCAACACATTGTTCTACCGTAGCCGCGTGTGGGATGTAGAGACTGATGATATCAACTGCAGGCTCTACCGCCAGGAGCTGGAATCCCTTACGCACTTACCTTCTGCATGCTCCATCTAAGCGAGATAAAGTGGCATTACGAGTGCTATACTACTACCTGGGGTATTCGTAAGGGGTAAACCAAACACTAGTGCTATCTTATGTTCCTAGAAGTAGAGTTCGCTGTACAGAACAATGTCGTATTTACTGGAATTATTCGTTCCCTACTGTTAGGCTAATTCAAGCCAATACGCCTGACATAGCCTTTCTCAACCATCAAACCAAGATGATGTATGTCATCGAGTTTTCAGCACCCGCAGAGAAGAATATCACGGACCAAATATTGCGATCTCCGGTACGGCTCCAAGTGTCCCAGACTACTCTGTCAAGATGGTAGTCCTAATAATCGATGTACTCGGACGATAAAGCCTACGCTGTTTTCGCAATTGAGGACCATACCGGGCCTGCCAAAAATCAGCCAAATTGCCGGCAGGCTAAATGCAAAAGGCGGACATTCTAGGTTCTCACCGTTTGCTTAGGGTAGATGATTCTGGAATCCATAGTCACTAACCCTGCGGGATGTGGGGATTGGCTGTAGTTAATTTGCTAGCGTGACTTCCACGGGGTCGGAGACCATGGGCGTACTCTCAAGCGTTGGATCAAACAAAAAAATACGAAGCGTGACTTGATTAATTCCTTCGAACATCTGAAATGGATAGTAACGTCGTTTTTATATTATTTCCCCATAGACAATATGTGTACATTTTATGGCATTTGAATAACAGTTACTGTGATTAAATTCTTTACACTTGCTCATTGCGTCGTCGATAAAGTACAGACCTGACGTTTTCTATAATGAACCTACGCATTACGGAACAAGTAAAAGTACTTGGTACATTTTAATCTAAACGAACTCATATACTGGAACATATTACCCAACTTTTCCATATAAAATACCCCTCAAATAAATTAGTTTCATAGAAAAACTTACCACTATAATAAAATAAATATTCTATTGTAAGGATATTTATTATAATTTATACAACGTTATTGAGACACTATATTATCAACCACTACAACGCTACAACCACTTACGAGTTACGAGTTGAGATATGATTAAGCAATTATTTTATAATAAATTCTAATATACACTTTGATGATAATATGATCTGTGATGTTGACATTCCAGCCAATTTGATCGTAGAGTAATATAAACACGTTTACCTTAAATTGCTAATCACTTACGTATCACATATTAATTCGTATTTCCAGTTTAAAATAACAATGAATATAAATAATTTGTAAAAATATGGAAATTGATAGAAATAAATGTCGGGTTAGGTAAATAAAACAACTCTATTACCGAGGTTTCCTTCACCCCGAGTTTACAAAACTCAAAATAAAAATTGAAGTTGAAATTTAGAAATTTCCAACTTTTGCATTCTAAGATAAAGATGTTTGAGTAAAGAGTGAACGAAACGTCGGTGATAGAAAAAAGTAAAGCCGTTTTCTAAGAACTAAGGAAAGTTGATAAAACAAACATATTTACAAAACTTTCTTAAAATTAGACAAAGAGGAATCGGGAGAGTTTTTAAATGTGCCAGTTGTACAAACAGAGATTTTGAACAACCACTACATTCATCTAAAGTTGCCGCGTGGTGTATTTTATTATCGTCTACGATAATGATGCTTATTCGACCAAGAATAAAATCCCAAACAGTAATTGTGACGTCAGCATCTTAGACAAATGCTTGATATATAAGTTCAAAACAAAACATGAGGCACAAGAGAACCATTATTGGTTTAAACAAGATTGTGCTACTAGTTCACAAAATAAGAATAAGTACACAACTTGAGATATATTCTTAAATCAACTTATCAATCAATGGAGACCCGCTTGGGTCGACCAGATCACCCAATCTCATAATGTCTGGATTTTCTCTATGATCATATGTTGAAAGCATGGTCTCAATAAATAGACTGCAAAACGCGATAAATTTAAAATTACGAATTCAAAAAGATTAGCGATGTGGCAATCCTATAAAAAATTAGTAAATGTATGCTCTTCATAATGTTCAGACTATAAAGTACCTTTGCGCTAAACAAATAAAGCCAATAAGAAGACAACTGAGGGACTTTTGATGTATAGCATTTATGCATCGATCATGAACAGATTGTAATGAACATTATTAATATGGTAACTAAATTCTACCTAGCACCATTTGGGACATGTAAAAAAACCTATCTAATAAATTACATTTATAAATATTTGCTGTTCCAGTTTTCCTACTATTCCTTGGTTTTATTGCCGCTTACATTGCAAGGTTTTTTATGTCAGGCAGATGCAGTATTGATGTTTTCCTTGAACGCGCAATTTTACCTCAATAACGGGCGGAAATATTCTAGTTTTATAATGTAATTTAGTTGGCTAGTAAACACGTAGCTGAATAATACTGGGAGCGGTTCACGTAAAATAAAATTTGTTTGTTCCATTTCGTCGAACAACCGAATAACGAAGTGTATTCCGGTTCTCAAATCATTGTCCGCCCAGAATGCCGTTGATTGAGGATGATCAGTAGCGGGGCAGGCGATTTAATAAAAAGCTATCCCAATCATTTTGTACAAAATGACAGTTCAACAAAACAAGGCAATTATTTTATATTAAAATGTTTTTGTTTGATATTATGCGAAAAATGATAATTTGTTTTATCATTTATGCAGACTCTAATTTCTAAAATCTAATTAATGACAAAAGAATGAAACTATTAAACAGTTAGTAACAACTGGCTGAGGGTGCTAATCCGTTCTTTTCCTAGTATTTGTGGGGGATGAGGTTGAAGGACGAAGAGAGAAAGGATATTAAATACTAAGATAACAAACGTTTCTCTGTCGTTCACTTGTCATAATTAATTATTATTCAAACTGTTATTTATCTTTATCTAAAGCCCTAAGGTATCTTATTTTAATTTATTCAAACAGTTTGAACACATACGTTATAATTCTACTACTAATAATAATAAGAAAAAAAATGTTTCCTAAAAAACTCCTAATCAGTTCGCTTTTATGGTGTATTTACCAATTCAGCCTCTGATGATAGGCAATCAACATACCTTACACGCTTGAAATAAACGTGTTGATTATTGCAGCCGGGACCATGCGAATGCGTAGAATTATACTATAGTATATTTATAATACGTACAAATTCATTTATTAAAATAAGATGTGTTATTTAACCAGCGTAAATAGTTTTAACACTCCTCTTATCCTCTAGTCTGTATAAAATGAAATTATATCAGAGTTAAATAATTTTGGGCTTTTTATCTGGATGACTTCATGTTTTATGTGTTTATTACAATTTTCTTATTTTCTACAGCAAAATGAGTAAGAAACTAAAAAAGATAATTTTAACCCATTTTAAATTTTTTCGTATGCCATTATACGAACTTAACGTTTTAATCAATTTATACGTCACACAAAGTTTCTGCGTTCGCCGTATAGGTAAATTGAATATGAAATGTCGAAAAACTGTTCGTCTGCTTGTTGACTTTTCTCCTTTGTTGGACATAATCTACTTCATCTTCCTCAAAAAGTGCAGAAAGTGCTAGTGAATGGTCCAATTGTAAATAACCGCTGGAGTGCAAGAACAATAATTGTACACCAGTCAAAATCACCGTCAGCTGCTCAATAATTGGTCATATATGCTGTTATGTTCTTGGTTAGATCTGTATATCCTATGGTAAGACTTTTTTTTTATGGGCAGAGTAGCAAATACTGGAATGAAACTTAACGTGTTACGTTCAAAGTATCTGCAGTCTTACTCAAAGTTATTGAAAGGAGCTACTAGAGTTGATAATATTCCTAAGTCCATTAAAATCACCTGATTTAATTCTAACATCATACTTTATCCATTAATTCCTCATCCCCTCGTAATTTTAGTAGGACCTACGAAGATGATACATATTTTTTTCAACTAACTGTTCTCAAGTCACTGAGGTAATCCTCTGAAAATCCAAGGATTTTGTGTTAGTTAAACAGAGTCGGGGCCTTACAGTTTACTGTGAAGTCGGAACCACATCTTGGGCAATCGAGTTTATCTCCCATCTTAGTCCGAAACAAATTATATATAAAATTTCTAACATACTCTAAGATCGTAATCAAACCACTGACCTTTGATACCGAGTAAATAGCTATAAGTGCTTTACCTACTTGGCTACCATGCCATACAAAGTTTTTAAACTCTAACCTATATTAAAAAAAAAACTATTATCTCATTTTATATTACTGAATTTTTTATAATTCTGAAAATCCTAATTTTCATAGTTTTCTTTACGATACTTAGTGATATAATAAAATTTAATATTAATTATTAAAAGTGCAGAGGTAATACGTTGCCTCTATTCCAAAGTGAAACATGAAATATAATGAACTATGTACAAACCTTGAGTCGAGTCTCGATATTTATCGATATTATTAAAAATTAGGATATTATATTTTTCCGATTTTGCCATGATATAAGTGTCATTAAAATTTATTCCGAACGAACTTAATGTCAATAAGTTATGTCACTGTATAACGCTACATTCCTTATTTTATGTAGAAACTCCGGACCAGTACAACAGAATCGGACTGAATTAGTATTCATATTAAAAAATATTAATGTTTAATTTTGAAATAGCGAGTTATGTGCACGGTAATTTCTAAATCTATCTTCCATGTATTTAAAAAGGAAAACAAACAAAAAATGACATACAAGTAACAAATTTGTTGCATATTTTGAGTTTCTACTGTTGAAACTTAACCATATTGGGTGTCTACTGTAGGAACGTACAGTTGCGGACAACAAAAAATGGTACAACTCTTATTTGCTGAAATTTGGTGATTTGCATTTGGGATTATTAATAAGATGCGCGAGTAAAAAAAACAGTGGTTGACCGAGGACACCGTGCTGACATACACATATACAGATATGATAAATGATATATTACCTTTTAATGGGCGACTTTGTAGTATCTAAAATAACAGAAGCAATAAACATCTCTCCGAATACACAACACTCTGCAGCACACTACTAATTTATATAGTTCTAGTAAATTAGCAGCATTTGTTCTACAGGGTGAGTCAGTTTTTTGTAGACAAACTTTAACAGGAGATAGAACACATGTTTTTAAAAAGAAAAGTTCCTATAAACATATGTCGTAGAACGCTTCGTTTCCGAGATACAGGGTGTTGAATATAATTTTTTTTCTCGAATTTTCATTATAACTTATAAACGAATGCTTAGATTTTTTCCATGTTTGGGGGATAATGCCTATTAATTAAAGGGCATAAAACAAGCGATAAGAATGTTCAAAAACTTGCACAGTGGCGGAGTGGAGGGGGTGCTCAACCCCTTTCTTAAACAGAACTTCTACACCAATGACTATTTTTTTTAAAAACTATTATTTTCGTTATCTACATACAGTTTAACAAAAATAATGTCCCTTCTTCTCTTTCGAAATTCCTGTGCGTTTCCGAGTTATTTTGATTTTTAGTGTTTGATGTGGTACTAAATTAAGTAATTTATTCAGGGCGAGTCAGTTTTTTGTAGACAAACTTTAACAGGAGATAGAACATATGTTTTTAAAAAGAAAAGTTCCTATAAACATATGTTGTAGAACGCTTCGTTTCCGAGATACAGGGTGTTGAATATAATTTTTTTTTCTCGAATTTTTTGAGTATGTATTTGTATGTATTGTATTTGAGTATGGCTTGATATAACAAATATTTGTTTTGACTACATTGGAAAGAGATAAAGAATAAGAGATTTCGGCTTTTTTAGAATCCTTAACAAACCATATTTAGGTAGGTTTCGTTGAAAGAATTAAATATTTAGCCGATAATTGATAATAAATAAATTACTCAATTTAGTACCACATCATACACTAAAAATCAAAATAACTCGAAAACGCACAGGAATTTTGAAACAGATGAAGGGACATTATTTTTGTTAAACTGTATGTAGATAATGAAAATAACAGTTTTTTTAAAAAATAGTCATTGGTGTAGAAGTTCTGCTTAGAAAAGGGGTTGAGCACCCCCTCCACTCCGCCACTGTGCAAGTTTTTGAACATTCTTATCGCTTGTTTTATGCCCCTTAATTAATAGGCATTATCCCCCAAACATGGAAAATATCTAAGAATTCGTTTATAAGTTATAATGAAAATTCGAGAAAAAAAAATTATATTCAACACCCTGTATCTCGGAAACGAAGCGTTCTACGACATATGTTTATAGGAACTTTTCTTTTTAAAAACATGTGTTCTATCTCCTGTTAAAGTTTGTCTACAAAAAACTGACTCACCCTGTATATGTTCAGAAATTAACTTCTGTCGCATGTTGCTCAAAATACATATACAAAATCAAAAAATTCTTTAAAATCGAATATATATTAAATGTGTGAAGTATAAACTGACAATACCAAAAAGTCCTTATAACTCGTGAAGGGATATAGATATCGAAAAAATGAATAAAAAAAATGCTCTATCGACTTTGGCAGCCTGTGCAAAAGACTCATTTCAAAACATTTCTTTATGATATTTGTTTGAACTATACAACTTTGTACTTGAAAATTTTCATGTATCTATTTTTTAGTTATTTGGGAAATCAGGAGATAATAAATAAATAAATAAATAAAAGGATACAATTACGATTCTAATTAAGTACAGTCCTGTACGTAGTTTTAGAACAATCGGCGAATACTTGGAATTTATATTACGGTTGTTATATTATCTCTAACGGGATATTAAAATCTCTCAAATCAATCGATAAAAATGGAACTGTTAGTTAAAAATAAGTTAAACGCTAATAATTAGAAGTTTAATTTTATTTTGGATATTCAAAAGATACAGATAAGTTTACAAGATTTATAAATCCACTAATATAGAGATTTATCCCTTTGCAACAGTTTGAAATGGATTTTAAATGTATTAACTTGATTCGCTACACTGGAATACGACGATTTTTTAATTAAATTGTAGGAATGCTATACTTAATAATTAATACAATTTTAATGGCACATTTTTTAAATTTTCGTTTTATATAAAAACAGATTTAAATGTATTGAAAACTCGGAGATAAATTTATATCTATTTTTAATGGTTTTATTACTATTCACTTACATGAAAAATTCTACTTTTATTAATAACTGTAAAAATTAAGGAAGCACAAAAACAAAAGACAATAAAGCACTACTTATATGTTTCGTGTATAAAATTTATTAAATAATAAAATATTTATTTTCGACCTAAGTGAACTCCATTTAAGATTTAACGTAGGAATCCCGATAGAATTAAAAGAAATATTTCAAATTTCGGACTAACATGGACTACAACGTACAAACAAATATCTCTTTTTAAAAAACACGTTGAAATGAGTAGCAACTAAAAGCAATAAGTATAAAGTAATATTTTCATTATACAGACAACAATATTTAAAATGAGTTGTTTTGTATTTTAGTAAATATTCCTCATAATATGAAAATAAGCCACAGGCAATTAGGAAACATAGTAACAAAGAAAATTTGGGTAAACAAGATCCACTGTTTTTGTTTAATAATGATATAAATATAATTCTTCTGTTACGAATAAAATGGCTCATAAAGTTCGCAGTTAGATATTTCGATATCTTTCATACACAATTTTAAATAAAAAACCGCTGCCAATTACTTGAAGATCAGAACTTCCTCACCGTAGTAAAATTGGACGTGTGGTGGAGTTTATAATAAAAATAATTTTTGACGTTTCAAAAAGTCACATTTTTTGACGTCTCAAAAAAAGTCACATTTTGACGTCTCAAAAAAGTCACATTGGTGGAATGTCACTAATATTTTTTTAGACATTGGGACCGATTTTGTTCATTAACGAACTCATCTCTTCCTTGACCCCTAGAATGTGTGTACCAAATTTGAAAACTTTATCTCAAAAACTGTAGCTACTATCGCGAACCACACAGACACACACCACACAGACACAGACAGAACATTTTTTTATGTCTAAAATTTTGCGTATCGTCATAATTCGTCGAGATTCGTCCAGAAACGCAATAAAAATTTTAAAAATTTTTTTTCACGAATACATAACTTCCTCAATTTGAGGGGTGAGGAAGTAATAAATAAAACTTTCATTTAACATTTCACGCATATTCAAAATGTGCAACATACCTACCATATGCAAAGTTGTTGAATTTTCTATGAAAACATTATTCAAACAGTTGTAAAAATGAGGATTAAATCAGCTTGTTTAAGAGGATATTACACTGGCCGACACAATTTTTGTAACATAGTTCACACTACTGTTTTTGTACTGTTAATACCTCCCCATTACCTGAAAAAATATCCATCAAGTCCTAATACATATTTCTGTGTGAACACAATAGACCCTATTATGTTGTCAGGTAATAAATTTTATAATGGGTCGGCAATTTTAGAAGAGAAAGTTAAAGTAAGGTGAGATATTTTCAGTCTTGTTTTGACCTTCCAAGCGCCCAATTGTGTCTGTTAGAAAGTATTTTCGTTTGTCTACATAACTCCGTTACGAAAAAAAATTTCCAGTCAAACGCGCCGAAGTTGCAAAATCTCGCATAACAAGTTTTGTTACATTTGTGGAGAACTTTTTCCCAAATTAAGTGACGCCAAAGTAGGCATATTTATTGGTCCCCAAATTAGAAAATTGCTTGACGATGCAGATTTTAAAGAAACACTCAGAGCTCGAAACTCATTTGTAAGCATAATTTTTAGGGAACAAGAATGAACTACAAGCAACTAGGAGCGAACTTTTAGATTCGTACAAAACGCTTGGTTGCCGTATTATGTCTTTAAAAATTCATTTTCTGCATTCTCATTTTTTTTTCATAAAAATTTGGGTGCGGTAAACGACCAGCAAGGAGAAAGATTTCATCAAGATATCAGGACAATGGAAATTCAAGGTCGATGGGATTCAGCCATGATGGGTGATTACTGCCATTATGTTTTATTAATATAACAAGGAAACGTTACGTCTTACGACTTTTTGCTTGTCATTTCTGTAATCAGAAGGCTTTATTTCAGTGGGTTATGCTATTCGGGTACATGCTAAAAAAAACATATATTTTTTGACCGCCATGCCAGTGTTATTATTAAATATTTCTACTTATTTTCTGTCAGTCAAAGTTTTAACGACAATAAATTTAAATTTCTTTATTAATGAAATAAAAGATAAACAAAAGAAAGCTGAAGTTATCCCTCGATTTTGAGTGGATCTGGATTAAAATCATTTCAAATAATTTTTTGAGTGAAACTTTACTAGAAATTTAAAAAAGTAAAGTTGCTTATTCATTTGAGCATATTCGGGCGCACGAATGATTTGTGCGCAAATACGTTCGTTCACTATTATAAAATTATAAAAATAAAATAAAACTTTTGTTTGTGCGTGCAAATCTTTGCTCAAAACGTGTCTGTAAATTAGTTGTGAGTGGTTTCACGGAGGGTAATGTTTAAATTCACTCCATATATTTACCTCACAACACGTGCGACTATTTACATCAATATTCCGTCCACAAGCAAGTTTACGCGTAAATTCCTTTTGAGCATCTATACCAGTTAGAAAAATAATACGAGCGATGGCTGCGAACTAGTTTGAAATGAGATGGAATAAGACAAAACCAGCGAACATAGGGACAAGCTCGGTCTTATGCCCCACCAGCTAGCTACAATACATTTACACTGTTACGTCCATCTCGCTTGTTCAATCGGTCTTTGTTGACAGTTGGCCACATTAGCCGTTTTACACACGGTATATACTGATAAGTTTCAGATCGCGTTCGTGTGTGCTGGTATTATGCGTGCACGCGTTATACTTCTGATCATATTTGCCTGCAAACAGGTCGTGCGTACAAATATGCTCCTATAAATACGCAGCTGAGTGCTGCAAAATCTAAGTTGGTACTTATTCCCGTTCTGTGGGTTATAAGAGCCCACATCAAATGGTGCCATTTTAAACTGCGAACGATCCGGTCCTGACTCGATTATAAGCAATCTCCACCACTCTAATATCGGAAATTTAAAATTAATGTCTTCTGTGTAATCTCTTCCTCCGTACCCATACCTAATAAAGAAGCTAGTTCGTATAATTTATAATTTCTATAGTGTTTTATAACGCGGGACGGCGATAACTGTATTTTATCGTCGTTAATTTCGAATAAGTGCCTTGTATATTTCATGTTTTTAATCATCTCCGTTTTACGGCACCGGAAGATGTTAATTTTTGATCGCCGAATCGATACTCCACGTCCATGTTATTGTTATTAAATAAAATTATAAATTTCCACAAGAAAATATTTATGTTGGAATGAAAAAACACAGCCTATTCCTCACAAAATCCTTTAACTGCATGAAAATATTTACTCTAGAATAATCAAATCATGCGCACGTAAGTTGATCCTTGTTTCTATATTAGATTATAATTTATGGCATAGAATATAGAGGATTTAACATAATGTTAAAAACATAAATTTTCTCTAATCAATGACAATAAATAATATTGATTATTTTGGTATATTCTCTTGGGTTTAGAACAATAAATTCAAAACGGGCTGCTTAGCATCTAATATAAAAATAGGTTTTATAGGTCACGGATAAAATGATAAACCTCAATAAACATGGACAATAAAATGTGAAATTGCTTTTTTACAGCTTTTTTATGTTTACTTACACAGTATGGTAGCTAATTAGGGTTATAGTTGTAATTAAAATTAAACAAAAGTTGCCCGTAAACGGAGTGATTTATTGGGTCAGTGAGGAATTCTTAAATCGGAATTCTAGAAATTCTTACCAATTTTATGAGGAAAGAAAGAAGGGGAAATTCATTATTCATTATTACTATGATAATTATGTATACAATTATTTAATTTCAAGAAACTTACGTATAAGGAACTATTACTCTTGTGTTCCTTAGATACAGTCATCATTGACTCAACAAATTTTTAACAATAATAAGTTGGTAACTTGTTACCTTGAAAAATATTTGGTTGGGGTTAACCATCGTTTTAACAACTTTTCGAAATATTCCTTCTTAATAATCAATAAAAGCTAAATCGAATAGCGCAAAAAAGTAATCACTAATAACTACAAATAGAGCAACCTCATATGGGATGTTGTAACGGTCCATTTTTAGATATAATTAACTTGCGTTTTATTTAATGCTAATGGCATAATTTGGTTGGAGGTCAATCTTAAAAATTCTAGAACCGACTTAACTAAATTGTAAATCTTTGATAATTTAAGCGACCACTGGACCTTTAATGCACCAGCGCGAACACTGCAGTGTGGGGACAAGGGGACCGCTTGTGCTAAGACGGCTAGGTTTTTGAGGGGACTCTCTGCCGAGCCACGGCCGAGAGAGGATGTGTGTTCCTTTTTGGTATGTTACGTTGTGAGTACGTTATCTTATTTTTTTTATATGGAGAGAAGACCGGTGCATCGAGACAGTTAGGTGTGTGTTTCTGTACGTTGCTTTTATGGGCACTACATGATAGATTGTGTCTGGTTGAGATGTTATGGTTAAGAAGTTACGAGGCATGTAACCTAAGAAAGCTATGTGAGATGGTAAGGTGATTTTCCTTCCAATTATTAAAATAGGTACCTATTAAGTATTAACCAGCCGGCTTCGTTTTGAGTGCGAGCTGAAAATTTTAAAACTAAAATTTGCATCAACAGGCTGATTTTCCGATCTATCTAGAGGTGGAGAAAGCCCCCTAGAGTTTTAATTTTGCTCCTGAACTTTGTAAGACAATGTTATGAAAAGTTACCGTTCTTTCCCCCTTTCAACGGCACTAGTGCGTGTAGTTTCTTAGACGTTTAAAAATATGTAATTCTTTTAGACTTGTCTAATTACAAAAAAAGAAAAAAAAGAAAGGCGGTGGCGCCCTACACAAACTCCTTGAGTGGATTTAAAATGGGATTTCTGTGGTTTTAGTATTAAGTTTTTTGAAGGGTTTATTACTTGTTCCCACGCCTTTTTTGTTAAATAAATTACGAATATATGTATTTTTTTATCTTGTTGTTTCATTTGAGAACTACAGTAAAGTTAATGAAAATAGCGAGGGCAAAACACCCCGTTATAATGTGTACCCACCCGTTTCTGTTATTTTTGTATATTATCTGCACCTTTTTGTGGTTGAACAATTATAAAAGGTGTGGACATATTTTAAAATTGTTAGTTTTGAAAATACCGCCATTCTCGTGAAAATTACATGACATGAACTCTATAAATATTAATAAGCGCGAATTAACCCTTCGTCTAATAGAACACGGAAAACATATATCCACAGCGGAGCGTTATATCGAAGAAAACCTTCCAACTCTTTTTGAAACAAATTATACATGTGTGATTGTGAAACCTCAGAAGACTTTTATGCCGCATTTCAAGCAGCGTTGGAACAAAGCAGGAAGGTCTTACGGATGCATTTTTGAAATGATACACTGTATGGTTTGATGAAGATTTTCATGTACAGTTAAAGCGAAAAGAGGCAAACCGTGTAAGAATTATGAAGCATCATACGAGCGAAGCAAACATAGGAGGGTCGTAAAGGCAGAAATTGAGTCACAAATACTAACATTGACACCTTCTTCTGTAATCAAAAATGAAGATATTCTATAAAACATATCTTATACTTTACTATGATAGATGGTAAAGTGGTTCAAATCTTAACAAATACACCATAGAGTGCTACATGTACTGTACACTTAGCTAAACCGACAGAAATGAATGATCTTGCACGTGTGATGGCAAAAACCAAAAAGAGAAGAAACATTCAGATTTGGGTTCCCCACTTTACATGCTTGGATTAGATTTATGGAGTTAGTTCTTAACATAAAAATCAAAAAAAAATGCTACTAAAAAACTTGTTTTGAAATTATTTGGGTTTAATAGTAGATAATCCTCGTCAAGTTAGTGGGAGTAGCAATGACAGAAATACTACAAGGAGGTTTTTTAGCAACTTTACCTGTAAGTCTGCAATAACAGGAGTTGATGAAGAATTAATTAAACGATTTTATACTATACTTTAAAGTATGTCTTGTGATATCACCATTAACGCAACAAAGTTTGGTAACTACACACATATTACAGCTGAGCTTTATGTAAGAAAATATAATTGGTACTACATGCTCGCTTCAGTTTACAACATTTTAATACACGGAGAAAACATAATTACATACAATGCTATTTTACCACTTAGACAATTATCGGAATATGCTCAAGAATGTAGAAACAAAGATTACAAAAAAAAGACTTCATCATTCTAGAAAGTGTTCCAAGTCGAACGAAGATGTTTTTCATAATTTATTGTGTACATCCGATCCATTCATAACAAACATTAGATACCAAACTTCACAGAATTAGATGAAACTCGATGAGGAAGTTTTGAATTTACTGGGCACATTAAATTAATATTTCTCCTTCTGTGTAATATAATGATGTATGCAGTTTTCCTATCTTATTTCACAGTAAACTTTAACTTATTTTTTTCAAGACAGGTTACTCAATGTACGACAAATTATATATTATCTATATAAGTCCATTCATTTATACCATACCTGTATTACTTACTGCTTACTTATCAATCAACATTATCAACTTTTTCGTTTTAATTGTTAAAGCCCTCATAATATCAAATATATGTATTGTAAAACGGATAATCAGGGACTTAAAGCTTGAATTACTGAAATTTATGATAAATTGTGAAAAATTTGATTTTTAGTCAGACATATTAAATTCGCCATAATGAATCTTACACTTCCAATGTTATATTCGGATTCAGCGACCCAAAGAACCCTTATGTATCACATTTCATAATAATTGAGAGAAAAATAAAATTTGCGACACAAAATGTTAGGTATAATTTTTTATTATTTATTTTTTAAATAAACAATTTACAACACAGGTCCACAAAAGAAATGTTGTCTTGGTACCTGAAAACCAAGCACTGACTTGATATTTTTGATGCGCTGATTCGAAAAGTATGTCGCGGTTTTATTCGTAGGAGATATAGTTTTTGAGACTCAATATAACAAATTTTGGTCTGATAAAATGCAAAATTAATGAAATAATGGTGCACTCAGAGACCAAAATACTATTTTTTTACCTAAAATTAGGGTCCAAATAGCCCTACTGAGTATTCCCCATGACCATAAAACCCAACCCTCAACCACGTGATGCCCCCCATTAAATAATTCATGCTGGCCGATAGTCGCCGGTGTCTACGCCCACATTCTATAGTTCAGTTTGGTATTCAGTTTGGTACTGAGTTTTCGTGTGGAAATACGTTGTATAAAAACTATGGCTTCCACAAGCTGACGTAGCTGTGTAAATCATCCAGGCGTTTTTTGTTAGATATCTGATGAGTACGCTTTGAAAGAAAGCAGAAAACCCGTTTCTGATTTTGCGAAAAGGGCATATCTGGCTTATTTTGGCGTCCATTTAGGAGACTAGGATAATTGTTAAGACTCCACATTTCGTATGTAAAACACGCGTTGAACATTTGCGACAGTGGACAAATGGAAAGAGGAACTGACTAATGTTTGGAATACCAATGGTTTGGTGGGAACCAAAAAACCATTTTCCTTCTTGGACTAGGTCGTTATATGAAATATCCCTATTTTTTTGTCTTCGGGACAGCAGAGCTAAGAATGAGCACTGCATTAAGAGAATATGGCCTGCAAGGAAAATTATGGTTGAAGGAACATACAACGTCATCAACGAACCATTGGTTGAGAGAGACAAAATCATCCTTCCACCCTTGCATATCAAACTGGGACTTATGAGGTAAATAGTGAAAGCATTGAATCTAGATGGAACTTGTTTTGGCTACTTGTTACATAAATTTCTTGGGATTAGCAAGGAAAAACTGAAGGCCGGAATTTTTTTATCAGATAAGGTAGCTTATAAAAGATCAGCATTTCACAGAATCAATGAACGAGGTTGAGCCTAATGTCTGGTGTTCGTTTGTTCAAGTAGTTAAAAGTTTTCTTGGAAAGCATAAGGCAGAGGATTACGTTGAATTAGTGGAAGAGCTGCTTTCCAACTTGAATAAGCTCGGTTGTAACATGAGCATTAAGGTTCACTACCTCCACAACAGCATAGATCGTTTTACAGAAAACCTAGCTGATTTTAGTGAAGAACAGGACAAGATTCAACTAGGATATAAAAACTATGGAAGAAAGAAATCAAGGAAGATGAGATATCCACATGATGGCCGACTACGACTGCAGTCTTCAGCGAAACTGTTTTGGTAAACCTCATACAAGGAAGTATTATAAAATAAAATTTGATGATTGATCAATGTATATGTCTATTTTATGAAATAAATACCTTAACTACGTATTTTCTGACTTTTTTAGCAAGCAGTTGTAATAAATAGTAATAACCTGAAATGTACGTAGGTTAAAAGATGAGATGATTTTATTATCTATTTATCGATTTAAAAAAATAGGGCACATATACCACATCTCAAAAACTAGATCTAATAGAGCAAATCTGACGTTACTTTTGGATTATGCATAACAAAATTACCCAGAAATGCTTAACAAATCACAGGCACCAAAATGTGTGTCGGCCTGTGTAATATTTTTATAAATTTTCTTTGATCACATTACACTTCAACCATTTCCTGACATGCATACCAACTTCTATGTAAATTGGTCTAACAATAACAAAGTTACAGATTTTTGGCAGAGAAATGTCCGTTTTGCACCACTATGCGTGCGTCGGTGTTGTTATAGGTTCTTTTAAACAAATTAATTTTAGTTTCGTTAAGATCTTTATTACCACACTAGTACTGTTGTGAATCCCTAATTGCAGTATTTTTTTCTAAAACAAGAAACAATATAAATTGAAGCAGAGATTATTTATTTGAGCAATAACAACATTTATTTTTTATATAAATTACCAAAGAAATACGTACATCGATCAATTTATTAAAGCTGAACACAATCTAGCTGACATTTGTAATTTTAATTTATCTTGCCATGATAATAAAATGGAAACTTATTACTGTTACCGACGAAGATAAAATATTGAACAATACACATTTGATTATGACTTAACGAACTTGTTTGATTTACGCAAAATTCGGCTCATCGCCTCGTTCTGGCATTCAAATTCGTTTCGTTAAAGATGCCATCCATAATCAAACCTGTATCGTTAATAACTATTACGAAACTTGTTTGATTGCAGCAGAACTCGACTCCTCGTTCTGGCAATAAAACTCGTGTAATTAAAAATGCCATAGTCAAAGTTGTATGGTAAATAACTAACAGCATTGTTTCAACGTACTAAATGTCTATAAAATGAAATGAAGTATCTAATCTTGGTTGGATTTTCATTTAGCGACAGTCAACTTTTCTATTAAAGTTTCTTCCTTTTCACAGAGCTATAGCAAAAAATTATTGCAAAGATTTGAAGGATAACAATTTTTTGAAAATTGTAGATTTTATAGATAGCAATGACTCAAGAAGATTCCCAACTATTTGTCCCTTTTTATTTGCAAGGCGGGAGAATGTCAAAATAACTTCCAAGTAATTTTAACAGATGGCTAATATGTTATAAAATCACCGCATTCAGTGATAAGTTTGGAGGGGACTCATCATAGTGACGTCACAAATGACCGATAAATAGATGTGGATTGATGAGCCTATGTGGACCAGATAGATTAATTTCAGTTTAGTGCTGACTGGTCGTGATTTTAACATTTTTCATTCGCAATGAAAATGGATCATTTTCTATAATAAATAGATCACGCCTTGTATATCGACCGAACATTTCATATCTCAGACTTAAACTAAAATGTGCCACAAAGCTTTAAAGAAATGAAGCTGATCTGTTAAACGATTTTTATGTGGTATTACTAAACTATGAAAAATTAAAATTCTGAAAAAATCCAGGGCTGTAAATGTTTCAGATAATTATCATTTAACTTGTTATTCCGTCCTGGCTAACTCAGTAATACTTTAATAATTAGATTTCCATTCTATTCATGTGTCACCCGGACGGTATTAGTAAGCACGATTGGTAATTGGAAAAATGAATAATTTAGCAAAGATATACAACGCGAAAAATAATTTCGAGTTACCTCTAGCCATTAATATGAACGTGCCGATGCGCGATGATACGAATATATTCCAATTCTGGCAGCAATTTGTTTCTAATGAATTTATTGATAGGAGGGAGATATATTAGTAATATAATCTAATCTATTTGACATGTTATTCCAATTTTGGTATTATGTTATTATTGGTAGTCCTGTTGAATAAAACAAAATGAACGGCAATCTAAAATTCAACGTTATTCCTCACTGAAAACCATTAACACCAAGCAAAGATTGATGGATGTGGGAAAACATTTAATTTCAGTTCAAATATGTTTTTGTGACATTTTATGTGATTCGCATATATGAGATTTCGTAAGAGTGATTACTCTATTGACCTTACAGGGTCTGCAATAATCACTAGAGAATTTTATACCGGGGCATAACCTCAAATTGCTTTGTCACATAAATAAAATATGGTAAAACATAATTTTTGATTGTATGTTATGACTAATCGCACTCACTCCGTGTTGCGATAGTAGACGACTTTGGAAAATGTCTCACGGTTACGATGGCTGTATGTGGTCGTGCTTCATCTTGTTGGAAACACATTCCATCAGGAAGATATAGCTGATTCATTATGTCCATTAAAAATGTTTGTAGCATTTCTGTACATCATTCTGAATTGATGCTAGCTATTTCCATTGTTGTTTTCGAAGAAATGGTCTAGAATGCCAGCAGAATATATACCACAATAAACCGTAACCTCATATGACTGCAGTGGTTTTTTGCAACCAATTTGAGGATTTTGTGCAACCCAAATGATTCTACTTATTCCATTCTCCATTTATTTGAAAATGAGCTTCAGCGCTCATAATCAAATTATCAATTAAATTACTGCCTCACTTCAAGACGTAATTATAAAATTTCAATATGTGAAACTCGTCATCTGGTTGAAGTTATTGAGCCATTAGCAATTTGTAGGGCAAATGTAGGCTAACGAATATTCTATTTAGAATTTGTGAACAGTGTAGCGAGATTTGTTGTTATGCTATACGTTGCATGGAATAACTTGGATTATCGCTTACCATATCCTAACTTGAGGGATTTTAGCAGGAATTCTTACTAGTCGGGTTCTTTGTCTCCATCTAACACTTTCTAAAAACCGTCTGCCTATTCTTGAATTCTGTTCATAGACGCAATGCTGTAATTTTCTACGAAAATATCGTTGAGTATGAGTTACAGAGCCACTTCTCGGAAAAGTTAGACATAACTTCAAAAATAAAAATATATTGAAGACAGCAATTGGTACAACCAATTGATCTGGATATTATAAACATAAACAAATTTAAAGAAAAATGAAAAATGTATGACAATCCCACCATTTTAATTCCCATAACCAGGCAAGCAAGTTACCGTCTAAAAGTCGTTCAATCGTACAGTCTTCGTATAGAAACTTGGGTTTTGTTAAAAGAAAGATTGAAGGTTTTACAGATATTTCCGTATTTCTACTGCTTCTTAACCCCTTCGTGAGGTCTAAATTGGAATTTACATCTCTAATCTGGAATCCTGGATTTTGTCTATGTAGACTCGCTGTTAAGGTATTTTTTTAAATTTATATCGTATGTAAAGGATAGTTTACTCTGAAGTCGGGATCCCAGAACAAATACTTCTCACAAGTTTTGCTGTAGAAAGCCTCGAAACGCGTAGAAATAAAGAAGCATTGCTATTTTTATTTAAATTAATACATAACGTGGTAATTTATTCACCTCTGCTAGAAAAACTGACTTTTCTCTACCACGTATTCAGTCTAGATATTCCAATACCTTCTAACATGCCACTGCTAGGACAAATCTCTTACAATATTCTCCCTTCATTTTATTTGTAATACCTATAACCTGTACCTATAACTACTTCAGGACAGGTTTGATACATTTTATACAAATATAAAAACAATAAGAAATTTAAAATTGTAAATGTTTGTAACTAAACACTTTTTGCACTTGATTTTATTTACACATAATTTTTACTGTTTGGCACCACATTATACTTTTTATCTTTATTTTTATCGACTGTTCTTTTTGTTTCGCTCAATATTAGTATTTCATGTATTTCATGTGTTATATTAAATTTTAATTTTCATGTCTCTTTTTTCTCATTTGTACATTGGTACCTTTACTGTTAGGGGGCACCTACACACGAGACACCGAACATTGGACACCGGTGTTCTACACCGGTCGAGATCTTTTCCACGAGACACTGGACACGACCCGAATCGACGTACTACAGTCGTGCCAAAAGGAATTAGTTTTATTATGGATGCACTAGACAAGATACATTAAGTTTGCTCGGTCTTGGTAAAAGAAAAAGGCGGAGAAGGCGAATGTTGTGATATTGGCGGGAGCCGAGACACCGTTTCCGTGTCGCAGAGTGTCCAACATGTGGTCCCTGTGTAAACATTTTATTTGTCGTCGGCTAGTGCCCCGGTTCGCCCGGTGCCGTTTGTGGGGTGTTAGATGGTATATTCTAAATAAATAAATAAATACAGTTTTTAAATATATAATATAATAAAATTTTATTATTGCAAAATTTTTAAAATAATATTTTAATATCTTAACGTTTGTTGGAAATAGTACAAAATTTAGTAAGGTTGAAATTATATCTCCTGTTTCAGATACCCTAATTAAATAAATTGTTCTTATGCTGGTAAAAATTAGTTCAGTCGCCGATTTGATTTGCTAAAATGAAAAATCACTACCATTAAAACCTCTATTCAATCCCTTTAAAATATCGGAAATTGCTTGAAAAATTGAATTCACTTATACTAGCTTGAAACTCCTTTACAATTTTGCACCGATCTCAATATGTGAAGTAATTCGTCAAATCAAACACTAGATATCACTTATAAAAGTGTGTATAGATAATGTAGAAAATTAAATTGATTTAGTGTAAAGTCAAGTGAGATCGCGATTATCAACATAAACGAAAACAGTATTTTTTTTGAGAAAAAAACATGTGAAATTGTCTCAGGGTGTAAAACAATACGAACCATTTTCATTTTGGCCCTTCAAAAAAAATTTAAACAATTATATTACGAATAATTCGACAATTTTGATGGTGATTCATAACGATACCAATTGATATTCTACACAATTGCTCAGCGTCCCTCGTAAACTGATCTAATCCGACTGTATATTCTACCCTGACAAAACGTTAAATATTCCCAGTACGTATAAATGCAATTGGGAATTTTATTCACGTGACACAAGTCGGCGGTTGCAATTTGTAGTAACGTCAATCAACTGGACGTTCATAAAGTGCAACGACAGCAAACAGTAGCGTTACCACTCATGGGAAAAGAAGTATATACACTGACTTCTAAAAAGTTGTACCCAGTAGATAAACCATATGAAATAAAATGTTGACAATGCTTATAAGATAGTTGATAAAGGTTGATATGCAATAAATAATCAATAATAGGTTTTCCCAATATCATATGTATAGCGTTAAGTAGGATCAGTTAGAAAAAGAATACGAGCGATAGCTGCGAACTAAGTTGAAATGAGATGAAATAAAACACACTCAACGAACATAGGGACAGGCTCAGTCTATGTCCCATCAGCCAGCTACAATACACTCACACTGTTACGTCCATCTCGCTTGTTCAATCGGTCTTTGTTAACAGCTGGCCACTATACTGTTTTACTCGCGGTATATTGCCTATTACAAATTCATTCATACCACAAGTTTCAAAAGTAATGTAAAATCAAGACGCATGCAAATATTTAAATAGGGCGTTTCCTAAGTACATCCCAAAAATTCAGAAGGTGGTTCCTTAGCCCAATTAAGACAAAAATTCAATATAAACATGTATCCTAAAATGCTTATTTTTCGAGATACACGGTTCCAAAAAATTTGATTTATTTTCGATATCTCAAAAATCATTTACTTCGACAATATTAAATTTGGTGTGAAGTTTTGCCTTGTTTTGCTTCACTATCTTAGCCCAAGAATTTTAAGTCAAAAATCAGCCCTGACATATCAAGAGTCCCCGATCCTCTCTCGTTGGCGTCTGTTTCTTTGGGTAAAAAGGTCTTAAGTTACGAATGCGTACAAATGCACAATAAGGGGCGTACACCGATTGAACTATTGGATCGATTTGCATCAAAATAAAAAACTCAAAAGATTAATCGGTAGTACGTCAAAATAAAGTGTTCCTCAAAAAGTTCTCAGCAATGTAGAAAATCATTCCTCACAGTCGTTTGATAAAGAAGAAATTAATCTCCTAAACAAGGGATTAAATTTTGCTTTACCTGCTTCAGAAGGCATTTTCGATGAGATTGTTGCAAGTGTTGAAAGTTCAATTCAATACCTTCCTGATTCCTCTAAAGGATTTTTCAAAGAAGCTTGCAAAAATCAAATCTCGACAAATATTGTCACTAAAGTAAATAAACAGTCAAAATCTACAAAAGACAGAAAAATTATCAAACGGTTGCGTAAAAAAGATTGTTTTTATTTAAAAGCTGATAAGGGCAATAAGGTTGTTATTTTAGATAAAGAGGACTATTATGAAAGGGTAGACAATTTGATTAGTAATGGTCCTTGTAAAAAACTTTCTAGAAATCTATTACCAAAAATGGTTACTAAAGTAAGAAATGTACTTAAATCCTGCAACAAAATTATTACTCCAGCTTTAAATAGGAAGTTACATGTATCTAACCCAAGTATACCTAGATTGTACTGCTTGCCTAAGATACATAAATCAGGAAAGTCGGTACGTCCTATTGTTTCAGCAATCGGATCGCCGACTTACCACCTATCAAAATGGTTAACAGAAGAATTCGAAAAAAATTTACCTACTGCACCACCCAGTTTCTCTGTGATTAATTCCAACGATTTCATTAAGAAGATGAAAAATATTCAGTTGCAAGAAGGTGAAATTTTGATCTCCTTTGACGTTTGTTCATTGTTTCCAAGTGTTCGGATACCACAGACCTTGGACTACCTTAAGGATCTACTTGAATTAAACAATCTCAGTCAAGATGTAGTAAAAGAATATCCTTAAACTCACTAAACTTTGCATGAAACAAAATTGTTTTCGATTCAACAATAATTTTCTTCGAACAACATGAAGGAACAGCAATGGGTAACTCTTTGTCACCATTCATTGCCAATCTCTTCATGAACAGATTCAAGACGGAAGCAAAAGAAGGATTGGAGTATTTCCTAGGATTTCGCTTAGGTATGTGGATGATATTTTTGCAGTGTTCGATACAAAAGTCGCTGATATTGATAACTTTGTATCTAAATTAAACAGTCGTTTCGCGTCAGTTAAATTCACATATGAAACTGAAATCTCTGGACAACTACCATTTTTAGATGTATTAATAATTAGAAATAGTGAAAATAAGTTAAAATTTAACATATTATACAGAAAATATACCAGTACTCTAAGATATATTCCTAAGGACTCTCACCATTGTGCTCAACAAAAAATTCGAGTTCTAATTTTCTAGTCCATTGTCTATTAAACTTCCCTCCGCAATAAGGAGAGGTTTGAAAAAGCAAAGGCATTGATTAAGGATATGGCTGCGAGTAATGGATATTCTGTAAGTTTAATTGATAAAATAATTAGGAAACGAAAGTTTAAAGAGTCGCTTCGAATTTTCTCGACCTTTCAAAGTGAAAGAGAAAATACGAAATTTGTATCGATTCCATTCGATCTTCGATTCACCCGTGGTATTGGTAAGATTTTTAAAGATGTAGGTATGACAGTGATTCATTCATCGGGAAACAAACTACAACAACTTTTAGGCAATCTAAAAGACAAAATTGAAACAAACGAAAAGTCGGGGATTTACAAAATTAGCTGTAAGGACTGTAATCAAATATATGTTGGACAGACTAGACGATCAATTCAAACTAGATTCAAAGAGCATATGGCCCATCTCAAATATGGTAGAACAGATAAGTCTAGTGTAGCCCAACATGCGTTTGAGAACAACCATAAAATAGATATTAACAATTTAAGACTAATTCGGAATGTAACAAATATTAGACAGCTAGATGCATTTGAAAGCTTGGAAATCATAGTGTAAAAATTGTATGAATAGTGACAGAGGGCCTATCCCAAATAGCCCGCTTTATTGGTTTAGTGGGTCGTGGTTCACGAACCGTTGCAGTTCGGTGAATCGTGACAATAGTTTATGTATAAATAGGGTAGATTGTTAGCATAAGTTTAGTTTTAATTATCTCCAGATGATGCCAACTTGGTTGGCGGAACGCTAGTGCAGTATAGAACTGTTTTGGTGTTTCGTGGAAATTTACGTCAGTGTTATTTATTGAGAACAATATTTGTTTCTGTTACTATTTTGAGAGTATATATTTGTTTTTATTTTGCTTTTAAAGGTATCTTGTTACTTTTTAAACAATTTCTTTATTCTATACTAATATTCCATACTAATCCTTTCCTGGCAAGAAATGCTCATACCTCCTCGCGGTTCTTGCTGGGTAGTAACAATTTATATTAAGCAAACTTGAATACTGCAATTACTATATGTATGAGTCAATACTTTAAATTCAATACTTTTATTTCAAGTTAATACTTTTTCTACAATTGTAAAATTGTTGCTAGCTAAACGAGCAAAACCTACATTGAAAAAATAAACGTGCCAGCAATACAGATAAATCCTGCTCTACGTTCTATAACGTCTTACGACGCACGCCCCGCCACTAAAGCGATTTCTCCTACTATATGTTATTTTAAAGATTGTTCCATACCTTCAATATCTTTTTCAGATCAGTAAGTACAGCATAATT
The DNA here is from genome assembly GCA_029963845.1 of Rhamnusium bicolor. NCBI lineage: Eukaryota > Metazoa > Arthropoda > Insecta > Coleoptera > Cerambycidae > Rhamnusium > Rhamnusium bicolor. Next base: position 655,682 of record JANEYF010003267.1, on the reverse strand, counting down.
TGTTTAGTGGATGAAGAATCCCTTAGCCATGTGTAATGCCCAGTTCATGTAGTTTTTAAACATAATTTAAGTGGAATGCGCTAAATAGGATGAATAACAAAGCAGTGGAACGTTTAATGAATAACACAAACCATCACTGAGCCTGCCGGTGGTGTGGTGTACAGATTTAATGAATTACTTTCAAGCTTTATTGCAGAGCTGCACTGTTCAATAGCGTTGGGCTTACCTGAAAAAGGAAAATTGGAATTAATGGTGATAAAATTAAAACTAATATACTAGGATAAATTAATTGAACTATGATAAACTGAAAGGGATTTAATTAGTTTTAAGCATAACGATTACATTATTTTAAAAAATATAACGGGACTGTCTAAAAATACCTGATGGTCGAAGGAAAATAGTGGAAATAAAGTAGAACATAGTAGTTGTGTTGTAATATTCTGTACACAGATTCATATGGTTTTAAAGGCAACATATCATAATTGGAAACAAAAGTAAAACATAAACATAAACTTATACAACGATTTCTTCAAGTTAAAATAATAGCGATTAATGTAACAATTCCAAGCTTTATTGAACGAGTCCAATTTACGAGCGAGCGTAGCGATCAAGGCCATAAAGAGGACGAGTTCAATAAAGCCTTATTATGGAGGAGTTGCATATAAAGCTTTATGGTCGACTGCTAAAATCATTTTATAAATTTTATATCTATTCTATGAGAAACGTGCGAAGTGTGCTTTTTCTATTGCTTGGTACCAAATTGTTTATGACATTAGTTTTGTTTCCATAAAACACCTCTTTATAGTATTAGTAAAATAAAGTTACTTTATTTTATTAGTACTATAAAGAAGTGCGGCCGCAAAACTATATTATAAACATACAAATACTTTATAACAATTAGAACGCAGTCGTACATAAATAAATTTTTTGCTCCATCACATTTTGTAAACAAATGTAGGTACAATTAAATAATAGAGGAAGTGGTAAAATATGGGCTAGGCATTTATTATGGTTAACGCGGTATTTCAATTGTATGGGTCGCCATCTATTAAATGGCTGCATGTACCTAGTACTAGTTCAATTTAAAACATATGCATGGCTACCACCACTGCTGCATTCCTAAAAACATTAGTGACAATTGAAGTTCTTCGCGCAGATACAAAGTTCTGCAGATATCTAATTACATCAAACTATTATCAAATTTATTAAAGACAGAAACCTCTCACGGTAAGACCTTCGTAAGATCAACAACATTTATAGGTCATTTTCCAATATGAGCTATTTTAGAGATATAAATATAGAAGGAAAAACAATGGATAGTGCTTTATGTGAGGATTATCGACTCATGTAGACTGTTCTAGTGAGATTTTTGCTTCTAGTTTGGCTAAAGATATTAAAATAAGGTTTAATAAGTTTGTTCTGTTTATTTTCTATTTTTGTGATTTGTGTTGCTAAGTTAAAGATAAAGAATTTATAATTTGTTTTTTTTCCGTTTTAAAGAATTTGTTAAGTTTCAAATAAACTTATTTTGCCTTATTTTAGTCTATTTTTGAGATTTACTCTTCTGGTGCTTTCATTTTATGCAGTTTAGGTCAAAATTATATACCAGCCCATATTTGTAGCATAGTCAAACTAATAAAATTGCATTGTTTTAATTATGTTAAAAAGCTGTTTTTTCATTACTCGAAACATCGCTTTAGCATATTGCAGAATTAAATGTCACTTGCTAGATTTTTGCAAAATTTTAGCAAAAAATACGAAGTTCAGAGTTAAAAAATAAAATGGTAGCCCATATCTGTATCAGTTCCTCTAATAGTAGCTCAATATTTTAACAAATTATGACTAGATTATTCAAAATTAAAGGATTATAACTGGTGGCCACGTAACCTTTTTGCTCGCCATTTTTTATCAGTACTGGCAATGTGCCGTTCTCGAATTTAATTTTGGGAAATATTACAGAGAATACCCCCAGAAATAGTGCCCTCTCATCGGGAATTTAAATATTATGTGCTTTAATGCATTCTACACAAATTTCGGTTTCATGTACTTTATGGGTGTAAAGATTAATAATATCTGATCAGGTTTTTTCTAAAAAACTCGCTAATATAAATTTTCGGAAAATCCACCCATAAGTTTGCATATATAAAGGCACCTCAATGATGATTCTCAAATGTTACTACGTCGAGAAATTTGATTTGGGGGCAATGATTAATCACCCAAATTTCAAAAAGTTCGCATCAGTAGTTTTTGAGATACAAGGGTATGCTCCATGAAATCTGCGACACACTGTATACATGCATATCAAATTCTGTTACTAAATTTATAATATGCTTGTGACATCCTGTATATTTTTACTGAATTTTCTTAAGGGATGTGGTTCATGCTTCACTAATACTAATACTATATTCTTATTTATATTTATGTTGCTAAAGATAATACAGTCTATAAACAAGGCATCACAGAAACACTTAGAAACTTTATAAAGAAAAATGATAAATCAAACGAAAGAAACATTATTTTTTATTTTTAATAAAAAGTATCTCAAAAACACAGTAACAGAATATTTTAGGCCGTATCTTATAAAACTGCTATAAATATGTATTAACTTTTTCCAGTTGTAAATTTTTTTTATATATCCAATTATCTTTATTGAAGTAATAAACAATAACTGACAATATAGAACTTAAATTCTATAATAGTCGACTCGCTAAAACAAATTTTAAAAGAAGAATTTTTTTTAATATATCAAAGTTGATTTTTGTTATTTGGGATAATTTGACATCAAACATAAAAAATGTGTGCCACCAAGCAAATAATGCTTAAATTATTTTGTGTGGGGTTTTCTTTTTTTTATTTATACACTAAAATTATTTAAATTCGCTGATTTATAGATAATAACCACTTTTACATTTTGGTGTACGGGAATACACTCAATTTCAATATCAAAATTACATGCCAGCAATTTTTTTATATTTGTCTAGATATTCCTGATATTCAAAGAATCAACTTCTCTCTGTTAGAGAATGCAAGAAAATATTTGCACACGTCATTAATTTATCAGTAAATACATAAGTTATCTTATAGGGCATTTCTTTTTAACATTCTAAATATATATAAAAATAAACAGAAATATAGTTCAGCAAGAAAATAGTTCATTTAACAAAGATACTGTAAAAAGTATATATTTTTAACAAGAAATAGTCAATAAAAACTAAATAAAACTTCAAATAAAGCACCATTTCTGGTAACACCATATCCAGCCAATTTAATGTGAAAATCACAATAGTATGATAAATCTTAAACAGTTTTTTTTTTCAATTTCTTTTTAGTTATAGTAGACATACACAAATAGACGAATACACATATAAGGATATAACAACAACTTTCATGTTAATTTTCAAAACGTGTTATCCGTTTACATCATGTAATCAAGGAAATCGGTGTCGCCATTCAGTAGCACCCTCTTAAATAAAAACAAGAATAAGGTCTGTTATGTAGCATAAATTATTTTAATTTACTGGGGTGAGGAATTTCATTCTGAAGGAGTAAATATTTTGCTGCTGCCAATTTTTTTTCAAAAATATAGTTTCAAAAAACTAAAAAACACGCTTTTAAAGCACATCAAACTAAAAAGTGAAAAATAATTATTAATATAAACTGAAAACAATAATGAACGAAAAATACTAGTATTATTGTGAAAAAAGCGTGGGTTGCTCGATATACGAAAAATATGGCACAAAGCGCCCCACGCTTTTTTCACAATAATACTAGTATTTTTCGTTCTTTATTGTTTTCAGTTTATATTAATAATTATTTTTCACTTTTTAGTTTGATGTGCTTTAAAAGCGTGTTTTTTTGTTTTTTTAAACTATATTTATTTTTCACTTTTTAGTTTGATGTGCTATGAAAGCGTGTTTTGTAGTTTTTTTAAACTATATTTATATTGCTTATTGATGCTGATATTATAACATATTACGATCCAACAGATATTTCTGAAAAAAAAAATTTTTTTATTTCAGCCATGGGATTTGAACTCACGCCCGAGGAGTCAGTCGTTTCGCGTCGACTAAGACTTGCCCGCTCGGCCAACGACCGAACTGAGAATCACGGAATATACTTACAATATTAAGCCTCTTGCTCTCACGCAGAGGATACGTGAGGAAAGGACTGGCGATCCTGATCAGGATAATGATATAAACTCAAAATATTGTATTGTTACCGGTTAAAAATAAAGGAACCAATTATGTGTCGACCAATAAATTCAGCACCTATCTATCATTGCATATATGTATCTGTCTGTCTATTTCAACGAATTTTATCACCGATCAGGGTATTGCCAGGCGCAACAGGGCGATATTTTTGAGTCCCTTACAAAGTAACATTTAAAAAAAATGTTTTTGTTTAATTTTTAACACGTTTTTTTTAAAATCTCTCATTTTAGAATTATTTATTTCATTTTCCTTATAATATTTGTTAATTTATTTTTATTTAATATCAGAATGCCAGTTTACTTTCACGCCAAATGGCCAAAAATAGTAAAAGAAACGCCTCTGAGTTCTTTTGATGGATTTTAAAAACGTTATGCATCAAATAACCAAAAAGTTTCGGAATAAACAGGGCTACGTAGTTATTTACAGAAATAACAACCATATCCAACACCTTTTTGATATGTACTGACCAAAATACCAACACCATGTCGCCAGCTACCTGCTATAATTTGATGAAGGGCGGGACATCGCAGCGCATGACCTAAAGATGAATAATTTATTGTCTATCAGACACGCACTGGGAGTGATAATTGTTATCCTATCTACAGATAAAACTACGACGGGGCGAACATAGTAACTACGCTCATCAATTCGCGACTGAGGACCCATCTCCGCTATTAATTGTGTATACTAATGTCCGTGTTTGCACCTTCGTGGTTGTAGGGGTTTAGGATAATTTATCCCGAGGGGCCAATTCACTATCTTTGTCTTTGTTATTCTTATAGTTTTAGATAAAAAGAATATTCGCAAATCACTAGAATTTTCGTAAACTCCTAATATCTGTACAATAAACTGAATATCGAAAGAAGGGATACGATGAGGCATTCCCTCGTTACTTCACAAACACAACGTACAATGAGGCAACATCGATGCATAATTCTCTTTCTGTCGCATGCATGACTTTGCTATTTTTATCCTTTATGCACACACCCAAAGCAGGCTTTCTAATTAAACTTTTTCCAATAGTGTATATCCAGCTATGTACAGACTGGAACTGTCTTGAATATTCCTGACCCTTTTCAAACAATTCTAGATTCTTCTTTATAAGTCCAAACTGCCCTAGCTATTTGTTTTAAGTTTTAGTACCGATAACTCTATCTCTGGGCACATTTTGGAATTATGGAATTATGAGTTCATAGGCGTAACAATACTACAGAACATTGAGATACTTCATCATTAAGAGATAATTAAGCAGTCATTAAATGATGATCCTCTTCAATACTTGGCAACACATTAAGAACTGTTTCTTCAGATGTTGCTAATATTGTAGGACCGGGTTTGTGCGCATCTTTAACACTATCAGTTTCATTAAATTTTTTCAGAGTATTACTGATTCGAATGAAAAATAGGGTTCTAATTAGGGTATTTTTTATGGTATATCCGACACACATCTCTAAGTTCATTTCAGGCCTCTAACATCATTAAAATTTCAATTCTTTCATTTTCATTTAATAGTACCATTTTGAATAATGGCACTAAATCATAACCGATGGACATCAACTGATGGATACATTAATTATTGTGCTCATGGAAATGGCCCAAGGTCCTTTTTGTATTCAAAATCATAAGAAATGAAACTTTTTTATGAACAAGCGACAAAGATATTAAAATATTAGCATACAAAAATTACTGTTTTTGTGAGTTTTATAGATGATTTTATGTTGAAATAAGTCAGAAATAACGGTTGGATTTGAACAGCTATTGTGATTAGTATATTATCTGAAATCTAACAATCGCGTTTTAGTTTTTTTCAATATCCTGGTAGTGAGAAGAGATGGTGCCACTAAAACCAATCTTTAACTTTACCTTGAGGATCCCTACCTAAATACGTGAAAATATACAGGGAAATGGTACAATATTCCCAATATCACCAAAATATGGGCAGATACTAAATAAATTCTAAACCAAAATAACAAATAATTCTACCACAATGGCGAACACGATTTGCTTCCATTCCATCGACTACCTCTGTATACTATACGTAAAAGTAAACACATAAAAATGATGTTTCAAATAACTTTTATAACACTTTTGTTTTCACGATTCTTCGTAAACATTTTCATCACACAATTTCTTAAAAAGAAAATATATACTTTTATGGTCACGTAAGAGACAACGATCTATAAAACTATATTTTCTGAAAACCTACGTACATCAAATTGAAAACAATAAAACATAATCGAATTAACCTAGTGTAGCATGAATGCGTATATTTGAAATATTCTCGTTTCAGACCCGGCAAAGCTATATGCGACAGTGGTTTAAATGGTTTTGGAAATATCATATTCGATTTGTTATTATCTATGAGACACTTTTATGTCCTGGAGCACATCCATTCGCGCGAAATGTAATTGCTAATTGCATGCTTGCATTAGATCGTTCCCGGGCTTATTTTATTGCCAGCGATATGATCATACTACTATGCGATTAATGCAGATATTATTGTAACACCACTATAGTTTAAGTTTTTTTATTTCTTTCGTTAAATAATTCGTGCAAAATTAACGTAAACTAAAACTAAAAGTAAACTAATAATATATACAATAATATTCCCCGTTTTTTTTTATTAGAAAAGATGATATACAATGTGTCCAATATAAGAATGCACAGCTTGGGAATCTTGGACATAAAAGATACGTATTCGGTTAAATGGGGAAAAAGTTGCATAATAAAGGGACTATCCAAACGGTCTTAACAAATCTTAAAAAATATTTTTCGTTTTTGAAACATTTTGAAATATTAAGATAAATTTTTAAAACTTTGTTTTAATTTTTTTCTCTCATCGTCAGAAATAGGGAAAATTTAAAATACTGCCTCATTGAAATTTGTGATAGGCTTTAACGTAACAATGTCACATCATCCACCTATTTTTCTTAAATACGGACCTGGATTTTTTTGACGGATTTTGTAAGCTTTATTCTAAATTCACCTATGCAACCAACACACATAGTCAAAGGTCCCAAAGATGACAGAAACTAACTTAAAGCATATTTTTTTCTATGACCTCTATATGAAAAGTAATATTTTCCTTCTTCAAATGCGGGTAGGAAATGGTACTTTCTTTCCCTGGGGAGGCAAAATAGCTTTCTAGCTAGGGACGAACGTATTTTCTATCCGCACCTTGAAATCTCAACGTTTACTAAAATGTCAAAATAGACGTCAAAATCATTGGTCCTATCAAATTTGAATTACGTTGATGCAGTATATGGCCCTTTTCTAAATGTTTTTGAAACCACACCTCTTCAACGTATTGAAAACACTTGTATAAGTTTTATTTTTCGGCCAGGAAATATGATCAGATTTCCTCAAAATACCAGGAATTAAAATGGCTGAACATACGGCAAAGAAGAGATTTACATATCTGTTGTCTAATTCACAAAATTTGCAAAGTTGAATCGCCTTCATACCTGATAAACAAAATCACGTTTAGGGCAGATGTACACAATATTAACGTCAGGGCATAAAGGTCTGCTAACAATAGGTATTATTAGCAGACCGTTATTCGTTTTAATTGTACCCAAGTTGAGCATTTACACAATATAGCAGTGTTATCCGTACAACTAATTATTTCATAATGGGTATTAAGGTTAAATTATTGCTACTATATATTTTATGGTTGTCTCAAACTCATGTTGGGTAACAATATCTTATCTATCTTATCTGTTCTACCATATTTGCGATGTGCCATAGGCTCCTTCAATCTGATTTGATTTGATCATCTAGTTTGTCCAAGATAATTCTTGTTATAGTCCTTACGGCTAATTTCATATATCCCCAACTTTTCTTTGTTTCAGTTATGTCTTTTGGATTACCTTAAAGTTATTGTAGTTTATTTCGCGATGATTGAACAATTGTCATATCTATATCTTTAAAAATCTTACCAATACCACGGGTGATTCGAGGAGGATAGGAGGATCGATACAAATTCAGAATTTTCTCTTTAATTTTGAAAGATCGAGGAATTTCGGAGTGTCTTAAAATGTACGTTTCCTAATAATTTCTTCATCTAAACTTCCAGAATGTCCATTACTCACAGCTATATTCTTAATCAATGCCATTTCTTTTTCAAACCTTCCTTATTGAGGGGGAAGCTTAGTAGTGCGTACCTTGGCTGCCGTAATAATATAATGTTAGTGATTTGACTAATTTGCAAAATGGAAGAGAGAAATCCGTGACTATTGTATTCGACACTAGCGACAATGGACATTTCATTTTGAATTTTTTTTAAGACTTCTGTGCCGTGCTACTATTTGGTCACTAAGTGCGTAAGTAAATTTTTAAAAGGATGTTGTGCGTTATTAGTAGCTAATAGGTATTTAGTAGTTAAGTTGTAACTAATTCTGAATTAATATTTTGCTATTAAAACCTGTATTATTTATCAATAATATGACTGTTTTATTATCAGAAAAGTATGTTATTATTGAAAAAGTGCACGTTTCTGACTAGACTAGTCTATTACAAACAAATAAAAAACATAAAAAGAGTCAGTTTACCATCGAACACACAAAATCCATCTATTTGCTAACTAACAATGAGCCATAATGACGCAAAATGTCTGCATATTTTTTTTACTCTGAATAACTGTATAAGTTTTAATGGAAATGGGTACAACTCCGTATAACTATTTCATTTATGTGTAATACTGTTGTAATTTAATATATCCAAAAGTTAATTCATTTACATATTACATTAAGACGGCACAATATGTTATTTAATATGTATATACACAGTATTTTGTTTACCCTACTCTAAACACGGGAATATTTAATAACAATGTAAATTTAAATAATTTGTGGTTTATGTAAAAGCTATAATATTAAGATTATATGAGCTCGAAAATAAATCCTCGCCATGATCACGGCCTCTCCAGCAACTCCTGAATATTCACATCTCAACCTTGAGGCTCTATTATTAATGCACATTTGCAATGTAAAGAGGGTCATTGCCAATGTTTACTTTACAATAAGGGCTTACCTCTAACACGCCGCAATCATTACTCCGACCTCTCACCTAGAGATTCTCAATGGCTTTGCCAACACATTTATGTCATATTAGCCGATGATTAATTTTCATTAAACGAATTTATATCAATATTAATGCTACTGAGCGCTTGAAGTGGGAACACTTACTAAAATATTGATGCAATCAAAATGTTAACACAAATAGAACACAATTTTGATTCCATGTGTGTAGAACCCATGTTATACTTTTATTATATAGAATGTCTTACAGCGGCAATGTTTTGAAAAAATCTTTGACATATTTCTCAAGGATAAAAAATAAGACGAAATCTTTATTTCGAATTATCGAAATTAAACTTACTTTTTAACACAATATTCCACATAAAATTTGAGAAACACTATTTTTATGCAGTCAAAAATGTTAACATTAAAAACGCTGACACCGAGCATAGTAAATAACAACTTGTTATGGTTTTAACAACATCCTATACGATTGATTCATTTTAATGGTCTCTTCTTGAATATGTTTAATAATATTTTGTTAGCATATAATTTTTTTTACAAATATTCCAATTACTTAGTTGATTTGTGAATATTTGGAAGGTACTAACCAGTACCAATTCCTTTCTTGTTTAAGTTGCACAGAGAAGTAAAGCGGAAATTTAATATGTCTCACGACGTCTTCTAATGGGGTCGTGAAAAGAGTAACTATGAAAGATCAGGGCTCTGGTGTTGCATGCAGTGAGCCATGGCTGATTAAGAAGGCAACGTCAAACTATTGTAGTCCACTTTCAAGAGTGATATGCAAGGATGTAAGATAACACTTAAATGAGCCAACAATTATACTAGAGATATATTCTGTGCAAGAAATGTTGTGCTATTTGACATGTGCATTTTGTTCCACCAAAAAAATAAGATCAGTGAAGCACCTTTTTTTGAGATGTACTATTTACAATAGTTGGTGCAAAAATTGGTGAGACTGAACGGCAAGCTTAAGTACATACATATATTTTCCATAAACTGTATTGCGTACGCCCTTAATAACTTAACTATATACTAGGCAGAGAAAATATGCCATATTGCCATTTTTCAGGGCCCGGCCGGCAGTTATATAAAAAAAAATCCTGTTACTGATATATAAACACACCACATAAAAATGTGTGGTGTTTCTTTATACACCTGTAATATATGCAACCAGTATAACTAGTATTGACTGGAACTTGTAGGAAGTTGTGATAAATTTGTCGAACATGTTTAGGTCCTAGAACTATTAGATGAATCATCCAGTACACAAATATACCGGGTACTTCACTATTATATAGAATATCAATAATAAACCTATGATAATGGAGCTAAATATCCAACAGCAAACTTAAGAATTGGTGTTAAATATTTATGACAAACCCAATAAAATAATGGATTATAATGACCTAATCCGTAGCAGCAACATATTTGTGGTCTAAAAATCCACAACGTGAATGTGGCAGTCAAAACAAACTATAACCCGATGATTGACATTTATTAAGTTCACGTGTTAATTCAAGTATCATGTGTGTTAGCGTAATTGAGGGAAAGAAGAGTTCACTTAATTTCAATCAAGCCTTCATCAAATCTAAGTACGTTCGTGTTAACTACCGGAGGCGACGAGCGCGATGAGTCTCTTGTAAATATTATGGAAAATTGTTTAGTTTTCGTAATGAGGTGGAAAAGTTAGCGATAAAATGAAACCATTTAAATTACAAATCAAAGTTACATAAAGTTTCATGAATACAATCTAATGGAAGTTTAATAATTAAAACATCGCGAATCGTTCCTGATCTATTTCTTTTCCTAGAAGTTTATTTAAATATAGCTTTTACTGATTTTATATTTATGTTTTACAAAGTTTGCTAAGAAGTTATTAGATAATTAACTTAAGTTGATAATGTTGTTAAATAAACTATAACTGAGTAGTTTATTAGTAATTTTTTTTATTTCATTTTCCACTAGTTACAAATTACAAAGTGGATGTAGATAAACCAAGATAATATTTTAATACAATATTAATTTCAGTATTTATGTAGAATTATCTTTAACTACTAATTATTAAATACTAAATTTAATAAACAAATATCAATCACTATAACAACAAAAATAATATAATTTAAAACAAATTAAGTTCCTCTTCTTGATAAAAGTTAAAATATAGAGTGGAATGAAAAATAATATTAACTGAAAATTTTTGTTAATTATTATTTACTAACTTTTACAAATCTAATCACAGATAAGTATAATATATATCTTTTTAAAACAATTGTTTTCCCGGCCATTTGCCAAAACGCTGAAACTTGGATTACAAAAAAGATAATATGCACATTATGTTCAGTACTACTGACTCAATAATGTTATTTTTAATTTGAACTATTCTGTCTAATAAAACGAAAAATAAATAAAACACAAGGTACTCACCAGTTGACACTCACTTTAAAAAACTTTAAAATATCTACCGACACGTGTTTCTGCTTGCCTTTAGCATCGTCAGGGTAGCCGGCACATTTAAAGAATCCAAAGTAAGGAAACTTGTAAACCCCAATGTAATAAACATTAATGGCTTCAAAGAACAGAATAATTGAAATTATATAGTGGAAATACCCCTTATTAGGGCCAATGAAATAATTTAAAAACAAATTAAGTTCCTTTTCTTTATAAAAGTTAAAGTATAAAGTGGAATGAAAAATAATATTAACTAAAAATTTTTGTTAATTATTATTTACTAACTTTTACAAATCTTATCACAGATAAGTATAACATATATCTTTTTAAACAATTATTTTCCCGGCTATTTGCCAAAACGCTGAAACTTGGATTACAAAAAAGATAACATGCACATTATGTTCAGTACTACTGACTCAATAATGTTATTTTTAATTTCAACTAGTGACACTATGTGGAAGGAACTTGAAATCCTGAGCAGTTATTATTTGTGAACTGTTTGTAATATATATGATTTAATTCAGCTAAGGTGATCGCAATATATACTGATTTTTTCGAGCTTATGTAATAATAAATATAGCATAGTATATTTCATCAAAAGCTTTAGTAGACTCTATTAAATGATTTGGGAAACACCATGTTGTTCATCAGTGATTATATTTTTCACTTAATTAAAGATTTCTCTATGAATAAGTAGCTATAACATATTATCAAATACGGAAAATTTACTAATTGGCCTTGTGCTTATTACTCGAATTAAATATTGATACAACATAGCCAGTTTACCATTTACTTGGGAAAGCATATTTTTGAATAGATGTGTTATGTATAAAGGCAAGAAATGTATACAGGTAAGCTGAAATTTTTTTTGAAAAATACAGGTGGTATAACATCTACTTCTGTTGCTTTTTTATATAAATTAATTACGCCTAAGCTTTGCATATTAGTAAAATGATTTTGATCAAGGTTCACAAAATATATGTCAAAGTTTGGTAAATTTGTAGCGCCTTTTGTAATAAATAGAAAACAAATTGATAACATTGTTACCATGATTAACTTCTCTGCTATTATAAAATAGGGTTTGCATATTGTATTTTTTTTATTAGAAATAAATTGCCAAAATACATTCTTATTTTCGGATATATCTGCTTCAATGGAATTTATATGTTTCGCTTTTTATTAGTTGCTTAAAGCTTTGACGCAGTAGAGAACTGATATTATAATTTGTTGATTTCCCACTTTTTGGGATATCTTAATTTCTATTTTTAACACGCTTTTATTAGCTTCACCTGTATGTTTGCTTGCTTGCTTGTTGTTGCTTGTTTGTTTGTTTGTTTGTTTGTTTGTAACCGACTATTTGGACTCGATTTTGACCCACTTTAAACGGACAGATTTAATTGAAACTTTGTACACTTACGAAGAACCGGTAACAATACAATAATTTGACAAGTTTATATCATTATCCTGATCAGGATCGCCAGTCCTTTCCTCACGTATCCTCTGCAAGAGAGCAAAGGCTTAATATGTAAGTACATTCCGTAATTGTCAGTTAGATCGGTGGTCGAGCGGGCTAAGGCAGTCGACGCGAAACGACGGACTCCTCGAGAGTGAGTTCAAATCCCACGGCTGAAATAAAAAAATGGTTTTTTTTTTCAGAAATATCTGTTGGATCGTAATGTTATAATATCAGCATCAATAAGCAATATAAATATAGTTTAAAAAACTACAAAACACGCTTTCATAACATATCAAACTAAAAAGTGAAAAATAAATATAGTTTAAAAAAACTAAAAAACATGCTTTTAAAGCACATCAAACTGAAAAGTGAAAAATAATTATTAAATAAACTGCTTTGTGCCATATTTTTCGTATATCGAGCAACCCACGCTTTTTTTCCGAATAATACTAGTATTTTTCGTTCATTATTGTTTTCAGTTTATTTTAATAATTATTTTTCACTTTTTAGTTTGATGTGCTTTAAAAGCGTGTTTTTTAGTTTTTTTAAACTATATTTATTCTATATATAAATTGCTAAATACTATATCTAATATTTTTGTATTATTATTAGATTGATTTGATTATTATTAGATTGCATAAATTTATAATAAATTCATGAAAAATTGTCCATCATGTAACAATAATTTTAACAAATTATAGTTACCCTGACGAGGGTGCGGGCTAAGCTAAGAGTCTGTGGATGTTCTTCAAGTGGGACGGTGAACGTCGCGTAGCAATATCGTTAAATTATTAATTTAAAATGTTTAATAATTTTATTTTAACGGATTACAGTATGTAAGGCATTTCTATGTTCTTGACAAGTTCATCATTTCCCTATCTAGGTTTTAATATCGATTTTTATAGAGCTGTATTAGTTTAGTGTAAAGCCCGTAGGCTAGTCGCCATATTTGCGCGTCCTTTACATTAAACTAAATTCTTGAGTTTGGATCGCCTTACTATACTCTATAGATGAAATTTATATCGATTATCTAATTAGTAATTATCTTATCGTACCTTGTCAATTAGCATTTTTGTTGCTAATTTGCTATCCCCACTCTTGGATTCAAGTCCTTTTTTCTTCCTGCTGGAGAACACGAAAAGTCTCATGGAGACTGAAAAAGTCTGTCTATTTTGATGTCAATTAATTTCATTTTTCTTTACCTTTACAAAGCTACATATTTTTAATTTACGGATTCAAAAGGCTGTGGCCTACATTTTTGGCTAGTATTAACGTATTGAGGAAGGTTAACTTAATTCATTAAAGTTTATTAGATTGTACCGATATTTATCGTAAATAACGTTTAATAACCTAAAGTCACACCACTTTTATTTTTCCGTGGAAATTAATAGAATTTATTTCTGTGAAAATTAATATAATTTATTTAAAAGATAAACTATTTACCACTTTTTCTGTTAAAATTAATATAATGTATCTAAAAAGTAAAGTACTTTTCTCCTTTCCTGCTATATTGTTACACGGTGTGATATTGGAATAAATCATAATATTTCATTTGCAAAACTTATATTTTCTCTTGTATTTGTTTAAGCATATTTTATTAGATTCTGCTTCAAAACGCAGCGTCGGGTATTTTTTCCTTTGGATAACGGTATATATTTCTTTTTAAGAAAATCCATAATTTAGTTTAAATTGCATAATTAATATCATTATTAATTAATATTATAATTCTTAAGAGTGATTATTATTGTTTTTTCTTACCTTAAATTCATTATTAAATTCAATTAATTAAACTAGAATTTATTACTTACCAGTTGAGTAATTTTTTATTAATCACTTTTCCGCTATTTTTCTCTTAACTATTTTTCTTATCAAGAAAAATTGTATAACTTTGTTGTATAACTCAAACCTTTTGGTTAGTTGTTATTATCTGTCGGTAATTTTCTCCTCTAGAAAATTAACCGAATTTTGATTATATTTAACTAATTCATTAGTTGATTTCAGTTACTGTTTATACACACCACCGTCATATTTTTTTCTTTTGCCTTATTGTGTTTTCTTGACCAACCGTAACTTCACCTATACATATTTTCTGTATTTGTTGTTATAAATGTTGAATGGTAACTTTTCTTTTATGCACGAGACCGGGAAGACGGTTTAACCATAAATCCCACTAAATAGGGTAATTAATTACTTGTTGGAATAAAAATTTAGATCAGCAGTAGCCGTTGTTCCCCTAGAAGTCTGCATCTCATCATTATCCTCACTAGAAAGCGGCCGGCCGAGCTATAGTTCGTGAAGGAACCAAGATAAGTTATAAACCAGTAGATCAAACTTGAACTTTCATCAGCTTAGATTTGAATAAGGTACTGTCTGTCTGTCTATAAAATCTAGAACTTGCCAGTTATTATCAACCATTACCGTCGTACCAGTCAAAGTAAATTTTTGTAATTGTTGGGGTAGTTGCGGAGTGAAGGGAAAAATACAATTATTGTATTTTTTTTATTCTGCTTCACACTTTTTTTTGTCTTTTGTTGAATAATAAAACTTAATTTTGTTGTAAATAATTTTTCAATTTTCAATTTAATTTACATGTAATTTTGTAATACCTATTACAAGTAAAATATTCTAATTGTAATATATTTTGTTTTTTGAAAGAATCTGTTTTTTATTTTTATAAAAGGGAGGGGTCTCCCATTGTGCAAAAAGTCACTGAAATAAATAAGTTTCTAATTACCAATTTATTGGATGATACCCGTAACTATTGTTATTAATATTTTTATTGTTAAAAGACATGTTATCTTTTAACTTGCTTCATACCGTATCAAAAATTGGTTATAATCAAAGTGGACTATCTATTATCGACATTTATTGGTTCTAAAAAATTTTCATTTAAGAATGAAACTCGACCTACCTGGAACAACCATATTAAATAGTTAGTAAAAGTTGCAATGTGGAATATATAGGACAAACAACAGTTGATATAAAACACCGTTTCAAACAACATGCTTTGATACATCTGCTAATAAGCAATGCAGGACAGTATTTCCTGTTAAAAAAATAATTTTAAGAAATAAAAAAGCCAATGATACAAGTTTATATTATTCTTTCAAAGCCCTTTGGATAGAAAGATGGAAACGCAAACAGGTGCGCTATTTAAAAAATGTAAATGTAATATTCTCTAACACTGGTTTAATCATATCTAGAATTTAAGTTAGGTTACTAATGGGGACACACTATCTTTAGAATCATAACACAATGTATATTCATCGCTAAAAGTGTAAAAATTTGTCAAAGCCCAATTTGAAATTGTTGCACGACAATGTCATTTTCACAGTCGAAATAACTAAAAATAAAAATTACTACGTCCCTGGCTGATTAGCTCATGCATGGAGGTTCTCGCGCGACAAGTATACCAATTAGCAACTGCTCGCTCTTTCATCTCAACCCGTTTAGCAGGAATAAAGACACAATCAACATAAATATGAGATTATCACCCACTTTATTATGGCCTTTTAATGCAGAAATAAAACGGCTATTTGTTTTGTTATTTCTCGAATAGCTCGTTACTTCCATTCACACAGATACCGGGGTAACTTTATTACTTTTGCATTGTATATCCGGCACCTTTTTGTTTCAACTGCTACGCCTTTGTTTCTCTACGTTGTTTATGGTTGTTACAACAATAGTTTTCGAAAACTTTGATATGACTTTTGTTCCTTATATTGCTTCAACTATCAAGTTATTGTCTTTTGTTTCTCGGACGTTTCCTCTGGTCCTGACGTGGTCTGAATAGGGAAGTAAAATTTGTGGAAAATTATAGCTTCAAGAAATAAGATATATTTTTCTTAAAACAATTGTACAGTTTCATTTATTATGTGTAAAGATAAAAATACCTGAGATTAATTGTTTAGTTTTTATCAGGCCTTACATTAATTTTGTGAGTCAGTGTTCCTACATTATGATATGATGATTGATGAAACAGTACGTTCTGTTATATTTCTACAACCTCGTTGGATTGTAAGTTGGCAAAAATGGCCAAAATAATTACAAAAGATGTATAGATGTAAGATTTTTGGTATAGATGTTTGTGATAATGATTACTAACCATTTTAAAAGTTCCCAATAATCCAAATTCAGTTATGTATCATTCTGGATAACAAGGGCTGTACATTTTATTTAATAATTACTAAATAACCGTTACGCACACTAAATATATTTAAATTAAAATACTGATTGCCTTAAGAAACTACGATAGTAATAAAATATATCACAAAATCATACTCAACAAATATCACACGGTCTGTCAGATTTATATATCCTCCGTTTCGTTGCTACTTTTTAAGACATTAATCTAACTAAATAATTGTATATGAGTATAAACAATATCGGCGTTTAGACCATGTGCATAGAATTTCAACGATTTTTTAATAAAATTGATTTACTATTGTGAAGTACAGCGTGATCATTTTATGTGCCTCTTCGATTCCACTGTTTGATTTTCCGCCTAGGCAAAAAAACTCCAAAATATACTTGTATTTTTTTCTGCGGGATCCAAAATCGAAAAAAAAAAAATTGAACTGAGAAGCAAATTTTCAAACAAGTACTTTTTAATTCAGCAAAATTTGATAACATTCGAAAATAACTGATAACACGGTTATCTTATAACAGATCGTTAAGATTTTTAATAATTTTGAAGAAAGAAGGTGGAGAATGAATTATTTTTAAACTTTAAAAAATTTTAACACGTGAATAGGTTTATTCAACGAATCTTGCGTCTCTCACTCAGTAGCGGAATGGAATAGTTTCCTTTTGAAAATTTGCACCTCAATTACAAATAAAAACGTTATGACCGAGAAACCAAAAAATGCAAAAACTGACACCCTGTATATTAATACGGAAAAGGAAATGTGACAATTCACAAATTATACCTAAGTGTGTTTTGTTGAATTGAGATTCTATATTTAGAATACGGGCTACCCTACATACCCCTAACTACATAAATATCCTCGAAATTCTTAATTAGCGTCGTCCCACCCATTCAAAGGGTTAAAGAATAACAACCAATTAATTAGGGCTCATTTCCGCTAACGAACTTAAAAGACAACTATGCAAAGTTTAAGATTTAGATCTCCCGAGTCTGGCTTTTAAATGTACAGACATGTTAATTACTTTAACATTGCCTGTAGGTAGACATGAAACTAAGTCAAAGCAAATTTTGTAATAACAACTAAACAACGGTTTCCCAAAATTATGTTAGATAGGGTGACTGCTATAATGGCTTTAGGGAGATAATGTCGCTAAAACGCTAGATAATAACACCAAAACATAATTTAAGCTTATCAGTAGCTACCAATAATATAATAATTTTTACAAAAGCCAAAGCTTCGTTCATTCTCAAATGAAATTAGGATATTTAATATTATAATTTGGGCAAATATACTTTTAAAAATAGCCTGTTCACTTATAAGAGAACATGTCATAAAGTAAGTATTGGGTATTAAATGAGGTTTTTATTGGAGGTATACCACAATTCAGGACATTTCTTCAATTAGGCTAAATTAGTATAGAACCCGAGTTACTCAATAAATGCATTGAAAAGCTGTACTTCATTATTTATTTATTTATTTACCTCAGATACACCGTCTAACAGTATTTGCATACTAATTATAGGATAGGAATACAGCATAATTAACAAAAAAAAAAAAATAAGAAATATTAATTCAAAAAAATAATGGCAATTGAAAATTGACAATTATTACAATGCATTTGCAGCAGCAAAAAAAGAAATACATTAAACAGCATTTACATTACTTTTTACAAATAACTTTTTGATCGAGTTAATACTACAGATAAAAATATCCAAATTATCTTGAACTGAATGATAATTGTTGCATAGACAAAATAAAGGTGTTGCGATTGAAGTAATATTAAAATTAAGTTGACTTAAAATAAAAGGGCAGTCTATCTTATTATGAATAATATTACGTAAGAATATAAGAGAATGCATTTCCCTTCTATCTTTTAGAACATATTATGCCTAGTTAATAGTTGTTCATGTGGTTCTCCAATAACTGGGTAAATGCCATCGATCTTAAAGGATAAGTACTTTAAAAATTTGCGCTGAATACTTTCTAAATTACTATATGTTTGATACCCAGATTTTCAAATTATACTAGCATATTCTATCTTAGACAGAATAAAAGAATTAAACAATAAAAACAAAAAGTCAGTGTCATTAAACCCTCGTGAATGCCTTATAACTAAACCAAGGTTTTTGTAACTAGAAAGTACAACAGCATTAATATGAAGATTAAAGCTCTGCTTTGAATCAAAAATAACTCCTATGTCTTTAAATTCAGTTACCCTATTTAGAGACATATTATTAAGTGTATAATTGTAAATATGTATACCGTTCAGTTTTTCTTTGTTAAAGATAGAACGTTACACTTTTGTACATTCAGTGCCAAGTTACTTTTTACACACCAGTCATTAATTTTATTCAAATTTATTTGCAATAGAAGGGAATCGCAGATAGAATTAATATCACAATAAATTTTCAAATCATCTGCATTCAGAAGACAATTGACGTCAATCATATCTACAATGTCGTTGATAAAAATAACGAAAAGAAGAGGCCCAAGTATGGAACCCTGTGGTGCACCAGATGAAGCAATGAATTCGCCAGACTTGAAACCACGGTATTCCACGTATTGGCGCCTGCACTGCAAGTATGATGAAAAAAGTTTAGACAGTTTATACAAAAGAATACCATGATCAAGACTGTCGAACGCCTTGCTAAAATCTGTATAGATGACGTCAACTTGTCCACCAGAATCCACAGATTCGGAAATGTACTGTGTTAAGCAATATTGGACCATTACTTATATATTTTTTTAATATAAACGTTTTAATATAATTAATTATACTAACACTTTAATAAAAATAGTAAGATAATTTATTTAGTTAAGGATACAGAAACAAAACTGTTTACTCTTTTTAAAAAATCATATCAGTTACATTAGAACTTTCAAATTTAGATTGACCTCGGATAAAATGCTACTTGAGGGCGCGAGCATGCAAAATTTAAACTAGATGGATACTCGGACATAAAAAAATGAAAAATTCCTCAACTTTTATGTTTAATGTTGTGTCTTTTAAGAATATATTTGCCATAATCATATGCTCACGCCATAAAGTAACTCTTTAAACATAAACTGTAAAAGTTATACGTGGAAATGTTAATAAGTTTCCTGTTAAAACTTTCTAAAAAACCTTATAATCAGAAATAATTGCACTGGAAGGTGCTATGCTCTACAGAATATTGACGTAAATTGTGTATATATAACTTTAAGTACAAGTTCATTGTCCACTATATAATTGTGACATATTTAGGGTTGTTTCTTCTAAAACTTGGATGTTGATTTAAATGTGTTAAAGGAATCTTAAAAGGAAACAAATCAGAAAGGCTCATGCCGCAACGGTTTCATAAAAAAAGAACTCAGCTTTAATATGTTCTGAAATTAAATTATGGTGACTGACATTTTCTGTGAAAAAATGGGGAATTCATCCTTAGACAAACAGTTACTGCCACAAAAGATTTTATAAAATATCTAACAAATAGTGGCCCTGCAACTTAACCTTGATCTTGAATGAAGTAGTAGCCTTGGCCTTAAGTCTAACCTCCATGATGACGGAGATAATGTCTTTGGCCCTGAAGAGTATCCCATGCAATCTTCATGTTTGCATAAAGTTAGAAACGAACATCTTGATGAAAATAAGAAATAGTCAAAAGGGTAGAAGTCGATAGTATAAAAACGACAATGGATTAGCGTCTATCAGTTAAAGTTTAAGATTAATTATTGTGGATGAAAATGATGAACACAGTTTTGAGAAAGTAAATTAGTAAATTACATTAGTGAAATTCGTGTTGATAATATGGAGTTAGGCGCTGATGCAACAGCTAGTGATAGCGGAATAGAAGAGGACTAGAGGTTTATTTTATTCATCAGCTAATTGCCTACTTGTGAATGGTGCGGATAAATTCCAAACTGATTGTAAACAATGCTAAACGATAGTTTTGGGTCTTTTACAATTATTTCATTGAAATTGTTGCATTTTTTATCATTATTTACTTCTGCAGGATATTTTTTTACAGATACTTAGTTTGAGTTTTTTTTAATGCAGTTGTAGACAAAATAATAAAATTATTATTGAGGATTACATAAACATCCTTTCAAACCTAACGTGATACCAATAATAAATAATTGTAGTTTTTTATATTTTATACTGTCATTTTTATCTGAATACTCTTCTATTAAATATTATGGTAAATAATAAATCACACACAAAGCTTCAAATACATTTATCATAGAAACTATTAAAACAACTATTCAATCTAGAAGCAAGAGTTTCATTTAATTAAATAAAAGTATTTTTAGTATTAAAATATTGAGATTAAAAAAATATTGACTCACCAAAAAGATAAACTTTTACACATAAGAAATGACTGCCTCCAGTTACAAAAACGAAAACTCCTAGTTCGATATATAGTCCTTCATGCTTTCGGAATTCATCAGGAGGCTGGTTTACATGAACATATTCTTTACAAAAATATTTAAATTACATAAATAAAAATATGAACTTTTATCTTATTTATTTTCTTCAAATTAAGAGATGATTGTAACTTTAGTCATCACAATGACATTCATGACATCTAACCCAAAATAAATAAGCCCATTCTTTTCATACATTTCAAAAAATCTGATATTTCATTTGCTTCGTATTTATGTGGTTCTAGAAAATAATAAAATAATTATGGGTTTATATATTACATATTATAAGCATCCTTTCAAATCTAACATGATAATAATAAATACCTATAGTATATTTTTTATATTTTATACTATCATTCTTATCTGACTGCGCTAGTATAACAGTTTTAGGTTAGATGGTGAATCAAACACAATACATCCAATATTGAAAAAGTGGTACTCAAAATCAATTTCTGTAAATATGACCATGAAATGAGAAACGGTTCTTAACAAAGTTACAAAGAATTTTCTACGAAAAAGGTTTAGTTCCTTGTCTTTGGGGCAACCCTTTTACACCAAAAACGCATAACGTTAATAATGTGCTGAATTACACTCGTAATTAACCGTGCTCTTGTCTAGGTGTTTCTCCAGATGCTATTTCTGATGAGGAAAATAGAATTTTTCTGCGTATATATGCTAAAAGAAATTAAACATTAGTGAACATCTATTTCATTTGTTTTAAGAAAGGAGTTGTTCAAGAAAGAAAGCGTCATTACCGCCAACTGAGGATGTTATTGCTTCTATAATTATCAAATTCCTATTTAAATTTAGCAAACATAATTTCTTGTTTATTTCATCAACAAAACCACCTACTCCACACAATATTTTCCAGAATATTGTTTTCATCTGTACCAATGAATGTGACCAGGTTTGTGAGTGTCAAAAAATTTGCTTGAGGTGTACAATCTTTGCCTAAATTACAACTGAATTGAGATCACTGAAGATACTGATAATAATAGCAATACAAACATAGATAATGATACAGACATTGACATCCATAATGACTTGAGATACTTTATATAAAGCGAGAATGGAATATTGGGAAGAACTTTTCTCTAAATCTCTGGATAAACCAACAGCTAGTAAAGAAGTCAAAACATTAAAATTGGATTGAGCTAAGCGATGTGCTGTGGACTAAGCCTACTGGGGATACCACGTAAAAACTGCGATATATACTTTATGTTGAAGCTCACCTCGTTTTAATTTGTTTCAATGTTATTTATATCGTTGTTCCTTAGATTTGCTATTGTATTGTCACAACAGCAACGGCGCACTCCAGGTAGCTTGCGTGGCAGCACGCATGTAGAGACAGAACTCATAAGAATGTACGAGAGTAAACACGTGCGACACTCTCTTAGATTTATTTTTTGTAAATTATTATAATATGTAACTGCAACTTATGTTTCCCGACATCTAAAATACATTAAATGTATTATTGAATTGTGTTTTCAGTTCACTGTTCCTGTTCCTTCACCCGTTATTTAGCCTGACCTCTGGAAATCAGCAGGCCACCAAGCATAACCTCGGCAAGGTGTTCACTTCAAGAAACAATTACCCAAGAAGTTCAATGGCCCCGTCACTTTACTTCTAAGCTGTAGCTCGTGTGAAAATAAGTACGAGTATAATAATTTTTCCAATACTTTATATTATGAAGGCCCTTCTTTAAAGCTCAGGTTGAACAGTAAGCAGAAAACACCCATGACTCTTTGTTATTTCACCACATTGCTAAAAATAGCGCTTTCGAGACATTACCACCACGTGGATGTCTTTCAAACCATTCATATTGTTAATTTTCTTTTTTGCCTATTTCTCGAAGGGTTGCTTTGCTGACAAAAGGATATAAACTTTTTTTTGTGGAAAATTTCAAGATAGGTATATAACTTTATTGGGACATTTTTTTGGTAGAAACAACCGGATATTTGCGAAAAACTGATTTTGGGCACAATCAGTTGGATTTTAATTTTTTCCAATACTTTTCCCTATTTTCTTGTACTATTAGAATTAGGCAATAAAGAAGATGGTAATTATACCATTTCAAACTAGAACTATATTAGATTTATCCAGCGCAGAGAATAATCATGGACTAACTAGAACTAGGATTATCGAGTAGACGTAAAATTACGTACATTCCACGCGAAGGAATGAGTGAAAACCTCTTCATTAGCTAAAGTACAGACGAGTATTGTTAGTCTGGGAACCAGCTCTCTATAACAATTCACTAATAGAAATATAGGTGGATACATGTTCTATGCAAAATAATTGGAATTTTTAAATATTACCGTTTTTTAAATATACGCTAACTTTAATACAAATACATAGTTATTTAAATTATTTGCTTCTGGATGCAAACTTCATAAACAAAATAAGAAATATTCGCTTTGAATTAAGAAACACGACGATGAATATTCTGCTGAACCAGATTTAATTAAAAGTTATTGTGTTTACAAAGAGATTCAGATGAGAGCCAATACATTTCAATAAAGAGTTATTTGCTCAAAACACATTTTTTTATGTTTTAGCAATTTACAAATGAAAGTGAATGAATTCATTTAAACCTTTTTTTATAATGGACGGAACCGAACTATGTAACCACAAATTACATAATAAGATAAGCAAAGGTTAGAGTACATACTTATGATAAAGAGGGAAATTAAATAACAGTTCAGTATATTTTTGTTTCTAAAACGAGAACGAAATAATGAACAAATAAAGTGTAGTCTGAAAATGTACTCAAAATAATTTACACCTGACGCTTTCAAATGCTAATTGGAAACAGCAAAGTTAGAATAACAAAACATACTATGTTCATCTGCCTGAGAGAATGGACATTCTGCCACTTCAACGGAATACAGGGTGGACACGTTTAACTTAGACAAAATCGATTGATTTTAACTCAAAATCGAGAATCTCGCTATGCCTTTGCCACCCTATATAAGTGATTATAAATACGTAAAACTTTGTTCAATTAATATGTTTTAAAAACTGTTTGGTGATCCTTATTTATATGTTTTTCTTTGTAAGTTGTTGGGAAGTGGGCAAAAAAGGAGAAAACCAGATTTTCTTTTTATCATGTGTTTAACGTCGCGTCGGCCTTTTTCCGCTACCAAGGTCAATCACCGGCGCCAGGAGACGATATACCACTAACCTGGAAATTTTGTCGAACCTATTCCTTGTCGAAGAATTGGGATTTGATACCTGCCTAACATCTTACAGACAAGGGGCCGTCTGCTTTACATCCCCTCCAAAGATTGGCATGTCCAATACACAATCCACGCTTAAAACTGCATAACTTCTGTGATTTAAGCTGATATATAAACCAACAAATAAACTGGAACATTGCTCTACACTTGCCAGGAAAAAGCCGAAGCATTCGCGGACAGCTTGGAACTGCAGTGTAGGGAAAACCAACTCGATGATGAGGACGAGGACTGGGTTGATGACGTGGAACGCAGAGTGCGTCAACACTCCAGAGGAGGTCAAGGAGATTCTAAGGAGCTTAAAGCCGAGGAAAGCTCCTGGATGTGACAAGATCGGAAACATCGCCCTCAAGAAGCTACCCAGCAAAGGGCAGCCCTGGTGAATATCATCAACGGGATCTTGAGGCTCAGATACTTTCCGGACAGGTGGAAGAAGGCCGACGTCATAGTCATCCCGAAGTCAGGTAAGGAACTACTCTTTCCCTCCTCTTACAGGCCCATCAGCCTACTCTCAGCTGTGAGCAAGGTAGCCGAGCGCGTCATCTTGAGAAGAATAGAAGAGGAAACCGAAGAGCTCCAAATCATCCCGGATGAACAGTTCGCGTACAGGACAGGACATAGTACGGAACTCCAAGTGCTCAGGATCACCGAAGAAGTCACCAAAGGTTTCAACCAAAGACAGGTCACGGCGGCACTACTCCTGGACGTTGCGAAGGCTTTCGACAGGGTCTGGCACGATGGTCTACTAGCTAAAATGATGAGTATGGGTTATCCCATTGCACTCGTCAAACTAGTTAGATCATACCTGCACGGGAGACAGATGCGAGTGAAGATCAGGGACAGTGTGTCCACGTATCGACCGATGGAAGCCGGAGTCCCCCAAGGCTCTGTGCTGTCACCCCATCTGTTCGCTGTCTTCACCTCTGATCTCCCAAGGGCCGAAGGCACCGCAATGGCACTCTACGCGGACGACACGGCCGTCACGGCCAGATCCTGGAGAGCGAGAACAGCCACCAGAAGACTCCAAGAGGCAGCCTCTCTTCTGGAAGAATGGTGTATCAAGTGGAAAGTCACAGTCAACGCGGAGAAAAGCCAGACGATTCTCTTCAGGAAAGGACGCAAGGAAACCCCCACAAGACACGTCTCCATGTTCGGCGAGGACATCCAATGGCACAATTCCGTCAAGTACCTTGGCGTAATCATGGATAAAGGTCTGACATGGAGACAGAACACCGAAGCCATCGTGGTAAAGGCCAAGCGGACGAGAGCTCTCATCTACCCGATGGTAGGGAACCAGAGCAGGCTCAGTCTGAGAAACAAGCTTCTGCTAGTCAAAGCACTCATCAGACCACAGCTGACCTACGCCTCCGTAGCATGGGGATACCAAGCGAAGACCTATCTGAAGAAGATCCAAGCCGTGGAAAACGTGGCCATCAGGACAGCGGTGGGCGCACCATGGTACGTTAGAAACGCTGACATCTTTAGGGACCTGGAGTACACACCAGTCACCGAAATCATCCGGGATAGAGCGAAGAAACTGTACACCTTAGCTGAGGAGCACAGGAACCCGCTGATCAGGGAGGCCACCTCCTATGATCCGGCCGACGCACCGAGGCACAAGAGGCCGAAGGTACAGTTACTGGATAACGGGTAAGTATAACTAATCCTTTCCTTACAGATGGACCAAACCCACTGAAAAGACATGACACGACCAACCACCCTCCCACAAACCTTGCGGGCGCCGGTCAGTAAACCGACCAGTGCCCGTTGTCCCCCTGGCTCCGTGAAGGACGAAAGTGCTAAGAAAGTACTTAGGCCTTCACCTCCTAGAGCTACACAGTTCATCCTCACCTTGTCCGATGATCCAGATGACAATGTGTCAATTGCCACTTTGTGTACTGGCAGTCAATCCCAACTCACAGAATATCCACACAGTCCCTGACAGACAGATGCCTACCGCCGGGGGTGACAAGCTGGCGAAGAAAGAAGACGAAGACAGAAAAGCGCCAGAAGAGGCCATAGCCAGCAGGGTTCATCAGCCAAGACCCAGGGAGGTTGACCGAACTCTTCGGCACCACTCACATTTGTGAGTGGGGCCGTTCGTAAAGTAAGTTAACCCGCCCTGCACGAGGCCGGTCCAGGTCTACAGCGATGACTAGGGTAAAAAGGCAATAGTCCTGCCTGGCCCTAGCATCCGAGACCGTCATCATGCCAAATGGATATTGGCGCGGAACATTGCTAGACATCGGGAGGTCGCAATAAATAACGTCAATTCCAAGTTGCCGCTAGATGTAGTTATTTGGGAGAGTTCGGTAAGATCCAAAGTTACAACGAAAAGGACTTAAAGTATTATTGAATATACCACTAACAGACACATGTATTTTTAACTAGCGATCACAAGAGTAAAAGCATATTACGAATATTAATGCACCCACAAAAACATTTGCCACTTTCCAGCCGCAAACATTGGTAGTTTCATCCACGCTAATTCAGACGTATTTGTCAATCAGTTCAGAAAAATTTTTTTGTTTACTACTGTTACATTTCTGCGATAAATATTTTTTTCTTGGTGTCGTTTCCGATGGCACATTGCTATCCTGCCCACTAATAAATAACCATCCTTTCTACTAAATCTAAGTTAAAAGTTGTTTGCGTGTCACCGTCCGTGTATCTACTACCCATACACTTTTTATGACTTTCTGAGGAAATGTGTCTTTTACGCCCGTATTCACAGTCGTTCTTCAGCGACTCGCCAGCGTTCACTCAGCAATGGATGAGTCTAATGTAGTTCATACAACTCATTCACTGCTGAACAATAGCTGGCGAGTCGCCGGAGAACGACTATGAATACCAGTGTTAATGTTGTACTTGGCTGTCGCACGCAAGCCCTTTTTTAGAGCTTGTGCAATACCGGGTGCAACAGAATTTTTAGTTTTGAAGATAATTGATTGAAATTTGGGATATCCTATATACATAATAACCGGCCGTTTTTGACATAACAAGTGATTTTTTTCCCTTCCGGTTTCGCCGAAAGTGACACTAACTTTCGATTTTTAAATGGAACATCCTGTACATTATTGCGTTTTTTGAATTGTGCATAATTTTCTGAATCCAATGATACCAAATAAGCGACATTTCAAACGTCAATATCTTTTATAATATAAATTTTAGTTTTCCATTTAAGTGTGCCATGACGGTTCCGATTTTTTCTAAATGACCCGTGTAATGCTAGAAAAATCGAAATTCCGTCACAAATACTAAATTACGTTATTTATTAGCAAACCATTTATTAGTACTATTAATAAGGAATTTATTCATATGTCGTATTAAAATGTGCGATAAATGCAAACAAAATTACAGCTAAAAGAAGATAAGAAAATACAATTTTGTTCTAATTAAATGTTAAGTAACTAACTAAGGTGGCTTTGAAAACAATGAAATATTTAGCTTGTCAAACATTTGTTGGGTTTACCGGTGTTTTTATTGTGTCTTTAAAAATTGTTTAAAAAAAAAATCTTGTTAATTGTGTTCAAAATGCTACAAATTTATACTAAAGATGAAAAAGTGGACATGTTAATTATTTATGGGGAATGTAGAAAAAATGCCCAACAATAATCCCGAAGAAAATTTCATTCTTGACGAAGGAACGCAAATTAATGTTTTGGCTCGAGTAGAAGTTGATAACTTATCAACTACTCGAGCCAAAACATTAAAAGACTGTTTTGTTAAGGCAAATCAGGTTTGAATTAGAAATCAGTCACCAAACAGTAAGCCGAATTTTGCATAAATACCACTATAAATCTTTTAAATACCAATTGCACCAGCACTTTTACGAAAATGATTACGAACGAAGGATGGAATATTGCAATTGGATTTTGCAGAATAACGTGCAGCCAAACAATGATTTTTTTGGGAATGATTTTATTTTCGGACGAGTCTAGGTTTACAAATTTGGGATTATTTAATCGACAAAATACAAAATATTGGTCACAAGAAAATCAAAATTTATTACGGGAGGGTAACTTTCAAGTGCGGTTCGGTTTCCATGTTTGTCTTGGAATAATC
Source organism: Rhamnusium bicolor (assembly GCA_029963845.1). Taxonomy (NCBI): domain Eukaryota; kingdom Metazoa; phylum Arthropoda; class Insecta; order Coleoptera; family Cerambycidae; genus Rhamnusium; species Rhamnusium bicolor. The sequence goes on along the minus strand of JANEYF010003267.1, from coordinate 626,672 downwards.
GATAGTAGAATCATTGGTCCAATAATATTTGAAGACCCTTGACTGGTGCCAGATACTTGAGATTTCTGCGAAATGACAGTTTAGCTGAATTACCTTTCCATTTACAACAGGGAATGTATTTCCAACAGGATGGCGCTCCTCCCCATAATTCAAGGATAGTAATTGATTACCCTCAACGGAGAATCAGAGAAAACGTAATTTCGACGAGAATGGTTCTGTGAGGTGGCCTCCAAAGTCACCTGATTTAACACCCCTTGATTGCTTTGTTTAGAGTCATTTAAAAAATATTGTATACGCAACCACCGTTACAACCCGTAAAGACCTGGAGCTACGAGTAAGACGCGCAATTAATAGTATAACGGCCCAGCAATTGGCGAACGTTCTTCGAGAAACAGTTATGCGAGTTCAAAAGTGCATTGACATTAATGGACAGTATTTTGAACAATTGCTGTAATGTTTTGTATTAATTTTTTGTATTTCAAAGCCACCTTATGTATAACAAAGTAATTAGAACAAAATTGTATTTTCTTATTTTCTTTTAGCTGTAATATTGTTTGTATTTATCGCACATTTTAATACGACATATGAATAAATTCCTTAATGATAGTACTAATAAATGCTACCACGGTACCAATATGGCTCCATTTGAAAAAATTGAGTCCTTTCAGAAATAGACACAAATTTTTAAATTTAGAATGCATTTAATTCTTTAATAATGAGATGTATGTGTTTTTTTGGAATACTTTATTCGCAGTAAACAAAAAATAAGCATATAAAAATATTAAAAAGTAATAATAACATGAATGGTACCAAAAGAAAAAAAAACAAAGAGAAAAAAATATAAAAACTTTTTATTTATCTATTAAATTTTAATTTTTTGGTTTTCCAAGTGTTGATAATCTCATAATAAAAATCTCTGTGTGATTCATGTACCCACTATACTAAATAGATAATTTATTTTCGAATCAGAATGGCACCAATGCAGATTCAATGGCCATTCCAAGTAATAGAGTGTTCTTGTTTGGACAAAGGAAACAGGAAGCTGGACTATCGAAACTGTATACAAAGTGGTCTTGCTTTTTCTTACGATGTATTTCATCCAGAACACTTGGTATATTATTATCGTTGCCTCCATTACATTCCGCCGAACTAGGCATTTTTGTCGGTATAATTGCACAAAAATGGTATCATAACCCTTTCACGTACAAGTGTTAAAAACCACTAAACACAAATAAAATCAAAACACCTATCAAGGTCATTATTGAAACGGAGCTAAAAACATATGCCTGATTTTCACATCGTCAAATTCTGAAAAGACCTAATTTGGTAAACTTGGGTTCTTTCTGCAATAAACGATTATTTAATATCCTCATTTCACTAAATAAGAATGCACTGTAGGTTCTTGTTGCGTCAAATCATAATCAAATCATAGATTTTGTTTTGAAATATACATTTTTCTATCAAATCCAAAATCACTTAGACCCTTTCAGAAATAAACATTCAATTCTAAACAACTTTTCCTTACAACGTTTTTTAGTAATTTAAAAATAAACGTATTTTATTCTCAAGCTAAATTCAAATTTTGGCGATCAGATGGAAAATCTGTTTGACGTGTTTTGATTGAATTTACCAACTTTTTGTAAAGAATAAGGTTTTTTAAGAAACCAATAATAAAGTCACCCATTTTTTTGCATACTTTTTGGCGGATATTGTATATGGTGACATAAGCAATTCATCAATATACCGTTTCGGCCGTCAAATTTATCTACATTGTTTACCCCTCTTTATCTACACATCTATAAAAATCTGGTTACGAATTTATCGCGTTAGTAAACACATTTTATCGATCTGAGGTGTCGATTACTTACTGAATTTTACCGACACATGTTTTAATGTTAGCATGAATTCGCCAGTTAGCAATTTTTAAAAATAAGTATTTTTAATTTATAAATGGAGCAGAGCAGATGTAAATAACAAAAATATGTATATCTTAACATTGAAATTTAGGGATGATTCAATTATAATTTTAATTTTAGGGATAATTTAATTATAAGGCGCGAGGGTGAAGCAGATATTCCAGAGGCTATTTATACATTTAAATTTTATTTATTCCATGTTTTAAACATGAAATAAAACATATATTCCAAGATAAATATTATATTTATCACATTTCCTCTTTTTATGTATATTCTATATTTTCTTGATCAGTGGCGTCGTAGTGCATTAATTAATATACATTAAAACTGTGCCCGTGGAGGTATTGTAACATTAAAACTGAGAACGTCTTGATGTCTTATTTATATTAAAATTCTGTACAGGTCGCATTAAAAAGCATGTTGTGTCTATTCTTAAACTGTTACTGTGCTAGTTACCAACGTAATTATGTAGTTAGGGACGAGGCCCTACAGTTTATTGTGGGATCTGAACCGCCATCGACAGTTTCATAGGTCACCTGAGCCGAAAACAAATATCAAGTAAATTTTTAATTTGTTAGGGGATGGTGTGAAACCATCGTCAGTAAGTATGTAAATTTTAGCGCTATTAACCCATTCGGTTACGGCACCATATTAGATGAGGACAAATTAAGGGTAAATCGAGGAGAGATCTTGCATGGAAATCTGCAGAAAATCTTATTTACACAATATTTTTCGGTGTAGTAGTACATATTTCGTTGGTATTTTGTTTGTTTCTGATGAAACATATTTGTCCTAATCTAAAATGGTTTAAGACTTATTTTTTAATCATTTATTTAACGTCGGCCTATTTCCACTACCAGGGTCAATCACCGATGCCAAGAGACGAGCTATCCCCAACGTGGACCTTTATTTTCAGTTATGAAATACAGATATCTATATTATCTGGAAATTTTGGAAAATAGATTGTTATAACTTAACTACTATGATATTAATGTACCTACAGAGTTCAACATTAAAATATATCAACAACAATTAAATGATAATATTATATAAAATATATATAGAGTGCAAATAACATGGGAGCGGTACTATGTATAAAATGTAAATAATCATTTCAAAGTATGATTATATTTGGTTTAACTTTACTACAGAAACTTTGTACGATATAAAAAAGAGTCATACTACTAATTGTAGTATGAGTTTTTTTGCTAAAGGAGACGTTGCTATTTGCAGACCGGCGGATTTTAACAGCAGAACATATGAAGTAACTTTTGTATTTAATTATTTTTATCTTATAGAAAGTTGTCAGCTATTCACTAAGTTGTGTCTTTAAATTTTTGTTTTGGCATTTTACTTTAAAAGTTTACAATTAGTTGAAATCAAATATCTCTCGTCACTGTTTATTTTCATCAATATACCTACTAACACAAAATTTGTCTTAAATCTATCACCATTTACACTTATGGTGCTGATATTAATAACAATAGCCGTTTCTGATATTAACTACTCATTCTAAAGTTAAAAAATGAATAATAATTGCAGGAAATCCAGTAACAGGTAAAATTTAATTAATCATTAATGACAACAAACGATTGACATTTATTAAATACAATATCAAAATTTCGGCTCAAAACAAGTTTACCTAAACTGAATTTTGAAATGTATTACATATTAATTTTCTGACTCAAATAATAAAAAATTGGCCCAACGTTGGGCGCCACGTTTATGCTTTGGTATTAGGAAAACTCAATTACCTTCGCATAAAGTCTATACCGATGTTTTGGGAGCCATTTATATAAGAATACACACCATTAGTTCTCGTTAGCTAGTTGAAAAATTTTTATAAGTGTAGCATTCTACTAATACATATACACAAAAATAAGAATAACGACACGAAAAGCACACTTTTTGCAGTGATCTATCTCAAATAATTTTAATTTTGAGAGTCTCGTAACGACTAGCTATTTTTTGCCGGACATTTACCGGATTTGACAACAAAATTTGAGTTTAATGTTCCACGAATCTTCTTGCAGTTAGATTTGAACTTTTTTATTTCATGTATGATTTTAACAAAAGTGAAAAAAAAATGTCTGTATCAATGCTCATCACAGTCCAACGTTTTTCTTTTTTTTTGATTTGGTGTTTTGGAAGTAAACAACCTATTTTTGGATATCAATCAGGGAATACGGCTTAATTCTGACAATATTGCTAGATTGTTCTGGATTCAATATTACCTCAAATTAGTAATTTCAAACCCAATTTCATACTGATGCAGGTTAGTCGGTGTTGGTACCTGTAATTAAATTATGTGTTAGCATTTTAAATTTTAGGATGGAGCTAGGTGTCACATAAGTAACCATACATTTGAATATTTAAGGGAACGCGCAATAAATTTTATTAAACTACAACACTGGCCTTCTAACAGTCCAGATCTAAATGCCTGTGACTATTATTTATGGGTGATTACAAGAAAGGGTACACAAGAATGGTCATCATTTTAATACTTTTGACGAATTGAGACAACGCATTTTAGAGTGTTGGGGAGAAATTGACCAATTGCAAAAGCAATAGACGGTTGGCGCAGGCGGATTCAGCTTGTTGTGGACGCTAATGGAGGTCATATTCCATTATTGAGACATTGTTTTTAACCAGAATTATTGTTATAATTAAAAAAAGTTCCTTATTCCTGGGTTACCCAATTAATTTTATTTGTCATATCTTTGTAAGTTTACAATCGATTTTCGTCATCTATACGTCAAAATATTCTTAGAAAACTAGGATTCGAGATAGAAAAAAACGGTCATTTAATTTGTCATTCTAAGAAAGTTCCAACGGTTTTTAAATATTAGGTAAATTTGATCACATTTACCATATTGTATCTGTGAACCATGTCAATTTCTGACATCTAGTATTTTAGCAGAAAGCCTTGGCTTTCAATCTACTCAAAAAAATTAAAATCGGTAAAGAATTAAAAAAGTTATAAACAAAAATAAAAATTCCGTTTTTTTTTACCACCCGATATTTGGGGTGTTGATTCCAAAAAATGCATCGATTCGGTCCTCGCAACTCTAGTTTTCCAGCTTTACCATGTCCATTGTAATGTTAGTTTATGTCAAAGTATCCACTTTTGGTGTAATTATGTTTTACTATGCATATATTTGTGGTAAGTATAGACCACTGAACTCTATACATATGAAATGTGCACTGGAATACACCTACCCCAGATTGAAAGTAAAAGCGGAACGTTATCATAGATTCAATGGACGAGATTGAGTTTAGTGTATGGTCTTCGTTTGTTCTAGTTTTCAAAAACTTTATTGACAACTATTCTGAATTAGCAGAGGATATGCTCTTCAATTTTAATAAGCTTCGCTGTAATATAAGCATCAAGATCAAATGCCCTCGCAGCTACTTGGATCATTTACTAGAATACCTTGGCGAAGATTTCACCGGATATATAAACTATAGGGGAAAGATACCAGAGGCAATGTGGGATACCCAATATAATCCGACCGGTTGAATCAACATATTAAGGTTATGCTATATCCTCTAAATTAGTGCCGATACGATAAAATTGCTGCCATGTTTGGAATCAGCGCCCCAAATATACCCATGAATAGGTTTAAATTTAAAGGCACCAAAATGTGTGTTGGTCAGTAAACAGATCTTTAGTACTAAGCATATATTAACATAAGAAAATATACAAAATAACAAATAAAAAATACGTATCCATTATTTTTTTTTAAGGGACGGCAAATGTTTTTAATGTCAAACGGTTGATGTTCTTATTAACATTTTTCACTAAACACGTATTAAATAAATCACTTTGTAATAATGTAGCCCACGTTATTCTGCTTGTAATGTTGAAACATCATTCCATGTATTTATGTTTAAAGTGGTCATCAACATACAAAAGCCTTCGTTAAAGCTGATAATAGGGCGCGTCTGTATATAACTCTACGTCAAATTATATTTGCTCATCAAACACTAATTGAAAAAATATACAACTCAATTAAAGCAAATTAATTAAAGCAGAACAACAAATAGCAAATAAAAGTAATACCCCAATATAGGTAAACGCAAATTTTACGGTGCTCGATGGATTTTTAAATGAGATATTTACCCAACAAATCAAATACAACTTTTTTTGCAGTATGGCCTAAACAAGGTAACAACTTTTTTAACGTGTTACAATTATAAAAATTTAATTATTTTAACTCTTGCCAATTGAGAATTTCAAACTTGATTGCAATAAGCTGTCAATATATGGTTTTACATCCTTTTACTTCAGGTCACTGACTTATATTTTCAACTTTAATAGATCCAGACTAGATAGATTCTACGTTGTTGATGCACTTGCCTGTTCCATATTGACGACAGCTAATACCCAGGAATCGATCTGCGGATAGCAATTGGATTAATCCATTGGTTTAAGCTTATTGCAATTATTGCTTTTGCATTTTTGCGATGATTATAAAAATCATTCGAGAGTTAAATGCAAATATATTCAAGTGTAATAGTTTTGGATTTTTAATATACAGAGTGTTTCATAGGGAAATATACATACGTTAACTGTGGATGTGGGGCACCTAGGTGGTTTCAAATAACTCATGATTAATGGGTCTAACAACCTCTTCATTATCAAGATACAGGGTGTTTTATCGGTTTTACCTATTTTTTTCTTAAGCCACTGCACACGAACCACTCTGTATAAAAATTGTATAGTCAGTAGGTACGTTATACTCAATTTACCGAAACGAATACCATATTAATCAAAATGGAAAAATAAGGCAGGCTTCATAAATAAATACTAATTTCGTATATCCCAAAAACAACACCATGTAAAAGGTGTTTCAATAAAAACGCAAGATTTGAATTGAGCGTCAATTTGGCTGTCATGATGTCACAAGATTATGACATGCCAGGACCATAGGAGACAGATGGGAGTTAGTAAACATGGAGCATTACACGATAGAACAATGCGTCCTGATTGTTAAACATTATTATCAAAATGTGAAAGTTTGATTACCACGATTCGTAAAGTACGTACAATTTTCGATCGAAATAATGTTCCTCATTCATCTACTGTGAAAAGAATAATCGAAAAATTCGAAAGTACTGGTTCGGTTAGTGAGGTGAAACACGATACGAACTCGTTCGAGGTCGTTCAGAACAAAACATCACGACAGTTCTCGAGAGCGTGGCCGAGAGTCCAGGGACGTTGATTTGTCATCGTGCACAAGAATTCAGCCACTCTACAGCGTATTCTGCAATTGTTGGCACAACACAATAAGCTGGGGGTTGTACTTATTAACCGGTAGCTCAGTGAGCAGGTCGTGAATAAGGGCTTAGATTGATTTGAGTTATCACCAAAATCTAGGCTGGGCGCCTTTTGCAAGTACCAAATAATTAAAATTTTACTTCAAAAGGTAAAGATAACGTTAAAACTTGAATTCGGCTGGTAAGGAAGTGGAATAAAAAGATATTATTTAATAAAAACATATAATAAAGACTGGTATATGTACACAATATTTAAATGGGCTCAGATGGCCTCTTTTAGTCAAAAAAATTTACTTGTGGTTGAAGACCAAAAACTAACCACAAAAAAAAAGATATTGAAAGAGGAAAAAAAAATGAAAAATGAAATGCCTGATCTCTCACAAATTTCTTCTGACCAAATATAAATGTTTACTGGGGACGAAGATCTTACGTAACTTCCAATGGGTTAGTCCAGCGAAGAATCCACCAACGGCTAAGCTCTTAATGGGTTCGGTGTCAATTTGACTCACCACTGTCAGTACTGCAGTTACCCTTGAGAAAAAATGCCAGTTGTATAAAATATAATTTTCCTGCTCCACTCAGTATATAATGATCAGTTCGATCCACCAGTTATCCTCTTCTCTTGGTTCAGGTACATAAAAAGGGGAGAGTTTTATGAGATCAGTATTATAGGCAAAACAAAGTTAAAAGCTGTGACGTTTGATTTGTCCAGCTACGTAGACAAAATATGAGTTAACACAAATTTAAAGAGTAAATTGCAAACTAAACAAATTAGGATCGGTATCCTACAATATTTTAGGAAGTTGAAGACTTCAACTAACTTAAGTATTAATAAAAGTTACGTTAAATAGACAAAATACTAGTCCAACAAATAAACTAGGTGTAGCTACAATAATAAATAAATGAAATAGGTATTCACTAAATGTTAAGATATTTTTGTACTAAAAGAAGTTAATCTTCAAGAAAATAGAATTTAGAATGTCTGTATATAGACAGACAACTAGAAAGATGACGTAAATAAATATTTGCTAAATATAAAACAATATGAGAGTTTTCAAATTAAAGGTAACGTTAAATTAAATCATTTATTAGTTCCTCGGAGAGAGGTTCTAATGAATAGCAGATAAAGTTAAATAAAGATATATACTTGACTATATGTTTACTTTAGATAATTAAAAGTTAATCAAGTGCCAGATAACTAGGCAGGTATCTTTGCCAGAGAACTAGGCAAGGATCCACTAGAGCAGCGTTCCTGAATAAATACTAAGTAAACGTTCAAGTAAGCAGTCGATATTTTAAATTTAGAAAAACCTTACGTTTCTGAGGTCTGGTTGATAAATATATGCACTGGTATAAAATAATCCACCACAAAACAAATGCACCAAATTAGATAATTTTCACAAAGGTTATAAACAAATAGGTTTGGTCCAACCAGGTGTACCAATCTCCAAATGTCACCAGTCACCACTGTTCACAGTGCTACCAACATAGCTAAGTGACCTAAAACATTAACAGACAAAGACAGAAAACAACTAACTACGATACAAAATGGCGACATCCGTTGCCGAGTAAATCTAAAATTTACAATAACCGAAAGTTTGTTTAAATTAACACACGAAATTATTACAATATCAAAGGGATATTAGATAAATTGCCAGCAATGTACGATAAATTGATACTAATCAATATTAATGATGGCTGTTCCAAAGAACAACCAAGGTGAACTGATCACCGAAAAGCAAATTCGCCCAAGGCATAAATTAAGATAATTACGGTACAATATTATTATGAAAATTACCTCAAAGGTACTTTAAATCAATATAGCAACTTTTTAAATAATGATGGGCATAAAATCACAAAATAATACCAGAAAACATATAAATCTTACCAGACCGCAGAATTAGAGATGGTTTTCATCTGAACGCTACACTAGTAAGAAGAAGGAAGCTTCGTTCTATTCTCCCACCTAAACTCAGTTATAGTTTGGAAAGAGACAGACATTTGAGAGTAGAGTATGAGCAATAAAGATAGATAGATATTTAGTGCCAAAAATCTGTAAAACCAACTGTTCCAGTAGAAATCAGTGGTGCCATCTGGACTAGACTAGCAGAAACTTAATTCATCGTGGAACACAACAAACTGGAATGAAATAGCTTGCAATTTCGTTACAGTTCTCACTAAAGATTTGCATCTCCATGACTACAAAGTCCAATTTACTCAACAACTTCTGCCAACAGACCATGCCCAGCGGAGAGAGTTCACCAATTGGATCCTTGAACAACAAGAAGTGAATGCCGACTTTGCGGACTAAATCATTTTCAGTGATGAGGCCCATTTTCACCTCGATGGCTTCGCTAATAGGCAAAACTGCCGCATTTTGGGCTCAGAAAATCCACGAATGATTCATGAGAAAGCAATGCATCCAAAACATGTCACTGTTTGGTGTGCAACGTAGTCTGGAGGAATCACTGGGCCATTTTTCTTCGAAAACGAGGCACGTAATGCAGTAACGGGAATGCCGAACGTTATCGTGCTATGATAACGCAGTTTTTTGTGCCTCTAGGCGACATGTGGTTTTAGCAGGACGATGCCACTTGCCATACCGTCCGTGAAACATTGACGGTCTTGCACAAGTCTTTTCCTGGTCATGTCACCTCTCGGTTTAGTGATCAGAATTGGCCGCCACGCTCTTGCGATTTAACACCTTTGAACTTTTGGTTGTAGGGTTATCTGAAGTCACAAGTTTAGGCCAACAGACCATGCCCAGCGAAGAGAGTTCACCAATTGGATCCTTGAACAACAAGAAGTGAATGCCGACTTTGCGGACAAAATCATTTTCAGTGATGAGGCCCATTTTCACCTCGATGGCTTTGTTAATAGGCAAAACTGCCGCATTTTGGGCTCAGAAAATCCACGAATGATTCATGAGAAAGCAATGCATCCAAAACATGTCACTGTTTGGTGTGCATTTTAGTCTGGAGGAATCACTGGGCCGTTTTTCTTCGAAGACGAGGCACGTAATGCAGTAACGGGAATGCCGAACGTTATCGTGTTATGATAACGCAGTTTTTTGTGCCTCTCGGCGACATGTGGTTTCAGCAGGACGATGCCACTTGCCATACCGTCCGTGAAACATTGACGGTCTTGCACAAGTCTTTTCCTGGTCGTGTCACCTCTCGGTTTGGTGACCAGAATTGGCCGTCACGCTCTTGCGATTTAACACCTTTGAACTTTTGGCTGTGGGGTTATCTGAGTCACAAGTTTATGCCAACAAGCCCGCGACCTCCGAAGCATTGAAGGTCGAAATTAGACGCTATATCAACGAAATACCGCCACATGTATGTAACACCAATGTTCAAAATTTCGCCAAAAGAGTACGCATGTGCCAGCAAATTTATCAGATGTGTTGTTCCATACATAACTCTCAAATATATACATTATAACTCAATAAATATTGCGCTCTTACTGAAACACATAATTTTTTTTTAATTCTGTTTAGATATTTGAAAACAATGGAAAAAATAAACATCATTCTTTCTATATTTTCGCATTTAATTCTACAGGTTTGATTTTTTAACATAAATTTAATTTTATTGGAAATTCCAGGAGGTATAATTTAAAAAACTATTTTCACTGTCAATTTAAGCAAGATTACTCAACTCTGAGCAATTAAAACGTTAAAACTTCTTTATCATGTTACTTTAGTATTATAAAAGTATTTCAAAAGGAAATTACTTAAACCAAAATATTATTTTTTTCTTAATTATCATTTCAAATACCATGGATAAAGTAATTTTAAAAATAGTATTAAATATTCGCTTATTTTATATTTAACGGTACCTGAAATATTGGGAAAACTCATTAACAGATTCACCCCTTTGAGGGGATGTAGCTTCCTTATAAAGTATTTTTCGATATATGTTTACAGAAAACTTTTGTCTTAAAATTACTGTTTCAATTTGTAAAAATAAATGCGGAACACCATGTACAATCTAAGAATTTTCTTCCATTTTCGTTAATATTGTTACGCCAATGGACTGAATTAAATAGCCAAGCTAGTCTAGATTTATAAAGACGAAACTAGAATTGTACGAGAAGGGCCGCGAATATTCGAGAAAGTTCTATAATATACATGGAAGGATATATAAGGTGCAGGTGGGTCCAGAATCTCAGTCTTAATTTGGAAAAGCGAGTAAAGAAGAAATAACTAGTGATTTAAAAAATTATAAACACTTTTTTACTTGTCATTTTCAAGTAAAGTTTACTTGAAAATGTCCGAATAGGATGAAACTAGTTGTAAAATAACAAATAAAGTGAAAATTAGACAAGTAAAAAAGTGTTTATAATTTTTTAAATGAAAATTGATTTTCACAAAGTAACTTCATCTTCAATCAACTTTTTTAACTAGTGATTTCTAAATATTTGTGATTATAGTTAAGTAATTTTTAGTAATTATAGGCACCTGAAGCTTGAAAATTCTGAAACTAATAAACAAACTACTAAACAAATTAATAGCCCCTTGTGTATTTAAAAGAGAATTTATCTAAATAGAATATTTAATATCGAACTGGGAACGCAGTAGTGAATATAAAGTAATAGTTTTATGATAAAAACCTCATTAGAGCAGTACTAGTACACGTACACAGCGTTACATCCATGTAATTATGCACACGTGTTTTGCTCATTGTCCCCTGCATTGAATACCGAGTAGTGTCTACTTCTGGTACGGGTAAAACACATCATGGATGATGTTGCCTTTGTGACGAGATTTCAGAATAACACCAACACGATTCACCCGCTAGTTTGCATTGCTTAATGAAAATTACTGGTGTACGAGTTTACACGTCATTTTTCATTTGCTTGTTGAAAACAGCTTCTGATGCCATTACATTTCCAACTTCACAAAAAATGATGTTTTCACACTTTTAATACATTTTTGAATGATCTCTTAATTTTTGTAAAGATTGAAAAAATTATAACATATTTGGAAATATTCTACTCATAAAAACGTGCATTACTTCCTTCCTGATTAATTGTATTTTGCCTTTGAGACAAATTTTCAGATTTTTCTATATTCTATATAGGGATAGTAAAAAGTATGGAAACACCGATACTGTGGTAACTACTTTTGTAATTCTGAGTAACAATTTTTTTTGTCCAAAATGCCAATTTTCCCCCACCTTCATAAAAGCTATAACGGTATCGAACTTTCTTTGTTGTAAACCTATTTTTTTACCAATAACGATTAATACTGCTTTTTTCTGAATTCGGCAATACCATGTAAATAGGGTCTGAAGTGAATATCTTCCAAAATACATGGTGTTGAAGTTATGTAATGCCGTCTGAACTAAATAATTTCAAGATACTAGGGTGGAAAACTGTTCACCATTCAGTTGCCGACAATGGACAAATCTTTCATAAAATTCCCTAAGAACGTTATCTAAAATCTCTGGTGAAATATTCCTAATTTAGTCCTTAATTCCATCCTGCAAATCTTCAAGATTACTCGGCTTCATCAAATACTTTGGATTTTATATATCTCCATAGAAAAAATTTAATAGTGTTAGGTCTGGTGACCTAGCTGGCCATTCGATTGAATCTCTCCTTCCAATCTATCTGTTTGGGAAGCTCTGATTCAAATACGAAAATATAATTTCAACTTCAACACCATGTTGCGTGATATTGCCGAACTGAGAAGAAATAGCATTATCTATTATTAGTGAAAAAAATAGGGTTACCGCAAACTAATTTTCGATGACGTCATAACTTGTAAAGTAGGTGGGGGGAAAATTGGCATTTCAAACAAAAAAAAATCGATGACTTGAAGTTACATACCCAGGCGTTTGATGCAATTATCGAATTATGAATAAGTGGTTTTCACAAGGTATATCTCAGTCAGTTTATCTTCGACTGCAATGACATGGATGTAAAAACATTCGGGGAATCCAAAAAAACTCATTTCTTATGTCGCACGGCATCTGGCTTAGCCTGAATTGACGTAAACTTTATATCAAATGGGACACCTTGTACGTTTTTTACATTTTGAATTTTTCGGAAAAGTTTGGATATAACATAAGATTCCAATACATTCAAATATACTCGAAAATATTTTCTACCGTATTTGAATATACTGGAGGAAAAGCAACTTCCTTACTTAAAATTAGTAAACAAAGTGTATTCTTATCGCTTGCTTTAAGTCTGCCTTAGCACGCCATCGTCGCCAGGATTGCCAACGTAGAACTTTACTTCGTTGTTAAAATTTTTCTATTGATGAGAACAGAAAAAGGAAACAAATAATTAATCTTAAATTTAATTAAATAATATATAAAATTACAGGCAATACTGATGTGTTTTTTTTTATTAATAAGAAATGCGTATATTTTATTTGGTGTCATTTTATGAAACTAAATATTCGCATTTTCTATTAAAAAAAAACGCATCACTATTGCCCGTAATTTTATAGATAATATTAGATCTATATGGTATTTGGAATAAACGATGTTTTTGTTTTTTACTATTACTAACGGAAAAATTTGAAGAGCGATTTATAGATTTAAGTTGGATACTTGGTGAAAACGCACTCTTAACAGCATAACTTGTTTACCTATCTAAATAAGGTTTTAGGTTTTGACACTGTTTTATAGTCGGTTCCAAATAAAATGTTAGTTTCTGTTTATCAGTGCATCATATATTGCATATCTCTGTTATTATGGTATTATTAAGTGAATCAGAGAAATTTCTATTACGAGAGGTTATGAAGACGCCCTAAATCGGCCACAACTTATGATGTAAAATTAAATATTATGCTACAAATTGCAGAGTCCTCAAAGATATACAACAAAATTAACGCTGGATAACAACAGACGCCAAAGGTCGGTTACTAATATTATGAGGTCTGAAAAGACAAAAATCCTACAAAAATCCATTTCACACAGGAGCTCTCAGAAGATGATCCAGATCGAAAAATACAGTTTTGTGAAACTATGCAAGATTTATATAATGCTAATAATTTAGTGTATAAAATTCTATTATCTGATGAAGTAACATTTCGTTTAAATGGAATAATCAGAACTGTCGTATTTGGTCCAGAGATAATCCCCACCGGATGCGAGAAATCCAATTCAACATCCCAAAAAGTCTACGTGAGGGGCGGGTATAATAGGCAATCATATCGTCGGACTTTTTTTCATAAATTAAAACTCAATTGGACCAGGATATTTTGCCTTAATAAGAAATCACAATATGGCAACCATTGCAGCGCTTCTTCCCAATCTCAACAATTCCATGGTTCTTGCTGAAGATATCTGGATCCAACAAGAGCTGCACCAAAATTTCCACTAAATGTAATTATCTCAACGAAGTCTTTCCTCTGCGGTGGATCGGAAAATTGGGTGACCTGCTCGCTCTACCCACCTCACGCCTTTGGATTCCTTCTTATGTCTATATATTAAAGACAGAGTGTAAAACACCACATAATCTTGAGCAACTAAGAAACCGAGTAACTCACGAAATGGCACAGGAGCAAACCAATTTTCTACAAAATTCATTACGATGCTTTATAGGCCGATGGAGACATTGCCAAATTGTGGAAGAGCGACATTTTCAGTATTTATTATGAAAAACTAAAATTATTTAATAAATAGATCGCATTCTTTTGTGTTTGACATCATTTCCGGCAACACGGGAGGCCCTGCAGCATTAAGCGATATCTTCTGGACCATCCGGATGTTTCCACCTCCAAGTATTAAATTTCACTGCAAGTAACGAAAAATTGATGGAGATAGATATGTATAGATGTATTCAAATTAACTTTTACCACAAATATACTGATTCTGTGCTTTTACAAACCCTGTAAAATGTCGGCATTTTTAAAAATGTCACTGGTATTAAATAGCCAATATAAACAAATACAGTTCATTATAAATAAAGTTCAGTTGAAACTTATTTACAATATAAAAAAACGTCAGTGACTTTGACCTCTTTAGGTCGACGTTTTTTTATGTTGCAAATAAGTTTGAAATAAACTTTACAATAATTATTATGGTTATCTATTATACGATATTACATTTTTTCCGTGTGCAGATCAAAAACACTATGCGAACTAATATTTAATCGAATGTATTTGTTAAAAGGTAGGAGGACCCAAATCTAAGGAAAAAATAAATCAGGGTTACAGGTCATGATGTAAAGAATGCGGCACCTGAGAAATCAGAAAGGGATGGTAACAATTGCTATTTAATGCAAAGTTGTGAACTATGCGCCAAACGCTTTTGTTTAATAAAAATTATCCCACAAAAATTTTTACAGTGATGTTAAGGCATCATAAAGTTTAACGACTGGTCACAAAGGAATACAAATAACGAGCAATAAATATTGACAATATTTATTTTTATATTTCGATTTCGTTGAATTAAGTAATTAATTTTATTTTATAATAAACATGTGTTTGTAGTCTTACTACTATGCCATTCAAATGTATCACTTTGAATACGAATTACAAAAAACCTGCGGGGCTAAAAATTTTGAAAAAAATTTGATTGTTTGGAGATATGTTAATATTATGTCAAATTTATTATATTTTATTTTTTAAACTTACCAAGTTTCGCATCAAGCAGCAACATTTTCTTTAATAACTGAACAACTAAAAGTCGTTTCTTTTTGCAAACAACTACAAGTGTACAGAAATGTCCATTTCATAACTCATGAAAACTTCAAGTAGTTTTGTCAGTTAGTTTTTGAGAAATTAATCCGCAAATACCGTTAAATCGAAAATGATTCCGAAATTCGGTATATCTTTTACATTATCACTCGATATTTCAAAAGGAGTAACACATATTTTCATAAAATTTTGACAGACTATAGTACACAGTATTTGTGGCCGTCTACTTTTTTTCATAGGTGTTCAAAGTGAGGGCTCAATACCTTTGAATCGCATATTAGAAAGGAATATATTTAAATATCAGCAGTCTTAAACAAAGGAGGAGTAATGCTATTTAACAGTTTTTACACAAAATTTTAATTGGAAGCATTGACTTACCTGAGTACGTGAAATAAATTTTAATATTTCATCTAGACTAACAAGAAATAAATCTTTATTTCATATTCCCTTTTCATTCTACTAACTATGGTTATTATTCACCATTTGCAAATATGCTTAGAGCTTAGACTTAGAAATAAATAAATTTCAATGTGGGAAGGAAGAAAGATGAGAGGAAAATCCCGATCTGAATAATTAGAATATGCAGTATAACAACCAGTTGCCTAATAAAGACATCAGAAATAAGAAATAATTTAATTAATTATAATGGACGTTTTACTCATTGCCTTCTTTGATAATTTAAATTGGAAAATCACATCAATGACATCAAATAATTCAGTTTCACCAAGCTCATAACACAGTTAAAGATGATTTAATTAAATATAACCGAATCAGCACAAATTCTGTCAACACACAGAACACAGACATTCAGTATGTTAAGTGATGTATTATAATTGCTTGCCGTGTGTAAATTCATAATTAAAGTGAGACTGCTGTTACAAACGTAATATGATGAAATATCCCACGCGGTCTGCTGAAAGACATAAATTGTTTTCCATAATTTTAACATTTTTACGGAACTAAATCGAATTTTGATGGTTCACCGGGCACATACGCCAGTAATTTGATTGGGTATTATGCAATTTGGTATTTTTTTATAAACAGCAAGTGATGGGAACTTCAAATTGATTTTGGATACCAAAATTGTAAGGGGCTTCCCGAATAAAGCTTAAATAAATCCCATTAGACTAATCACGAATTCATTTTCGTATACAGGGTGATTTAGTGTCAGAAGAACTCATGTCCACAAAGTGAATTGCAATCTGAACGCAGTACCTTTCAATTCAGGTAAGCCTGGACGGTATGGTGAACCTGGTATACCAGGGTCACCTATATATGTTTGGCTTGACCACGTTGCCTTGGAATTTCTGCCAGGCCCCTATCTCCTTGAGGTCCATCAAAACCTTGCCTACGGACATTTCCTTTTTTTTCAGCCGCATATGTATATTGGTCATATGTTCTTAGTGAACTTTCGCTTCCTGAACGCCAAATCATCCAGATTAACTTGTCATCATTCGACCATCCTGACAGTGGTTCGCCCTCGAACCCTTGGATATGCTTGACGGAAAGCAAAACAATAATTGTAGCACACATGCCCCAGTGAAAAATCATAAAACACTTAAAATTACACATTTAGGAATCATTTGTTTCGAGAGAAAAAAGTCTCAATATATTTGTTACTTTTGCATATCTTTTAACACGTTACAAAAACAAATATTTCTTTTAGTTACTTGAACAGCTCTTTCAACACATTCCAAGAGAAGAGATGTGAAAAGAGCAACTCTACAAGAAGAGACTGGGTTCCCTTAAAAGTAATATACTTCTGTATCTATTAACAGTTCAAAGCTACTAACTAAAGCTGCCATGTTTTTTTGTTGGAATTTGAAAATCGAAAAGTTTACAAACTTTAGAAAGTTAACTATTTTTGGTAAAATTTTTGAGTCGAAAATACATATTTATTGGTCTAGTCTGGTAAAGTGACATAAGGTAAAGCCTTTACCGATCCCTTATGGCACTTTTAGTTGATAATAGTACCTGGAAATAATTAAAAATAATTAATCCAGTCGTCTTTGAAAGTAAGCAGAAAAAATATTGTACGTAACACATCCAGAAAGTGTCTTTACTGGGCTCACCAGCTTTCAGAGTTCGTCGACTGCCAGCTCACTCAGAAAATTACATAAATAATTAAAGCAGTCTTTATTTTAAGTAATATTTTTCTATAAAAAAAAAACTTCGTTTGACCGATAAAATACACCTCTAGATTTGACGATCTCTATCTATACTTTAATCTTCACTTAAAAGCTTAATTTCCAAAAAATGCTGATTTGTAGATTTTAAATGAAAATTTCATTTCGTAGACATTTTTTGGAAATTGCTTTTTTCGTGATAATCTACAGTACTTCAAAACCTCTCCGTTATCGGTATATTAGTGTCGACAATACGCAACTTTGTCTTAACTTCATAAGCGGAAATTCAATGATGGCCAGTGAAATTAAATCGTCATGTAATAAATACAGGATTTTTTTCATTCACAACATTAATTAAAGATACATGGAAGAAAAGGACCATTTAACGTCAGTAGCATCTGGGAAAATTTCTCAAATAATGACTCCGTGCGGCCCAGATATCATTTAAGGTATCTACATAGCCACTCAGCGGACAAAAACGTCGCAAATGACGCACAAAAGATGGCGACGTCTGAAACGGATGATGCATTCCATCCTCCTTATCTAATACAATCCAATTTCCTCAAGTAACAGGCAGGCTTTGTCATCTGTAATCTGAGTAAGTGGCGAATGGGTCGGAAAAGTTGGCCAGTTACCCGATCCTCTCCATAGCCGCCTATATAGAAACCGAATGGATATTGCTGCTATATACGTCTATAATAGACAGCCAATCTTCTTCTGGATTGTAGCTAAACTAAGTAACAACTTGTCTATTGAGTTACTTGTTATTGATATAGGAAGGTTGGACATTAGGGAATTTCAATATGCATGAAGAATTGAGTATTGACACCTCGAACCTAGGTAAGGTCAATGTTGATCCATTTTTCACTTTTTTATTAAAGGATTCTTACGTAACGTTGAAGAATAGTTCTTTCTACAGGTTTATATAAGAAAATCCGTGATTAATTACGTAAACACATTTTCATTGAAAAGTGCTGTTATTGCGAATTATTTTAATATTCATTTTGTTAATAAATGGTTTGAAATAATGTCTTATATCTAAAGACGGTTGAACATGTGAATTCCAGCGGCGCGCCGAATTATCGTCTTCCATCACTTAGGAATTCTGTAAGGTCACGCAGTTTTTTAATATTCGGATTTTTACCTAACACGTCTTGAAATATCTTGGCAACACGAAAACACCAGGAACGTCTGTTGACATCTGTAATGCTAAACTTACTTTGCCCACTATTTCCAAACTTTGAGATAAGGTTAAACTACTTTGGAATTTTTCGATAGCATTTCTTAACAACATACTATAATTTTTATGTATAGTGAGCAAATATTGTTTGTCCTGTGCAATTGTTACGGTTGTGTTGTTTTGCCTAAGGGAAAAGAGGGGTGTTTAACATAGAGAGCTGTTCACCCCTAAAAGCGTAGTAACAAAAGGATATTTATTATAGTATGCCACTCGTAGGAAGTGGATGGCGAATCACACACACAGCTAGCTCTCTATATTACAGCCGGGAAAATTAGGTGTGAGTTCGGGTGGTTATTATGGAGAAGAAAGCCTCACAATTTAAGGTTAATGTGCAAATATTAAATGGCAGATCTATATATCGTGTAACTTTGTATAAAGGATATACAATATATAACAATTAATAATAAACATTAATAATATGCGTACTTACTTCTTCGCTTCGCCAGCAGCAACCGGCAGCATAAGATTATAGAATGGGGTCACCATTTGTGCACAAAAAGGAAGACCTATGATAATCGTACCAGGTAATAAAATATTATTAGCAAAAAATGACCTTTGGCCGCTTCAACTAGGCGAGTTACATAAAAAATTATACATAACACATAACTATAAATATGCAATATTGGCAAATGATAATGGTAGCTTATCAGTAATCTACACGGTTTGTCAGAAGTCCAGAAATCACTCCGCTTTGGACACGATGTACACCTTGTATGTGAGAACACTATATTCTTACAAGTTTTGCAACGGCTGGTTGGTAAAGCTTAACCGAAGACTAGGTATTCTGGAAGAATTACAAAAGAAATTTGTATCGGGCTAAAATCTGCGTAAAACCCTGAAATATCATATGGGTGCATTAAAAATACGAAATATCGCTAACCTGATAAAATGATTTATTTATTTAAGGGTCTTGTGTTGACTTTGATGACTCGTCACAAACGGCACTGTCGTCCAATGGATAGAATAGCAGGTATTTTAATTTGAAAGCAACTGCAAGTTATGGAAAGTTAATACTATGAATGATTTTAGAAACTAGTGTGAAATAACTTACATTATCTTCCAAGGAGACGCTAACACACCAAACTACTTGAAAACTTTCCAAAACAAAGATATATTAATGCTCCACAAACCCAAAAACGGTACAGCAACAACAGCGAGCATTAATAAAGAGTATTCTAGTTAAATTCACTATAACCCGCAAGGGAAATTTGTAATATTTTACTTAAATTCTACCAGAATGTAGTCGAACGTTAAGCAATTGCCATTTTTCCTTCCCCCTTGCAACCATATTCCCCATAGTTGTTTTCAAACCTTTACTGACAAGAAAATACGAGTGCGACGGCCCATATGTATTAACATATTGCCCACCTTGTTAATTCTTGCACCAAAGGTTTTATACACAGTTAGCCATATTTGTTTATCAAGTATTTCATTCTTTATATTATCTTCAAGTCCTCTTTTAGCATGGGGAAGTTGCGATCTTACTTGTCTTGTAGGTAATGGCCACTCTGAATTATAATTTTTCAAAACCAACTGTTCCAGTAGAAATCAGTGACGCCATCTCGACTAGACTGGCAGAAACTTAATTCATCGTGGAACACCAACAAACTAGAATGAAATGGCTTGCAATTTCGTTACAACGAAAATGTACTTTCTCAAATGCCCATTGTGGAATACTAAACGCATTTAACATGAAAATTAACTCGAAAATAGATATGGATATTTTAGTTTACCACTTGCGATATTTCTCCTATAGTCATGTGCACTTCAATAAGCAAGCTGTATGCTGGGATAAAGTTGACCAATGTGATGTGTTTACGTAAACTGCGCAGATGAGGCTCCTGCGGTCGCTACTACTCTCTACACCTCAATTTCGCAGATTCATCCATTTTTATTTCTATTGAATCATTTTCTGGCATATTACGTTAATGCATTTTACTGATGCAAAATAGCAATTTACGTAAAATAAATAGAAGATTTATGTTCCACCCGAAAATTTCGATCAAGGTCAACTGCTCATATCTTCTGAAATACAGGCTCGACCTTTATGATTTTGGCATCACATGAAAACTCGCCTATTTTCGTTACAACATAACTGAGAGTTAACGACAGATTATTCGTTCTGTGGATTTTACAGAATTTACAATGTTGCAAAAAATCTAAGTTCTGTAAAAAGAGAGGCAGTCATGGCAGAACTTATTTGGCTATGAAGAATTGATTATGATCTTCTTTTTAAATTTCTGGTTGCGACTTTTTGGAGCAGAAAAAAATATATTTTTCCCCTAATTTGAGGAGATAAATTTTACCTTGATATGGTGTTCTGATTAATAAAACTCATATACATCAACTTGTATTCATCACATTGTATTCAGGTCTGGATATCGAGCTGGCTGTTTCATTCTTGCAATATTATGCTACATGAAAACTGCAGTGATTACACCAGCTATATGTGTGTCAGCACTGGACCCCACAAGAATGATTCCTTCATCGTAATTCTCAGCCCAAGGTATAACCAAATCCAGGATGAATAAATCTCTGTATCTGGGAACACTCTTCGTTTCATTCTGCAACTCTACAAGTCTATGATGGTTAATTCCTCCCAAAACGGTTAGGCCACCTTCACCGAAAGCTACCCTTGGGTTTATATTATTCTCTTGCTATCTTCCTATAAATCATCACATGATCATCAGATTGACAAAGGCTGAATCGGTAATCATCAGTGAAGAGACAATTCTGCCACTGTTCTACACCTCACTGAGAGTGCTCTTCTACCCACCTCATAATTGCTTGTCGATGTTGAAAGTTCAACAAATGGAAAAAGCACGACGTTTTACTCTTAGGCGTTGTTCCTGAAGCCGTCGTCTTACAGAGAGTTTGGATCACCTAACTCCTGTAACCATACACAGTGCATTATTATTTTGAGCAGCATTAAGAGTTTTATGTTCCTGGCAGTGATTTAAGAGTCATTTAATACATTTAAATCAACTTTCACGAGATAATAGACATATAGTAAAAGATATATTTATATAGTTTTCGTCAATTTCGTGTAGAGTGCAGTACCTTCCATTGCGATTATTTGTGATTATAAGGTTTTCTTTAGGAATTTTTAACAAGAAACTTATTAACAGTTTTACGTATAACTATTATAGTTTATGTAGAAAGAGTTGCTCTATGGCGTGAGCATTATGATTATGGCAAATATATTCTTAATATACACAATATTAATTAAAGATCAAAGTTGAAGAATTTTTCCAATTTCTTTTATATCAAAGGAACCATTCTACATCTAGTTTAAATTTTGCATGCTCACGCCCTCAAGTAGCATTTGATCTAGGATCAGTCTAAATTTGGAAGTTCTAGTGTAACTGATATGACTAATATGATTTTTAAAAATTTGTCATCTTGTCGTGCAGTGGTAGATCTAAGACGACCAACTTGTCACTACTATAAGCAAGTGTTCCAGTTTCCCTATAGCAAACGATGGCCTTTTGGATACTCGTATGGGACGCATTGTATACTCTGGCCATCTCTCTACTGGAATAGCCCTCACAGTAATCTAACACTGTTATTCATTTCGTTTTCGGAAAAACGCGGCATCTTTACCCTTTCTCTGCACTGACGAAATGAAACTTCCAAATTATTGACTGTTGGAACTGGAGTTTTTTTTTTAATTTCTTTGTTGATGATAACGACTGAAGAAGTATCAGAGTATACAACTGAATAAAAGGTTGATTGACATTTATGTCAGGTTGACATCTAATGACGTATGCTGTGGACATGTTAATGAAATTTTGTGAAAATTACCACAAAACATCACAATTTTTGAAAAACAATGATTATTATTATTGTACCAATGGAATTCAAAATTTTGTCCATTTTCTTCAGAATTGTTTTGATAACCCTATGCTCACATTATCCTTTAAAAAATTCGGAAACTGATTCTGTTATCGTTCTCAGTGCCACATGGAGTAGAAATGCATTTTTCTATTTTTGTGCATATAGGAATCAATAATAATTTAATCTGAAATAGGCCAGTGAAAATGGTTAATGTAAGTATTCACTTTTCCACCGACATTTATATCAGTAGCTGCGAGTTACTAACACTTCTATGTGAAGGGGCGTGAGGATCATCCTTTTATCATTTATTTCCATACTTGCAGCTCTTTCTATTTGGTATTATCTTTATCCAAATATAACTTCATGTACAGGGATATTCATTGTAAATTACCCACCCCTTATCATCGTTATTATTGCCTATAGAAAAAAAGTTTTAAATAAAAGTTGTGTGGTTATGACTGAATTTTTTTAAAATGCTATCAACAGTACAGTAGCGTGCAGATTTCAGGGAATACAAAAAAATAATATATTTTTTTAAATGGGATACCCTGTATATTAGTAAATTATTGGAATGATCCTTTATTCCTAATTTCAAAAATATACCATATGTTACCCCTAACATATACCGTTTTTGAGTTACTAAACCTCGAATATCTTAGTTAAACCAGTTACTGTAAATATGGGAAAGTTAACATTATTAAAGTGAGCTAAGAAAATGACAACTATTATGTTTGATAAGTGACATTTTTTTAATGAAATAATCAAAATGGTTTACAGTGAGGAAGAAAAAGTTCAAATATATACTTGTTATATACAAAATAACAAAATAAAAAAAACGTGCAGCAAAAAGAGCATATAGGGTGTTGTATCCAAATCGTCCAACATCAAATACGTTCAAAAATATTTACCGAAAGGTGAATAATACCGCCAGCTTTAGTAGAAAAAAGCAGGTAGTTCAAGCAAACCAGGAAGAACAGCTAGATATATTGCTTTATTTCGAAGGTAAGTCCATCCATATTTATTCACGAATAGACTTTTTTGAAACATTGTATTATTTTTAGAAAATTTTGAATGTAACATAAATAATGCAGTCGATCAATTAAGTAAAACTTATTTCAAAATCCAAGTACGTTAAAAAATAACAGCTACAGACCATATAAAATTTTACCCGTACTAGTTTTAACAGAGGCTCATAAAAGGAAAAGGCTGGATTTTTGCCTTATGATGATTCAAAAGTTGGATGAAGATCCCGATTTTTTTACTAACATATTATGAACTGATGAATCATCCTTTTCTACGGCAGAAGTTTTTAATAGGAAAAATCGAAGGTCGTGGGAAAACAAGCACAACAGAAAAAGATTGGTAAAACAAATAAAAAAACCAGAAAGAAAAACTGTTAGCATTTGTGTGGAATTTTCAAAGACAAAATTGTTGGGCCTATATTTTATGATTATACTTTAACTGGAGTTACCTATCTGGAAATAATTATCCCAGAAGCAGAAAATATTTTTTTTGCAGAATTTTTCGGAAGCCGAACTTGAAGATATGATTTGGATGCAGGATGGGGCAACTCCGAATATTGTCCTACACGTTCGAGATCATTTGAATAACGTATTCCCAATATGGATAGGGAATAATGGACCCATTAAATGGCCACCTAACAGTCCGGATTTGATCCCTATTGATTACTTTTTTTGGGGATTTCTAAAAGACATTGTCAATAATAATAATAGTATTCAATGTAAATAATGAAGCCATTTCCGGTGCAATTATAAATATAAGAAGACGTTATCAATTATGCATTGACAATAAAGGTGGACACATCGAACATATTTTATGAGTTATTATTTATTTATATTTAAATTTCCTAAATAAATCTTTGTTATCTATTTTGTATAAATATTTGGTTTTTTCTCCCTCAGTGTAAACCGTTTTGAATATTTCATTAAAGAAATGTCACTTATC
Source organism: Rhamnusium bicolor (assembly GCA_029963845.1). NCBI lineage: Eukaryota > Metazoa > Arthropoda > Insecta > Coleoptera > Cerambycidae > Rhamnusium > Rhamnusium bicolor. Next base: position 601,649 of record JANEYF010003267.1, on the reverse strand, counting down.
AAACATAATAATTGTCATTTTCATAGCTCATTCTAATAATGTTAACTTTTCCATATTTACAGTAACTGGTTTAACTAAGATATTCGACGTTTAATAACTCAAAACGGTATACGGTAGGGGTAATATATGGCATATTTTTGAAACCAGGACCAAAGGATAATTCCAAAAATTTAATAATATACAGGGTATCCCATTTAAAAAAATATATAATTTTTTTGTATCCCCCTGAAATCTACAAGCTACTGTACTTTTGATAAAATTTTAACAAAAATTCAGTTACAACCACACAACGTTTATTTAAAATATTTTTTTCTATAGGCAATAATAACGATGATAAGGGGTTGGTAATTTATAATGAATAACCGTCTACATTATTCAACATTTTAATTTTAAGTACACAATTTCTATAGATGCCAATGATATAAAGCTAGATAGAATAAAAAAAATGTATTAAAAACGTAACTTTAATTAAAGCAAATTTATTTAACTTTCTGCTCCATATTATTTTATGTCTTTGTAATATTCCTGTAAAGCTATAAAGGCGAACTCTTTTACAGAACACAAAGTACATTTGGAAATACATTTTGAGAGCAGAATTGACTTTTATGATCCAAAGATCGTAAATCAACATTAAATTCAATAAAATGTTATTTACATTTATAGCTAAAATAATAAAATGTCAGATGCCTAGAATAAATAGTATCCATTTTCTTTCAAATCCTCAGAATAAATAATGTAGGTGGAGCAGAGGATTAGTAACGATGACTGGTTTGTGCAAATTCGTCCAGTAATAACATATTATTAAGCCTATAGACTTAGTGGTTCATAACTGGCAATAGATGTGCACGTTACGGTCATTACTAGTTTCATCGAGACCATCCACCCGAGTTATAGGCTGTTGTCAGCTTATTGTAAATTAATATGTTCTATTAGGTAAACGACCATGTTAATGGGTATTTGATTTAAGCCATGTATGTATTCGTATATATGTGTCGATCGGTATGCAGTATATTAACTGATGATATCACAATGACAAATTTGTTACATAAGTTTCCGTCTTCGTTGATTCCCGATTTACCGCTTAATCTAAGCATTAAAATTAAATACCACAGAAAACACACACACTTATATTCGTAATGTGAGGATATTTTACGAGAGAGGACTATATGCTTAAAAGGGATAAAGGACACAGAATGCAGAATGCAGAATGTACCAGGTCAATCTAGTCGAACAGTGGGTAAGAAAATAATAAACTAAAGCAGCAGAAACCCACCAAAATATTGGATGATATCCCTTTACCGTAGCAAGACATAATAACAAAAACAATCTATGGTTTAATAAAACAAAAATGAGATACAGGGATTTTAATACACCTTATTTTGTTACAGAATTTGTCGAGGCTCTCGAAGAACCATAGTTATGGAGACATCAGTACATGGAAACAACTATACTAGAATGACGTTTTGATACACCGTTCTAATAATTTGATGGAAAATATAAGACAATAAAAATAAAACAATTAATGAAATTGTATATGGGACCATTTATTTATTTATTTATTTTCTATTTTAGGGTTAATGAAATGTTCAAGTGTAACAATGCATCGTATTTCGTTCGGTCTCAGAAATCCAGAGCGTTACAGTTTTTTTTTTTTTTAAGTTTTTTTTGTAAATATCTATGAAACGAATTGAGATATCGATATAATAGTTGATTGAGTCGACCTTTACTTGATGAAAATCCATGTTATACGAAACAACAAAACTTTTTGTTGTTTTTTGATTTTCACGAAATTTATTTTGAATAATATACTTGAATATATATTTTACATGACAATCGTTTCGCCAACACAGTAGTGGCTTCGTCAAATGTGAGTATTATACTAACTTTTACAATGCATAAACAGGGTATAAATATGAAATTTATCTAAGGTTGTAAACTAATATTAAAGTAGGTAATTTAAGAACTGTCCTGATTTTAAACACTATCCCGTAAGCCTCATTTTAGCAGAAATATTCATGGATCACTTAGAAAAAGAAATACATAGTAATAAAAATATAAATAATTTCATATATTGGTATAGATATGTACGACATAATTATAGGCCAGTGAATAGGGAAAAAATTTAACATTAATTCTAACATTTTTGAAGCTTTGTCATCTGTTGAAGTACCAACCAAAAAGAAAACTATAAAATATTGCAACTGGATTCTAGGTCGGCAACATTGTTAATATCGCGAAAAATTAAATTAAGCAATATCTCGACGAACAAAAATGTAACACCGCTGCAAATTTGATAGAATTTGTATTACAATAATCAAAATATAAAGCTACATTTGCAGCACATAGAGTTCGATGTAAAATTTGCAGTGATATTAATTTTATTTTGATAGTAAAAATTTTGCAACAAATTATTTGTTGCAAATTTTATCAATCTGCCGACGTCTGGGATTGCTGCAAATTGGAGAGCGCATTTCAGTTACGAATGCGATCATTTGCAATCGACCTGTACATATGTTATTATTTTTTGGAATCTATTTTAGGTAAATGATACGCTACAAGTTGTAAATTGTAAAAAATGTACCACGCCGCCATCGGATAGAGTTGCAAACTTACACTTACATGTAAGGCGATTTTAGCAAGTACACTGTAGTTTTGCAAGCATGTTAATATTATGTTTCCACAATTTGGTGCAAAAATATTACTTATTGATAATTAATTATTTTGCCCGGGTCATAAGGTGTTGCAAATTTACCTTTATATTTTGAATACTGTAATACAAATTATATCAAATTTGCAGCGGTGGTACATTTTTGTTTGTCGAGATATTGCTTAATTTAATTTTTCGCGATTTTAACAATGTTGCCGACCTTGAATCGAGTTGCAAAATTTTGAAGTTTCGTTTGGGTTGCTACTTCATCACATGACATAGTTTCAAAAATGTAAGAATTAATGTTAAATTTTTTAGTTTTCACGTCTCTATTCACTGGCCTATTACTTGTTTTACAGGAACCAAAAGACAGCTAAAGCAATTCTTAGAATTCATTAATAATTTACATCTGAATATAAAATTCACTATGGAAATAGAGGACGACAATTCTATAAACTTTTTAGATCTAACTATTTCAAAATTAAATAACTTACATACATTCTCCATATACCATAAATGCACTCGTACCGATACTACTATACAAAACACTTCTACACACCCTTTGAAACATAAACAAGCAGCATACAACAGTATGATACATAGATTAAACAACGTTCCTCTATCTAAAGACAACTTTGATTCTGAATTAAATATAATAAAACAGATAGCAATTAACAATGGCTACAGCCCAATAATGATTGATAAAATACTTGCCACAAAAAAATTACAAAAAAGCGATACAGTTAGTATATCCAAACACCACTTTGAAAAAATCTAATTATAAAACCCTCACATTCATCGATAAACCTACAGATAAAATAGCCAAAAATTTAAGAAAACTGAATGTCAACATTGCTTATAAAACTAATAACACACTCGGTAAATTAATTAAAAATAACAAAGATAGAGTTAAAAAGGAAAGTAAGTCGGGAGTCTATAAGCTGACCTGTGGTACTTGCAACTAAAGTTTATGTCGGGCAGACGGGAAGAAATTTCAAAACAAGAGTTGCAGAACACAGAAGAAGTTTTACCAATGGTAAAGAAGATTCGACATATGCAGCACACCTCCTAGAAGATAACCATAGTTTCAATCCGAATTTAGAAGTCCTGCATTTAGAAAATAAAGGTCCTAAATTGACTAGAATCACTAGAAATTAATAAATTAAAAAGACAGAATATAATATTAAATGATCAATTAGAAACTAGTTCTTCACCATTGTTAAACTTAATTTGGGTGTAAAGTACACGTTCTATATATTTCTATTTATTACTGCATCCACCAGTCTTAGTGTTAAAATCAGGACAGTTCTTAAATTACCTACTTTAATAATAGTTTAAATGTTGTTTCTTATGCTATTGAATTTAGTTTTATTAAACTGTATTTTTATTTAACCAAGAGAGATATTCGTTAGAGACTTTAGGGATATTTACTTTTTGATATCTATCTTCTCAAAAAATCGTCCTATTATGGATTTTAAAAATCTTAAATTTTATTCTTTTCCGGATTATTAAGTAATTTTGTGCATGTTTTTGAATGAATTATGTAAAATAAATTCTAAACCGAGCAAAATATAGAAAATCCTCAATTAACAAAAAAAGTTTCCAAATTGATTAGCCATTCCAAATTAATAAATCACCAGAGGCGTAGTATAAAAGATATTTAGGAGTTTAAGCAGTAGATGGAGTCAAAAATTATGAGACCCAGTGTATCTGATTTGTTAAGTAGCTTCTAAATATTGCTTAAGAACTTATATCGATATACGAAACATAATAAAAGTTTTTGTTGTTTTTTGATTTTCACGAAATTTATTTTGAATATATACTTGAATATATATTTTACATGACAATCGTTTCGCCAACACAGTGGCTTCGTCAGATGTGAGTATTATACTAACTTTTACAATGCAGAAACAGGGTATAAATATGAAATTTATCTAAGGTTGTAAAATACAATATCTGAGGTGCTTATAGTCATAATACAGGGTACATTTTCGGTATAGTTTTTTTTGTCTTTATTTTTTTTTTAACATTTAAAACGGAAAAAGGCACCAGTGTTAAAAATTGAATAAAAAGGGTGCCCTTACCAAATTTCAAAAATCGTCAGCGGTACTTGTATTTTAATATTGTAATACAGGATAGATACACAGTAATGGAATACCTCTATAAAAATAATTCCACAAAATTTTCAACTATTTAAAATATCGCATTACGCAATGAGGCATATAATTTAACGCATGTTTATAAATAACCAATTTTTTTTTCGTGATCATCTTCTGCACATAAAATACAAACTTCAAATAACATTAACTGGAAAATTTTTGTAAATAAGTTTTTTCTTGTCCTTAAATTATATGGTTCATTGCGTAAAGCCATATTTTAATTGTTCTACAAAATAATATTTGAAAACATGGTATAATTATTTTTGCAGAGACATGTAGTAGTTACACACCATTATTGCATACCTATTCTGTATTATAATATTAAAATACAAATAACTCCAAAACGATGGCTCCTATCGAAGTTCACTAAGAACACGTTTTTATGTAGTTTTTAACACTGTATTTGGATAAAAAATTGACAAAATATGTAACACTACGAAAATAATAAATGATCTAAATTTAATTTTTACAACTTAAGACTTTTCGAATTTTTTGGCAAATAGCTACATATGTTGTACTTACCTCCTTTAAGGGATTGTAGCTTCCTTATGAACTGATTTAAGGTGAATGTTTATTAGGGTGGTCCTTATTTTCAAACTTTTAAAAAGTGAAAGTCTCACCCCCACATTTTTTCCATTTCGGTTCCTTATGCCACACATAAAATTTTAGCCCAATCAAATTGACCCAACCCGTGCCACAAGGACCTTGAAATTCCGGGAAGTGAAAAAATAAAAGTAAATACTCTAAATTTATTAAAAAGATAAAACAGTTTATTCTGATATTAATATTATACAAAATTGTTTAAAATACTCTAAATAACAAATTTGACACAGTCTGCCTACCACGGTGTGCCAGGCAGTGTCAGGCACACACTTATAAGCAGAGGTGGTGGTGGAAGTGTATAAACATAAATTTGCAGGTTCTGACGTGCTCTAGTTAGTAGTTATTATACCGCCAACGAGTGCTGACATTATCTGTGCATTACATTTTCCTTTCTGTATAGTATTGCAGTATGGCTTTAAAAAAGGAAACTTCGTACAAATATATATTTGATTGGCTCCCAAACTAATCAAATATTAGGTTGTAAACTACCTTCGATTAAACAAGTGTTACAAGTTTTTTTTCATAATTTGAGAAATGTAAAATTAAATATTCGGGAAAGTGCTCATTTAGCAATTGATGAAACATCAATTTTTTGGCAAAAGGCCCGCACCCCAATGAGAGATTCACAACATTGTATCGCCAGATTGGAATCTTTGTACGATGAGTGGAGAAATTTACAAAAAGGTACTACAAGACGAACCGAGACTCAAATAAAAAAGAAGAGGCATTTGTGCAGAGATTAGACGACCTTTTTGATATAGCTCATTCGAAAGCTCTTGAAACCATCAAAGTAAATGAGGACAAACAATTTTTGATTGCTCAGAGACAGAAAGGAAGATTAGGTTCTTTAGCAGGTGTTGACAAAAAATTGTCTGGAAAAGAGAAGAGAAGTTTAGAAAGATTGAAGAAAGATTGCGAAAGGCAGGAAAGAATTCAAAATTCAAGTATTTTAACGGGAATATCAGGTAAATATTTTAGGTTCCGCAATTTGAATAAAATGACCTAACAAAGTACTTATAGTTTCAGACACTGATATCGCTAAAAATTTAGAAATGGACTCAAGAAGTATGGATGATGAATGTGATGATAATGAAAATGAAGGAACCCTGAACATATTAGAAACCGACCAATTACAACCTATGACAGATGATGATGAAATCCTATATATATTAAAAACTGATCAACCCCAGCCTGGGACATCTCAACTGAAGAAGAGGGCAAAGAAACGTTTTATTACTACTAGACTTGTTGCTGCTCTAGATAAATGTAAAATAAGTGACAGAGACTCTGTTCACATATTGATTGCAGCCGCTGAAGCTTTGGGTCATGATGTAGAAAATTTGGTTATAAATCATACATCCATTCGTTCTTCACATAAACTTTTACGTGCTGAGCATGCTTTGTCCCTAAAAACCCAATTTATGAAGTTGAACCTGAATGGTACGGTTGTAGTTCACTGGGACGGAAAACTTCTTCCTGCGTTAACTGGAAAGGAAAAGGTTGATAAGCTTCCAGTTATTATCACAAATAATGATACAGAACAACTTCTAGGTGTTCCTAACTTGACGTCTGGTACAGGAGAACGTATAAGTTCTGCCGTATATCAATTACTTGAAGAATATCAACTTGTTGATTGTGTTGCGACACTACGTCCTCAAACACAGGGCGTCTTAACGGCGCCTGCATTCTTTTAGAGCAACAATTGGAAAGAGATTTACTATATTTGCCCTGTCGGCACCATATTTATGAGTTGAATTTGAAATGTGTTTTTGAAGTCTGTTTCTCCATCTTCTGGCCCCAACGTTGGCCTGTTCAAACAATTTCAATGTGCTTGGTCCAATATCAATACCGAAAATTATATAGTGGGAATTGAAGATGAAGCAGTTCGTGTTGGAATCGGAGAGGAGGGGCCAAATATTTTGAGCTTTGCTTTAAATCAACTAAAATTTCAGCATACCCGAGAAGACTATCGGGAGCTGTTAGAACTGACTTATATTCTTAGATGGCAAACCTTCAAGGGGAATTAGTTTTAGAGTTCCAAGCGCTATCCATCATACCAGATGGATGGCTAAGGCTATTTATTGTTTGAAGATTTTTCTTTTTAGATCCAAGTTTCGCTTATCTTCCCATGAAATAAATGAAGTAAGAGACATTTGTATTTTTCTTATACTTCTCTACATCAAAGCTTGGTTCTGCGCAGGTGCAATAGGTATTGCACCTAAGGCACCTCAGCAAGACTTAACATTTTTAAGAGAATTGAAGTCTTATGAACAAATAAATGGATCAGTCTCTCGTGCAGCTGTGAAGAAGTTTTGTGGCCATCTTTGGTACCGTAACGAGGAGACAACAGCTTTGGCATTTTTTTGATAACGACGTTGCTCCAGAAACCAAGTTGGAAATGGTTAGGGCTTTGAAGGAAGAAGACGGCAAATTTGAATTTGAAAATGGTACCAACAATAAGCGTATTATCGTACAGCCAACTGCTATTGACAATTTAATAAATAAAGAGCTGCAGCATTTTGTTTCCAACAATACGTTAAAATTTTTTGAGCGGTTCAATATTAGCACTTCATTTCACGACTATGAACCGTCCACTTGGGTCTCACGAAAAGACTATAGAACCGCTTCGTCTCTAATTTGAAAATTGAAAGTGGTAAATGACACTGCCGAAAGAAGTGTAAAGCTCATGGAAGAGTTTAACAATTAGATTACAAAGGACGAAAATCAAAAGCAGTTTCTATTACAAGTAGTTAAGGATTATCGTGCCAAGTTTCCCGAATATGCAAAGAGAGATCTCTTGAAAAAAATAATGTTTTTTGCTTTAATAATATTTTAATTTCAATTATAAGAGGTACTGGTACTGATATTTTATATTTTGTGGGATAATAAAATTTTTAAAATACTCACTTTATATTTTGTCATTTTTTGTTCTTTTTTAAATAAGATGCCTTTGCAGTCGTTCAATTGGACTGAAATTTTCTATACTTTATTTTTATCCCTAAAGGAAAAAATGAGGGGGTGAGATTGGCAGAATAAAATATAAATAAAACCCCATATGTCTATAAGGACCACCCTAATGTTTATATACAAAACTATCTTAACGTTTTAATAGTTACTAACGAATAAAACCGGCAAAATTAATGTTGTTTTTATTCTCCTCAACTAAACTTCATAATTGTTTTATCAAACCGGAAAGACCGTTAACTTTTAGTTCTTCTGCTCTGGCACAACTTGTGCACTTTTATCTTGATAAAAATGGCTATCTCTTATACAAATTTCAGTCTTCTAAGTTTCACATACTTTAGTACTTAAGCAAGAAATTTCCGGAAACCTAAAAGTCTGCAAAAATTTTAACATTATGCAAGCATGTTTCACCCTTGAATATTCGTTCCTGGCATAAATTAGATTTTATGTGGAAACGTCGCCCGATTGCAGTTACATTATTAATTTTAAATTATAAGTGAGATCATTTACATATTGTTATTTTCAGTATTTGTAAATGAATTATTGATCTGAATCATCGTCATGATCATCTGAATTACTTAATTATGTAAACATGTATATAATTACAGATTTACTGATTAATTTTTATAGCTCAATTAACAAACAAAATTAACTGAACTAATAATTAATTAGCTACAATTTTATGGAACGATTTGTTAGAGTGTTTTTACAAAATCCTTAATATTTCTTAATATTAGGATTCTCCTCAAAATCCTTTTGAAATGAATGTTTTTTATTGAATTTAAAAAATATTGATTTTATCACACACCGAATATCAGAAAGACTTCGATAAACATTTTACCAATGAAACTCGCAAAATTTGTTTTTACAGCAAGTTTACAACAATTTTTCAGTACCTACCTCAAAACCAGATCACTGTTTGTTTCTGTACTAGATCCGTTATTTTCAACCTGTTAATTAATGATCAGCAAAAAACTGATATTTAAGTTCCCTGCGTATGATCTAAAATTGTACACAACGATTGATACCGAAAGTTTTACATAAATAATAATCATTTTAATTATTCCGTAGATAAATTTTAGTGTCCTTGGTATTATATTCGACCCAAAGCTTAGTTTTAACAGTCATAATATTACGAGTGACTGTATCAAACATAATAAGAAACTGATTTTAATAACACCGATACAATTAAACTGATCTATGAACCTTGTTATCAGATCGAGACTTGATAATCTTCTGTTATTTGGTATCTGTATTGTAATATTCACATTAATAACTTTTTCATTTCTTAAATGCCTTTGTTTAAAAATAACCAAAGTCCATCCACCTATAACTTAGCCACATGATGGTCTCCTTAACAGATCTTCAGTAACGTCGCTTGAAACTCGCAGAAAGATACTTAAACTTGTATTTCTTTATAATTCATTAATTAATGGACTGATTGTAGTGAAATTTTACGTATGCTTAATTTTAATATTCCATATCGACATCTAGACAAAACCTTATATTTTATCTGCCCATGCCCAGAACAAATAATGTTCACAAAAACTCGCCTCTGTTTAGAATATGCAGCAATTATAATAATTTTAACGGCTTTATCGTTATCTTTAACTGCAGTATTGTTTAGATAAAGAAATTAAATTTATAAGTATTATTATTACAGTATTATCAAGCATTGATGTTGTTTCCCACACAATATCAATACGCCATATACTGTACTCGACGCGCGTTTCTCCAACTAACTGCAAACATCTCCAGTTGATGCCAGCTTGGTCGGTGAAACGCGCGTCGAATGCATAATATGGTGTTTTGTGGAAAACCATGTCAGTGTTAACTTTACATCAAAAGTTCCAGCCCACTTCAGGATATGAAACTCTCTATCCTGTAAATGAAATTTGTTTCTGTTGAGTAGTGTAGAATAATAAATAAAGAGTAAATAAATAAATAAAAAATTAAGTTTTCATCATCATATTGAAATAAAATATATTTTTACTTTAAATGGTTTATTTACTAGGTGCAAGTCTTTTGTTTACTTAATATTTTGTTGCATTCATACATGCTTATGAAATTTTGTTTGCGCTCTAATTATTATGTAACTTTTACGTAAAATTGTAAAATTTGGAATAAACTTTTGTTATCTAACTCCCATTAATTTCAAGGATCCAAAAATGTAGAGAAACTTCGACGGATAAAAGGCCCAATTTAGATATTTTATGTAAGCCACCATAACAGACAAGAAATTCAATTAAACTTATACTGCAAAAATGTCTACTAGCAATCTTTGCGATCTGAAATATAACGTGCCTTTAATGGCGCCGTACTGAAAATGTATGACTTTCGCATTGAAGCAGCCATTACCGTCGATGGCCGGTCATTTCGTTAACTCTCATTGTAATCATGGTACGAGATCAATCCTCGGCTTACACTGATCCGATCACGAAGAGTAGTTTTACTCTCTCTTCCGCGCCATTGTATTTTCACTGCTGTCGTTAAGTGGACTTAGGTTTTCAAATAACAATCACTTCGACGGTATAACGTGAAGATATCGGGGTTTGTAGTCGCTCACAGTTCAACACGCTAAATTCATTACTAACAATTACAATAATAAAAGGAACGAAATAAGGCTTCTTTTTCTTTTTTCGTAGAGAAAGAGGGAACCTCAGCAGCTGCATTCAGTGAACGTTAGAGCTAAACGAGGTGTTAAAATTGTACAAAGCATGGTATGGATTTACAATAAGACTCTAATGATCATCGTTATATTAGCCATTCAATAAAGATTACGTAGTATATAGTGCAGGCGCCAAGAAACATTGCATTTAAAAAAAGAATTTATTCGGGTTGATGATTTATATTCAGAAAGATGTAAAGAATGAAATTCTGAAGGGTGCCAAACAAAATTTTCGGAATTTTTTTTTTCACAAAAAACCATAAGGTTATTACGGGAACGCGCAACTTTTTATGTTATTATTTATTCTTGATATTATTTTGTGATACAGACGAGTTGGGCACACCTCTTTATCGACATTTGGTGTGAGCCACTTGCTAGTTGCACAGTGTTTAGCTCCTCCTTGGCATGTTTTATTTAATACCGGATTGTATTCGATTCTACCAGTCCTGGATCCGTCATTATTCATCTCCACGAAAAAGTAATCAACAATTAGCTACTTCCCCGCCCCTCCAAGCCAATTCAACTGTTTTTATATGATATAATTTGCGCTGTAATTCATCTAGTAGATTTTCATCCCACAAATTAATAATCTTACGGAGTTCACCGTAATCGAAAGCAACTGAACTTTTCTTGCGTTTTTCAGGATCTGCCTGTAACATTCGTCATTTGGCATTTCGTGCATCACGGGCGCATTTAAATGCAATACTATTAAGTGGATCTACATTAATATTAAACTCTTCATACAATTTTTCCTGAATCATCTTAGCGGTTACATTCCATATAGTTTTAATTGTAGTTTCCTTATAATTACCACCTTCGCTTCTTTTCATGTTAACTGCCCAGTCTTTCAAAATAATGCAAGTGTTTCAACTGAGCTGTTTCCATTTATCTGGTATTTACGTGCGTCTACAAAATTCACAAATAACTTCCAAACCCATTTTTTATTACGTTTAGTATTCATAGGAATACTATTTTCTATCATTTTATTTATGGAATCACTATTCTCATTTCCAAAGCGCGACATTTTTCTAAATATTGATGTACAAATGTCAAAACTGACAGAAGTGAAAAGCACCTCTGATAAGCGCCCTTGATAATCATCCTGCGAGCTGTTGTTGGTTTAAACACACGTTGATTTGTCTATTTTGACACACGTGGTCAAAAATATGTTCGTTTGGTTTATATGTCAAAAAAAATTATCACCGGAACAATTAAATATTGGGATACAGATAATTAAAGTGTCCCTTTTTATATTTGTATTGTTTAAAATATACTTTATCTGTGTATTTGACATATGGTGTAAACTAGAATTGTATGCGTAAAACCTAAAAGAACAGCAATTACCTTTAGAAACCTAGTATATACGCCTTAAGGGACTTTCGAGAACTTTGTAACGACATTGTACCCATAGTGGATCATATCAAAAATATTTCGCAAAAATTTTATGAATGCAAACTCTCCGATTGTCCACTAACCGTCAACAATTACACAGATAAGGGAGCATAACGCGCCATTTAGAATTAAACACAAATTACCGTACCAAACGCTACCAATATTTCGGCAAATATTTTGTAATCGGAATTAACATTTTTTCCAAATTATAAGCAAACCATAGTAAAGTACGGCACATTATTATTATACACAAAACATCTATTGACATAAGTTAAAATTCCGGCTCGAGTTCTGTATTGTTTAGAGGTGGGCTTTTAAAGTAGCAGCTTGGCTCATCATGGTATCATCAAAATTCAAAATTTATATACACCAATTTTATTTATACTTATAAACTTTTTTTAGAATTATTTTAAAGTTTTGCATCAGCGGCGAATGCTTTTGCATACGTCGCTGATTTCTCTTGTTAAAGTTATTATACAATTAAAATGTCATTTTTAGAAGTTATTATTTTTATAAATCAATTTTAAGCCCGGACTGGCCCCGCTCTGCCAGACCCAACAAATGCCCTGTTGCCTCCATACACGAGGATGCTGGGTCGGCAACCGACCGGGTGTCCGGCAGCGAGGGCAACGTGATATGTTCATTTTATAATTTTAATAAAATTGGTATATACCCCCCCCCCCAATACAGTGCCAGACATTTGACACTTTACGGACGTTCGTTTTAAATCCATTTTATGTTCAAACGTCCATGGACGTTCAGTAGTAGAACTAAATTAAGATATTCATAGACATCCACAGATATCTATCCGCATTATAATGTCCATCAACATGTGCGTCCAATATTGTACATTCTCAGTATGTACAGGAGTACGTATGGAGCGCATAAGATTATTTTGCGATCATCTTCCCGAGACGCTCCTACCTCTACAGCTTATTTTGCCGCGGTGGGACACTGATACTACAGTACATATTTTGAGAAAGTAAAAAAAGTAGCATAATAACTAACTAACGATGCAGTTATTAGTTTGTATGCTCAGCAAGCTTGCATGGATCCACAAATTCAAAAACATCTAGCTTACTCACGGAAATTTTTTAAAAATTTCTTTAAAGATCCGTATTTTGAACGGAGAACAACTCCTGCGGATAGAGCGCAACACAAATTCGAAACAGTTTTACATGGTAAGACAGTGTTTATTACTGTATCTCGTGTTGATTATCTTTTTTACAAGAAAAGAAGTAAACTTTTCATTACCCAACATACACAAATTATCTTTAAAACATTTTAAGTGCTTTAAATATGCCTCTATTACATCAGTGGGCTTTGAAATATCGTCGTCTTTGGCGTATTCTTGGGTTTTTGACCAGAAACAACAATGTTTTAAGTCTGAATATTTAGAAACTTCTTAGTCATTAACTTTTATTATAGTGAGGCCACAAATGAATAATTCTGGTGCCCTAGGTGTTGTATTGTGTATGTTCCAAGTTTTAGCATCAACAAATTGACGAGGTATGATTGTATCATTTTTGCGCGTGAAATAGGTACCAATATAATAACGCTGAGTCCGCCCCTCATATATGTGAAATAGCAACCTGAAATCCGAGCTCTACATTCTATTCTATTTTAAATTATTCAAATACAGACTACATAAGACATTCCATATAATTTCAATAAATAAATATAATAATACTCGTTCAATTCACACAAAACTTTTCGATTGAACAATTATTCCCCGTAATAATCAACAAAACCAGTTCTTGCAAATCCAATATAAATTGTTATACTATTAATAGATGCAAATACATAAACTTTAGACATAACAAGAGAAGGTATAAGAATGAATTGCCTAGTTCCCGCCCAGTACAATGTAACCCAGGTTAATCCTATTTCTAATTTATGTGATATAATATGTGTACGATGAAACTAAAGCTAATTTGGCTCTCATATTAACAAGGGGCATGAAAATGGTCTAAATTGCTCTCCTCAAATTAAGCTGATCGTAAATAAAACTCTGCAATAACCTACTGTACAGTAATAGATTTTTATTTTATAACCGTCCTGAGATGGTTTCTCTTATACTGACTTGCTTTCAATAAGTTTAAAGGTGAAGCATTAGGTTGAATTATTTCTGTAATTCTGTGGCAAATAAAAATTACGATATCGTTAAATTTATTACCTGCCGTAAAGGTTATATATAAGCCAATCTACACGTTTATTGAAAGATTAATAGGTGTCTATTTTGATAGTTCACATATATTTTTCTAAAGCTTGTTATTATTAAAATAATAATAATAGTAACAATAATAATCCAGACCCTTCACTGAAAATAGAAGTATTCACAAGAACTATGAAAGATTACATGACGCCAAACAAAACTTACAAAACAGTGAGTTGTCGTTAGCGGAGTCACTGCAAATAATGGACGAAGTAAATCGACTGCTACTCCATCGGTGACGCAAAAAATGAGCCCGTTGGAGAAAAGTTCGCACGTGTGTTAAAGGATGACACCAGTTTTACTAGATTAAGACAAATTTGTGATGGTACTGATGGTGCATCTGCAGATCCGATAAGTGAGTTCAAAGACTATTTTAAGTATGCTTGTATTACATCAATAGATGTCGAACAGTCGTTCTCAAAATATAAGCATATTTTTTCAACACGTCGAACATTACTCTCGGAGACAAAAATAGAAACATACAAGATGCTGCAAAGTTTTTACACTTCTAATCTTTTTCAGTTTGTGATAATCAAGCCAGTTAAGAGGGTAAGTTTTGCATACATTGTTATAAATTGTAACAGTTTATTGCTGTTATTACTAGTTAATTTCTTATCTTACACTTATTATGGTGCGTACGCCTATGTCCTGCGGCACATTTTTGCCAACTCTACTCATAAGGTACATGCAAAACTTGGCTTTGGAATCCTTCCTTTGACTGTAATTATTTCTTAATATTATGTTATTTTTAACAAAATATAAGTGGTATATTAACTATTATTATTTGAAAAAAATATTATACGCGTAATTTAAGTGTCAATATATAAACTGTGGTTTTAAAAATATACACTTAAATAAGTGGAAAAAGAGTCCCTTGAGTCGGCCCTAAATCAACATTACAAGTTGATTTTTTTCTACAAGGTATCATAAATTTCTTATAATTCGATTACATGTCAAAATATGTAATATTTAATGTGTCAAATTACCTTCCCTAATATAGCAATATTATAAAAACAAATATAACACTGAGCACTGTGGACTATATAGACACTGGCGAGTGTTAAAATGATTTAACATTTTTTATTGTGTACCGTAGTGAATCATGTGCCAAATATGGTTCCGAAACGTAACTACCTCTACGCGATCATAAGGCAAGGCCCACTGTGGAGCAAGGTAACACACGTGCTTAGTTGCCTATAAATTATATACTACAAATCCCGACTTCCTGCATAGATCCTGATCATTCTTGTTGCACGACCTGTATTATATGCAACCAATATTACAGATATATAAATAAACCCATGCATATCAATTAATTTAATCATATAAAGACTCTTTAAAAATATATTTTTTATTTTCTTATACCTAATATAAGAAAGTATAACTAATATCAGAAAGGATAGTAATCGTGATTTTTTTCGACCTCGAGATTTTGAATGATATATACGTTTTGAACCCTCCTGAATTCATTCTGACTATTTTCTGAATGATGTCTGTCGGTGCGTGTCTGGATGTGTGTGTGTGTGCGTGCGCGAGCGCGGGGCGCGTGCGCGTTTGTGTTCGTGCGTGCATGTGGGTGCGTGCGTGCGTGTGTGGGTGGGTGATTGCGTGTGTGCGTGGGTGCGTGCGTGCGTGGGTGCGTGCGTGCGTGTGTATGGGTGTGTATCCGCGATAACTCAAAAAAATACTAACGGGCGACTTCCCAAATTTGGCAGTTAAGATTTTCAACAACATTTTAGGGGACACATTATATATGGTGAATGTGGTACCACCAGATAAGACATAATGAATGAAAGAAGAAAAAATGTACAATTGTGGGGAAAATAAACATTTTTATTGAATTTTTTGGACGAATCTCGATGAATTATAATAAATAAACATAACTTTATGAAAAAAAAATCTGATGGCATGTCTGTAGTGTCGCGATAGCAGCCACAGTTTCGGAGATAATGGGACCCAAACTTTTTTTTGTATTTGCCTTCACAAAAAAATATATTCTTGATGGAAGATTATAAATCATGTCTACAATATCAAGCCATTAAAATATATTTTCCAAGTACTTAAATAAAGCTGATGTAAACTGAAATATTTTACACATTTGGCCTCATAAAATAGGGTTAGGATAAATTTAACAGTTTGACTTTTGAAAGGTCTAATTTAGTTACAAAAATGTCAATGTCAATAAGAAGAAATTATTAAAATATATGACATAAATTATTATTATTGAGAGTATCGATTGACGCTGATAATTAATTATTTAAAAATTTTAATGAAATATTTCAAGGTACGCTATTAAAATTTAATTGAGATAAGTGAAGAATTAAATAGAATGATTTTTTTTAAATCAGGGTGATATATACTAGTATCAGAAAGTTATGTGCTGGCCACATCTGATATTTTTTATATAACTGCCGGCTCTCAAAAATGGCAAATATTTTCGCTGCCTGATGATAACTGTTTTTTTTTTGTTAATGTTATAAATTTCCAATATGAATTTAACAAGTTTGATATGCCTTTCCCTGTTGCTAGCCTACTGACGAAATATTCTAACAGAGACAATAATGTAAGTTTTTTTTAATATTAAGTGTGAATTTTTAATAGGCACCTAACCATTATTATAATACAATTTCTTGCAACCAAACTCTAGTCATATTGGAAAACTTAAGTAAAGAGGTGGCCGCAACAATGTGACGATTTCCATGTTCTTTTTCTGACAGCAAAAAAAGGAAAAAGGTTTTAAACCGCCTTCATGTAATAAAACGCCTTGAAAGTTTCTTTTCTCATTTGGAGTGTCAGGATCACAAGGAGACAATTGCATGTTTCAGCCGCTAAAAACGTCAGCAACGATTAAGGAAAACGTTCGCGGTTAAAAGCTATCCTGTCAAGTCGGTCAAGTATGTGCCGACTTGTATCTGAAATAAATAGAAATGAGGGAAATGTTCTTAGGTGTGTCAGTTGTTATATTTTGAAACAACTGGCATACTTATTTATGTGCATTTCTTTGCAGATAAAGGGTTACTTTTATCTATAGTTCTTAATGATAATCAGAGATGGAAACACAGCGAGTAATTAGTTGTAAAGTTGCATCTTTGTATCTTGTTAAGTTTGTTTCTTTATCTTATACTGGAGTTTTATAAAATAACCTTAGTTAAAGAGCAGTAAACACGAATAAAGATGATTATAATAACATTAATAACTTAAATACAAACTCCCTAAAAAACTTATCTTGCATGAAACAAAACAAACATCAATTTATGCTTGTAAACAGTATGGTTTTAAGATGGAAAGGTATTGTGGATATAACAAAAACATGTTGGTGATAATTCTATTGATATAATTTTTTTCACCCGTAAACATATCTTCAAAAATGCACTAATATGTGGAATTGTCTAAATCGACCATATCTGAAAAAATCAATATTAAAACTGAACAACGGGCATACACCCAATATTCGATTATACTAGGATTAATTTTTTTATTTCTGATAATATCTGGATATTAGAAGCTGGGCTCCTCAACCGCGGTCGAACCCGGGAAAACGGAGTGAGAGACAAAAGTAAATAATTATTTCTTCATGTGAACCAATTTTGCAAAAATCTGACTACGTAAAAGCGAAAGAACACAGTACTGATAATGTAGATTTGATTACTGCACCCGCACCCAAGCAGATATATAGCAATTATTCACTGAAGCGCACCATATACAACCACCTATATCGCAATCAACGATTAGCAGAATTAAATGCACATTTTGATATTTAGGATATGTCATGAGATGTCAAGTTTATATTATTTGCAGCATAAAGAGATGTTGGTAAACAATTTTGACAAAAAACTACAATTTTATGCAGTAATTTTGAAAGTATCAAACAAATAAAGAAGTTGAAAAAATATTATTTTCTCCGACGAGACAACTCTTTGGTTACATGGATGAAACAAACATAATTATTATTGTCGATATTGGGCAGCAGAGAACCATACGGGATACAGGCTCATACGCACAATTTCCTCAGAAGGTGAATGTACACAGGTAAGAGGAGTAAGTATAGGACCGTAATACTTCGGAGAAGCACTGACTGGGAATCGCTATTTCGAATGTACACAAACTAAACTTATTTCCATTTTAGTAGTTTTATATCCCATTTAAGATCCAGATTGGATAAAAATCTTTACTATTAACAAGAAGGTGCTCCTATTCACTATATTGGCAACGTTCGCTAATACGATAATACTGATTCCCAAACAGATATGTACGTTGGTAGGGAAGGACCTATAGAGTCACCTGTAAGGATACCAGACCTAATCCCTCTCGATTTTTTCTTCTGGAGTTATTTAAAGAGAAACGTCTACAATGATTGGCCTAACAAGTTTTATTCTATCAGATGATTACTATACGCAAAAAAACATTCATTACTCTATTCCGCTACTCAGTAAAAGAGGCGCGAGGTTCTTCGAATAAACCTATTAAATTTTAAAAAGTTTAAAATAATTTATTAGATTCCTCTTCTCAATTTTCTTCCTTCACAATTATTAAAAATTCTTAACTACTCAGCGATATTCCAAAGACGATTTTTACGTAGATATAATATTATACTTTAAATACCTAATGAAACATTTCCAAATAATAAATCTGTTTTCTTTATAAAAATGAGAACAAAAAATTAAAGGTTTTTTATAAGGTAATTGGACGGCTTGCGGCTATAAAAACAATTACTTACTGACCTACATTGTCAAGTGTCCAATAGAAATTCGCAGACACATATAAGCGGATCATGTATTTACGCCCACTGCTCCATATTGAAAATGAATACATCAATGACTTCCAAGTCATTTGAATAGAATATACTCTAAATACGTGGTATTTACAAAACGTCTATGTGAATAACACTTAGATACGTAAACACTGCGGAATTTAAGACAACGGAGGTTAACTTTTTTAAAATGTCTCGATCAATTTGTTTAAAAGTGTATTAGTGGGCACTATAGCAATGTTCAGGTGTCATCGGAAATGACACTAAGAAAAAAATTTGTGTCACAGAGATGTGACAGTATTAAACAAAAAAATTATTATGAACTCAATGACAAATACGTCTCGATTAACGTGGATGAAACCACCAATGCTTGCGGCTGGAAGGTGGCAAATGTTTTAATGGGTGCATTAATATACTTTACTTCTTCTCACCTTCTTTCGAAATTAAATCACCGTCCTATAAATTATTTTAATATTTCTTTAAATAAACGTCTTCGCCAAAAGTATTAGTCACAGGTTGGGGTTTTTGAAGAAAATGTTTTTGCCTACCCAAAAATGTCACCAAAAAATATAATTTAAATGTCAAATATTTTAGATGATTTAAAATTGATGTTTTAGAATATTCTGTGCTCTGTAACCAAAATTACAGGAAAATGTATTTCATAAAAGATTGACTTTTTTAGCAATCTCCAACATAACAGTTTTCTATTTACATATTTCCGTAGACTAATACTTTTGGTATAGAGGTTTTTTTTCAAATAAGTCAGAACAGTGGCTTAATATCCAAAGGAGGTGGTAAAAAATGTTATAGGATGCCACAAATAAATAACTATTGACAATATACTTTTACTCTTGTGATCGCTAGGTAAAGTGTTTGTCAGTGTTACATTTACCAATAATTTCAGCTCTCTTTGTATTAACTTTAGATGTTACTAAATTCACCAAAATAACCACAAGGTAAGATATTGCGTCATATATGTATGAACATCACTAGTGATGTTCATACATATATGTAATGTTAACCCTGGAATTGATGTCATTTATTATTACCTCCCAATCTCTAGAACCGTTATCAGTTAGTTTCGAATTTTCTCAAATATTGCTAACTGGAACCCTTTTGAAAATTTGCTCCTCAAATGATGTAATTTAAAAAATCAAGCCATCTCAAAAAAGGCATTTAATTGCGTTTTTTTTTTCAAAAAACTTCTTATAATAACTTGGTCGATGCTTTACTTTAGGGTCAGGTTCATATAAAGCATATAATTATTTCGTCACCACAGTTGCCTTTCAGATGAAAGTTATTTCAACATATGAAGTAGATCTTATACAGCTATAAATCCAATTTTAAATCTATTAAATCAGAGCAGGTATCGGTAGCCCTATAGCCCTAATACTCAACTTATAATAACAAAAAAATTAGAATAAAAAGATAATAAAAGGTAATTTTTTGTTTTCAATTAAAATATTGGAGGTGCGGTGGTTTCTGTTTTTACCGAACATGTAGAAGTTTAAATATCAGAAATACTTGGAGTCAAATACATGTTTGGCAATTTTCCCATTAGGACAAGAAGATCAATTCAATTTGTTTAAATATTCTATTTAAACTTGCTAAAACACAACGGTCTCGTGATTGTAGAAATATTTCAAGGGACACTCATTATAAACAAAATACAAGTTGCATAAGGTCGTAAAAACTAAGGTCTAAATGAATTTGTTAACATATTTGTGGTTAGAAACATTATTGGTGAACGTTTGTTAATTATATATTGATCCGCCCGTTATATTTTCTGTCAAAATGCAAACCTTTTAATCGAGATAATTAATTTTCGTCAGATCCCGTTTCATTCATTTTAGGGTCTATTAACGATTGTCGGTTTCTCTTTAAAAGCAAAAGATGACATAAGAACGAAAAATCGTGTGAAGTTTTGCATAGTACTGTCTGGACGGGGAAAGAAGACCCGCGGAAATATGTGATTTCTGCATTCCATTCACAATTAATTAAGCGTAAATAAAATAAATAAATTAGTGCATTGCAAAATGTTGTGATCGTTTGTATCCGCACCTATTCATTGAGTGAGATAATTTATTTCTAGTGTATGGTTTCGTAGAAAGCTGACAACTTATCGACAATACTCACCCCGCGCGGGCCTTCTTTCGCCGGCTGGACAGTAATAGCACTGGTTATCGCGGACATATTGGAAACAAACTATTGTCTTTTAGAACTAAATAATGGACAGATATAGTTAGAGGACATAAAAACAGACAAATATCTTACAGGAAAAATAGTAAGATGGTTTCATATACGTCAAAGAATTATATCATTTAAACCTCACAGCAGAAAAAATCATGAATAACATATAAATACAAAGAAGTATACATATCATTGTGCACCTTATATGATGGATGAGATACAGCGTAGTTTTCCAAGCTTTCTGTCGTATTTATTTGACAATAATGTTTTACATTGTAAAAAGATAGTATTCAGTTTATCATTTATAAACAAGTTAAACAGGTTCGACCCCAGAATTGATCCTTGGTGAATTCCAGAATTACGATATTTCTAAACACGTACGATCACTGTATTTCATAACTAATTACTCAAACCAGTGGAATTTTGTTTTTGTAGAATGCCATATATCAATTTTTACACTACGGTAAACTTAAACATTCAAACACTAAATAGTTTCGACAAACATAAAAAAAATTACAGATGTATACTTTTCAGATGCATCTCCTATCAGGTTTGCAACATCTAGAGAAGCTGTTTTTAGGTTTAAACAATTCAAAATGATGAGGTTGACAAAACCAACTTCTTCAAAGTCAATTTGAATGTAATTTCTATACCTACAGGGAGAATTTAACAATAATCGTCTACATATTTATAAAATATTAAATGAAAATAATAATAACACTACATGTAATTATAACCACCTTTATCCCTGAAGGTCTGGAATGACTTTGTGCGGGAGAGGGATACACATTAAGAGACAACTGACACACATCCAGTATACGAGTATACTGGGATTAATTTCTCTTTCCGAAAAAACCCCAGTCCTCGGCTGGGAATCGAACCCGGGACCCCGAGGTTTCGAGGCAAGTACGTTACCTCTAGACCACGGAGTCATATTACGTCCATTTATGCTATAGTACTCTCAATAAAGAATGACAAGCATTCACATTTATAACTACGATAATTCGTCTTTTTCGGTATTATTTAGTAACTGTATTACAACCACCTTAAGAACATCTTTTAATAATTAAAAGTTGAGAAATTGTTACAGTTAACTACGTCCAATTTCTTACAAATAAGAATATTAAAACTAAATATAATTTTCTATAGTGTAAATGCATTTCGATGTATTTCAACAATGGAGTTATTTTATATTTTGGCACATACAAATAAACTTTTAGTCTGCATTGTGTCCGACATGTATCCTTAAATGCTTCGAAACTCACAATGCCGGACATGGCCTCGACTCCCGAGCTACTGTGAATTATTCGGACCAGCATAAAGCGACTTGGTAGTTACTAGTCGTGGTATTGAAATTGATGGCAAACGCATTTACTAAAGATATGTTCTGGATGGTCATTGTAGCTGGTGAGCAAAATGGATCTGGTCAGCATTTGGCAGATTTATGAACGTTATTAGCAATGTTTGCATTGCTGCTCTGCACTCTAATGCAATTGCGGCTTTTGTTACTAATGCTCGCGAGTTAGCCGCATACTTAGAATTATTATCCACTGTGAGGTTTTTGTCCGCATTAGATCATAAAACTACTCACAGAAATTTATAACCAGTTTGGGGTGATTATCATTTAAATAATTGCGTATAATCACCACTTAAGTCAACCGTTAAGCCGAAGTACTGTACAGGGCCTGAATAAATTATCAGGAGTGAATATTCTAAGATTATTCGAAATAAAGACAGGAATAGTTTTTACTATATTAGACATAATTTATTTGTATATTAATAATTTTATTATGTAAAATTGAAATATGAGTAATATCCAGTGCATCGTTTCGACAGTTCTTAGCATGTACATGTTTCAAATACTAATAATACCTTAATATATATAGCATGTACATGTTTCAAATACTAATAATACCTTAATATACAAAGAATTCAGATGATTTACTTTTCATTTGACTCATACAAATGCCAAATGTATAGGAAGAAACAGTGTTCATTTATTTCAAAAATTTTACTCAAAAAAAAAAGAAACCAATTTTTTCAGAAACTGTTATCCATCGTAACCAATTAATGTGCACTAGAAGCAATTTAAAAAATCAGTATTTCCTATGTAACACATAAAACATATCACATAATAGGCGGGGGTTACACTGTTGAAAAAACACAGACACAAAACTCGTTTCTATTTGGTCAGGGTCGAAGTCGGGATTTGAACTCGGAAGTCGGCAGACAGTAAACAGCTATGTTAGTCACTCAACGCTCTAGCCCACTGCGTTATCGAGCTCGGTAGTCCATAGGAGATTCCATTTTAATTCTGTTATAGTTGGCTACGATTTTACACGCAGGAGATTCTGTCATTGCGTAATGCAAACTATAATGTATTGGCTATGCTTAATAAAACAAGACACTTAATAAACACTGTTGTTTACAAGATTCTATTCCACTATAACGTAACATACAATGTTCAATGCACAAGAAAAACCCAGAATGTTAACATATATTTTTGGCTCCGACAGGAAGCAACTACATTTCCAGTTGCAATAAACAAATCTTGCTTTATGAGATGATCTAAAACTTTAGGTATCACTTGCCAATTAACAGCACTGATTTATGGTACACATTATTTTTATTAATCGTATTTTTTTAGGAAAGCAAAAACTTTTATGTACAATAACTTTTTCTCGAGCAGTTAAATTTTTTGACAATTTTATCTCTTGTAAACTCCAATCGCGAACATACTGTATATTATTTTGACATATTGGTTAAAAAAACATCTGAACACAATAAATACTAAGAATGTCAACATATATTTGGCTCCGATAAGAAACAGCCATATATTCCATTGCATTTAAACAAATCTTGTTTTATGAGATGATCTAAGACTTTAGAAATCACTTGCCAACTAACAGCCCCGATTTATGGTACACATTTATTTTTTCTTTTTTTTTCCAAGCCGATGCCGAACAGTCCGCAAATTAATTACAGCCACTCCTCACATCCCGCTGAGTTAAAGACTGAGACTACAAAATCATGTGCCCTAAGCAGATGGAGAGAACTAGAATGACTGCTTTCTGTATTTGGCCAAATGTAGAAAGCGATCAGCCACTCGGCTCAATTTTCGCAAGCTGTTATAGTCTTCAATATAAAGCAACGTAAGCTAGGACAACCGTATTGACCGTGTAGCTTGGGTATAGCACTTGGAGCTCATACCTGAGATCGTGATATTTGGACCGCTTTTTCTCCATTTTCATGGTGACGTTTTCTCGGCACGGGCCGAGATTTCGATAATATACATCACCTTGGTTTGATGGTCGACTATGTCAGGCTTGTTGACTTGGATTATCCTGATTGTTCGTAATGAGTAATTCTAGTAAATTAGGCATTTCGTAATCTCGATAACGGACTCAGTATCTTCAAGGACGTAAGGAGGCAATGGTGGTGTCTGGTCTACTTTGTACGAGTGCCTTAGGTGACAATATAATACCCGTAACGCCGCGTTATGTCGATGGATGTAAGCCGAAATCACATATATGAGACATGCTCAAAGTAAGTGTATGAGAGATTCCGATGCTAGACGGCAGGTCCTGCGATTGATATCAGGAACTTCTACACGTCACACGCGGCTACGGTATACTAAGATGATGTTATCACCATCCTGTCAGGCCATAATGAATCCCTCGGTTTCCAACTTAAGCCCGACTGATCTTAAAACGACGAATGCCCGCCTGGTGTTTGTTTCTAAGTTCTCATAGAAGACCAGTGTTTGTTACTATGTTCTTATAGAAAACACTACGTTGGGGTATATCGACGTGTCACCGAAACAGTTTTTCCTATTCAGCAGTTTTGATTAGCGTTTTCAGACGATTTTGCTGAAGCTCAGTGACTAACTTTACATAAGTATTTCGCGGGCCTCCTCGCATGTTGTCGAATGCAAGATCGAGTTCATCTGCGGCTCTTTTTACTGCCTTGAACAATCCTGCTCCCACTCCTACAGTTTCATGATGTTTTGCAAACCACAAGATCTGAACTGAGCTTCTGAGGATGTTACATACCATACTCAGTATTGGCCCGCCGTTGACGTGGAAGGTACACACGAGAAACGGACGATCTAGGATGAATACTTCTATGGGTATCTCTGTCTAATTATCGCAGCTCGTCTACCGTCCACATCACTACTCCAAAGGAGTATAGCAGAACAGAAATACAGCAAGCATGATAGTCGCAGACAAGCTGTTCTCCCTTGAAAGTTCGGAAGACCAAATCGGTGTCTATACTTGCCACGGAGAAAATTTTTTATTTGTTTTACATCCTGTATGTATAGGTATCTCAGGTATCAAAATGTCTTAGGATGCTTCCGACTGCGTGCTGCGCATCTTCAGAGAATTACCTGCATCGTCCTCTCTTGAGGTGGACGATTCCACATTTATCCAACTCGAAATCCATACCAATTGTCCGCGTGTATTTTTCGGCCGCAAAGCGTTTTGTAAATCATACTCTCCGAAGGTATAAAGTTTAATGTTTTAATATTTTGACAAATTGGTTTTAAAAAACATTTCACACAAGAAAATCCAAGAATGTCAATAATATTTGCCTCCGATATGAAGCAGCCACATATCCAATTGCATTTAAACAAATCTTATTTTATGGAATGATCTAAAATTTCAGGAATCACTTGCCAACTATCAGACCCGATTTATGGTACACATTATTATTATTAACCTGACATGAATTGGTTTAAAAAAACATGTCTTCACACATTTGCTGAACTTAAAATAATGTGTGAAACGTGCTATACAGTTATGTATATCGAATTAATACTTTGTATATATTTCATACTCATAAATCTTCAAAATAACTGAAATACGAACATACGACTTAAAAATAAAATAAGCCCTTTGCAATTAATTATTACATCTTCTATTTCATTATTAATTTCTTATACTACTATTTACAGAGCAGACTGTTGAAATTTCTTTAACGTTTCTCATTAGACGTATTTAATTTTAGTCACATTAAGGTCTTAACTTTTGCATCCTACACTTCGCTTATTTTTAGCTTTGAGGAAACGCTCCATTGTCTGCTTAAAGAAATTAATAATAAAATTAATTAAATGCAAACTTTATTTCGCTATTTTTACAAAAGTAGTTTCTTTCTTCTTTAACGAACAGTAATTTTATTACGCGAATTAGTCTGAGATGTCAAGAGCTTCGCGCAGTTGAGAGTCCAAAGGACAATTAATTTGTTTTTTATGCTTAAGCGGCCGCTACAGACCAACAAAAACAAAGCAATATATAAATAAGATCAGAACGAATAAAACCTTTGCTTTTTCTGGAAGAAAGACCATTTTATTTTCAGGGCTGTACTGACTGACATTTCGTAGTTAACATTTTTTATAGCATAACACTATAATAACTACAACCTCTTTTTTCTGTCAATCTTTTCTGCTGATTTCGATTCCTTATATTTATAAATTTATTTTATTTCAAGTAATTTTGTCCTGAATGGCTCAAATTAATGAAGATATTTAAATGCTTATAATTTGAAATTAAAAATCGATTCTAATGAATTTAAACATGGTATTATACCTGACATGTTTCTTTGCCAATTTTTGATCATATATAAGATTCACAAATAGTCAAACATTTCTATCACCTTGGGTCTTAGCCATATTCTTGGTTAACATGTATCTTGTTACAGATTCAATTTATCTGTTATGTATTTTTAGAGAATTGTTTTCTGATATGTAAGATAATGGATATAGAAACTGTGTTACTGACAGCTGATGTCATATCTTTGAAAATGTCGCTATGTTGTTTAGACAAAAAGTTAAATCGTGATATAAGCATGCTTAGTTGTGGTAAATAAAAGTTGCCGATTTAACACAAACCAGTGTAATTAGTAGAACCTAAACCTGGAGATTTATTAACAATAATTTAGTTGGTTAAAACATAGTGATGAAATGAAACGGGTGTAATAACTCCTACAACAGATAGTCTAGATACTAGTGTGCAGCTGAATCCCTTCCAAAATGATATAGTTCTAAGAAATTATTCAAAACAAAGAAAGTGCGAGGACAATCTTATGAAACTAGATTATCAGATAAGCAACCTTTTAGGCAATCAAGAATTTCAAATATTATCAAGTATCTTCATTAATTCAGCGACCCATTTCAATTAATGGCAAGTTATTATGGCACTAGTGAGAGTGAAAGAGAATGAAAATAAATCCACGGACTGATACAACAACAAATCTGATAGACTGAAATTAAAAATTCGATCTATGCCATAATTATCGGTTGAATAGTAAGGATAACAAGGTCTCACTAACCTCAACTGCTTCCCAGCAACAGAGAAAAACAGTTTCAGTAAATTATTTAGACCGCTTTCGCGATGCACAAAGTGATTAGTGGGTGTCGTTGAGAAGAAGCTATGAACGCGTAATTACTGATGTCTTAATAAGTTGAGAATAAGTTATAAGTAATGTCAATGATACCTCTTAACAACACTTAACAATAAATTTATTACTGTAAAAAATTATTTAATCAATCTTACATTTTCGTAAATACAAGAATATTTATATGATTCTTTAATTTTGAATTACATTTACTTTTATACTTATACTGAATTGTGTCATAACATATGCCGAAAAAGTAAAGATATTTAACCCAAACCAACACCAGAAGTTCCCGCTGCATCTATCTTTTCAGTATTGTATTGATAGAATTATATTATATTTGAAATGTGCAACGAAATTATTATATCTCCATAATGAAAGAAATATTACATACAAAATTATATTAACTTACCGTACTAACGAGACTATTGATCATTAGCGCCGGAGGACTTACCTGAAAAAAATAAATAAAATTACTATTAGTTTCAGCTTCATGGGTATCTCTTAGATAATATAATATTTTTATATATAACAACTAGAGCTTTTAAGTTTAATACTTTCACTGGGACGCATTGCGATTTAACAGATTATATTTATTAATTTTATTATATTGGTACACTACCAGATTATAATTGTAGTTTTCCTTCCGGTTTCAACTCATCAATTTATGTAGTACTATGTAGCACTGATTTGTTAAGTCTTGATAACTGTATTCTCTACATTTACACACACATTTACACGCGTCATGTGCCTCCACTGACCCAACTTGTTTATTTGTCAATGTTTGTAATGAAAATGCTCTAAACTTCAACTGCCAAATATATTACAATTGCTCTTTTTATTTCATGGGGCTTACTACCACGTGAATAACTCTTCTAGGCTTAATTATCTAGAAAAATACAGTTACCTAGTATTATGGTTAACGTCCATGCTAAAAGGATTGAACAAAATTAATATTGTATAATTTTAAGTGTCAACAGTTCCATGTATAGTTTACTTCAAACTTATCTACAACATAATAAACGTCAGCTTCTTTGATGGCGGTAAAGATATGAATGAAACCGACGTTTTTTATGTTGCAAATAAGTTTGAAATAATCTGTAAATATCTGTGGATATCATATAAACAAATAACATACGTATTAAGTTTCACGCTTCACATATTTTACAAGAAGCGACATAACTTTAAAAAAGAAACAGATTTCGTTTCCGAAACATTAGGGAATATTATTATTCTTTTGTCTCATTCCAGTTGTCAAAAAACACGACTGATCCGTTGACATAAAGTCACCGACGCAGATGCTTATTTTTCCAGTATCACACTGGGTAATTTTATTCTTTAGTTAATCAAGCTTAGAAGAATTATTCATGTGATAGTAAGCCCCAAGAAAGAAAATGATAAATTAAGGGAATGCCACAAATAACATTTATACAACATTACAACAATGTAAGAGAAATACAAATATCATTTGATTTTAGGCGTACTAACATCGCCAAATAAATAATTTTAGAAAGTCAGTAATAAACATTACATTTAAAAAATATAGCCCTTAAATAATATTGGTTAAACAGCAAAAGTTTTATAACTGCACGTTACTCATCAGTAAAGCTGCAAATCGTTCCTGTGTATCATGGTCGTAGAGTACAGATGTACTTACTGTCGCCGGCATTGACCTTGACCGCGAAACGCTTTGTCCAGTCCAGTCTATTATTAGCTTTCGAGTAGTGTACACGTTAAGTCACTTGGGCGCATTGCATATTGTTTTTGTATTTTTATTTTATTTGTTGTACTGTATTGTTGATATTAATTTAATAATAAAGCATGGCAGACGTACGCAGGGGTAGAAAACGAGCATTGGCTGACAAAGTGAATAAATTCATAGGTGAATTTCTGGATTTATTCTATGATGGTGCTAAAATAATTTGTAAAGTGTGCGAGAAAGATTTGATATGATAAGCGTGATTGTGGACTTCACGTAAATAGTGTACACCATAAAAATAAAAAAAAATGGCGCGCCTTCGACAACACAGTTTGTTTGATTCACTATTTCATTTCGAGAGTTCTGGAATAAACATAATGTCCAGGTGAAGTTACCAAGTCGCACAACGTTATGTAACTATCTACCAACTGTACACGTAGACATGGTAAATAAGATGAAATGTGAATTAAAAAATACACGGCTGTGGTTATCCGTTGATGAGACAACAGATTATAAAAAAAAAATCTATTTTAAATGTTATAGTACGAGCACTGGGCCCTCTTAAACCGACAGTTCCACTATTACTAGCTAGCAAAAAACTAAGTCAGTGTAGTAACGAAACAATTAAAAGGGTGGTGCTGGAGATGTTACAAAAATTTCAATTGTCAAAAAGTCAAGTGTTGATGTTTGTGACTGATGGCGCCGTGACAATGCGTTTGGTAGGCAGTTCTTTGCAAGAACAAGGTTGTACGTTTATATATGTTACGTGTAAAGTGCATGCTTAACATCTTGTGGCAGAAACTATTCGAAAAAGTTTTCCAGAGGTGGATGCATTAATAGCAAGTACAAGAAAAGTGTTTCTTAAATCTCATAAACGTCTCCGTGCTTCATAGCAAGTGTCCCGGCATTCCTGAACCACCACAGCCAATTCTTACACGTTGGGAACATGGTTGCAGGCAGCTTTTTATGCTGAATATTTCCAACAAATAAAAGCTGTGATACTACAATTTAATCCAGATGAGGCTGCAGCTATTAAGGAAAGCCAGACAAAACTCAATGATATTTCCGTTGAAATAGCTTTAAAAAATATTGCGAAGAACTATAAACCATTACATGAAAGCATAAAAAAATTAGAATTGTCGTTAGCGGAGTCACTGCAAATAGTGGACGAAGTAAATCTACTGCTACACGCTATAGGTGACGCAACAAATGAGCGCGTTAAATAAGATTTCGCGAGTGTATTAAATAAAGACACCGGTTTTACCAAATTAAGACAAGTATGTGATGGTGCAGCCCCAGATCCGTTAAGTGCGTTCAAAGACTATTTGACATATGCGTGTATTACATACATCAGTAGATGTCGAACGGTTGTTTTCAAAATATAAGAATATATTTTCACCAAAGCGAACACCACTCATGGAGGCAACCATAGTAACATACCTGATGCTGCAAAATGGCTACACATCTTCTCCAGTTTGTGATAAGCAAGCTAGTTAATCAAGCTAGTTAAGAGGCCTATATACATAGATTGTTATAAATTGTAACAGTTTACTGTTTCTCGTATTAGTTAATTTCGAGTACGCCACTGTCCCACGGAACATTTTTGACAGCCCTATTCATGAGTGATACATAACTATACCAAAAAAACAAGTTAAGTAAACACCGATTGTTGAAAGAAAAGCGTCTTTAGAAACATTTAAGATGAAAAACATGCAGACAATAAATTTAGTACTTTCTCAATAAATTTCCGCGGTTACAAATTTTAAATTTATTTTTAAAGTAGTTATAGTTACAAATATACGAGAACTTTTAGTTGGCGTAGTTTGTATTACGATCTTATACATTTTTATGAAAATATAGTGCTGGTTAACCTCCAACTAGTAGTTAACCCGTGATTGTAGGATTACTTGACCAATATTAGATGTCATTGGGGGGGGGGGTAAGAATGGCCAAGAGTTGTATAGAGTGAGTACTGGTCATTCAAATGATCTCCGTGCTATGGTTATTTATATCTGTACTCTTACAAAGGGTAACATTTAAAGTATTGTTATCTTCTGTAGCTTTTTGTGCCGAATTATGCTATAATAATATAAACATGGCATTTCATAACGAAGTAGATACAAGAAAAAGTACTGAGTGGCCCAGGCTGTAAAGTTATTGGAAAACTTTCTCCTCTGAAAGTACGGGTTATGTAGTAGGATTCTTATATATAGAGTATCCAGCATTAACTTTCCTAACATGGAAAACTTATTTATCTTGCGAGTTGCAACATCGGTTTAATTAAAGAAAAGTGCATGATATTACAGCTAAGACCTTGGGGTCAACAGAACTTAATTATTTGGTTTTTCAGGTGTCTGGAAAATAGAAAAATTCATATTTTGTGTTTCTCCCATTAGGTATGTTCGCCGGTGTTAATACAAGTTGTGATTTTTACTGTAAGTATGACGTCATTAATCTAGTTAGTTCAACTTTGATCTCGCTGGAAATGGCAACTAGCGAACAACTTTCCTCCTTTATATTTCCTCCTCGTCTAGTGCAAGAATAAAAATGTTTAGTTCTGAGTAAAATATGATGACGTCCCGATGACGTTGTTGTCCGCTAACGAACAAGCATCAGGTAAAAATGTCTTATTTAAAGCAAATATTGGCCACCGGCGAACAGACGTATTGCTACTATTTGAGATCCAATCTTTATTCTGTACAAAGATTCTTAGGGCAACCTTTTATATCTTATATAATATTTATAAAATAAAATAATTATAATGTTTCGTTCACTCAGAATATCATCTCTAAGATCTTTACGTTGGGAAAGTTAAAGCCGAACACCCTATATAACATGAATTTTAAACATAATGTATCGCTATTTATACTGAAATAATCAATTAATTCATGCAATTTGTTTTGTTTGTTAGAAATCAAATCAACTTTC
Organism: Rhamnusium bicolor; assembly: GCA_029963845.1. NCBI lineage: Eukaryota > Metazoa > Arthropoda > Insecta > Coleoptera > Cerambycidae > Rhamnusium > Rhamnusium bicolor. Next base: position 569,041 of record JANEYF010003267.1, on the reverse strand, counting down.
TAAACAGTTTATATCATGCATCAAAAAGCAACCGACAGTTTTAGTAGTACTTTTTTTATTTTTTGACTCATGATTTTTATGACGCTTTAACTGTTTAATTATTGAACTACAGCGTATTCCCTATATTTAAGAATGCTGAAAAATTATATATGAAGTTATATTATTTGACTCGCCATAATCTTTCTCTACAAATTGTCTGATATTTTTAAACAGCGTTCATAGATCACTTTAATTGACAATTTAATCTGGGGAATTGCAGCGGCCTATTATAGTAATGACCTTTAATAGAGCCAAGATGAATCAGTATTTAATTTGGACAACTTACTTGTATCGAGTTGACTGTGTGGGATTGGGTAGAATACAACGGAGCAGTGGTTAATAACAAGTTAATGATATAATAATCTTAAGTCGAAGCCAATACCACAATATTCATACAGTAACATAAGTTGTATTTCTAAAAACAAGAAAAATATGTACAGATCGAATTGATTTAATTCGAACGGCTGTGAACAGGAAAGCAAATGTAGATGATATGGAAGAGTTAAATCAATTCAGTCTGTATAAAATTGAGACCTGAATCGGTTTCTAATTGTTAATTACACAGACAAGAATTTTCGAGACAGATATTAGTGCTACTTTTCATAATTCGTAGATTCAAATTATGGAAAATAAAAAACGTACAGCAAATTGTACACCTGGTATAAACTAATATCTGTAATGTATATCTGTACGGCCCTGGTTATTATTACTTTTTGTTTACACAAAACAGTCCCCGCTGAAACACAATCTACCATGTAATTCGCTTAGGAAAGGGTGTATGTTGCCATTATTTTTGATCTCGTTCTAAACTCGGCGTTATTTGTAGTGCAAAAGAGAGAAGGAGAATTTTGCCAGACCACTGTTTTTATTGGATATGGGGAGGCTGTATCATATCTTCATATATTCGGAGCTACGGAGAAGAAACAGAGATGAAGTAATATTACGAATATAAAAGGGGTGGTAAAGACATTGAGGCTCTATAAATGAGACAGGGCCGACTATATTTTGATCATCAGATTTAATGGGCTTATTATACGTAGTTTTATTGGATAAATATAAAGTGATAAATATACTTCACGAGTAATAAATTTTCATAGAAAATTTTTTATTTGGACAGTTAGATTTATGTGTTTGTACATTAAAATATTACAATTTATTTAACTTCAGAATTTATACAATTAATCAATTGATTAGTATGTAATTACTTTAATATATCACAGATGTAATAACAATTGTGCTTTTCTACGAGGTCCAACAAATTTAATTACTCATTTTTAAAAGTACACTTAAACTGCCACAACATCTTAAAAGACCAACAGCTTCAATAACCAAGTGAGGAAGTAATCTAAGAACCCAAACATGTTCCTGCAAGTATTGAAGTAAATTGATGTAAAACCAGAGCCCAAAAAGATGAGCAATGACTGTGCCGCTCTTGAAATTTTAAGTCAAATTCTACATGACAACATATTAAATAATTGCAAAACAAGGTCTTTTTGTTATGTATAGAGGTAAAAGCCTTGCATCGATATATGATGTTTACGTTTAATAGGGATAGGCCATGTTTTATAGAGAAACCAATTTATATGTAGTCGACGTTTCGATTTTAATTAAATCATCCTCAGGACTCTGTATACAAAAGATAACAAAAAAGAAGGTAAATTGACAATGTTTAACTTATTCTAAAACAAACAAACACACTACTATAAAATAACTAATAGCTCATATTTAAAAGAATTTGAGAGTTCATAAAATTAGAATTTTTTTTTTAAATTATATATTATATAAAAAACATAAAAATGTATGTATAAAACACAAAAAAAAACACACAAAAATGAGAGACTCAGTACTAATGTTTAAATTAAAATAAACAATTACGAAAGGTAGGTTGTCCGTGTTTTTATATAATTAACAGTTCGAACAGTCATTAGGTATAAGGGAAAAAAAATAGAAAGATTGTAAAAATCCACCCACAATATTATAATTTTTAATTATTTGTCCAGAGATTAACCTTTGACTTATACGTTTCACCATTCTGACAACAATAAATTTGCTCTTATCATTATAGTAGCAAGAAACACCGAAACAATAAAAAACGTAATGTGGGTAAAAATGTATTATTTTCAGTTTATTATTCTATCAATTAAATTAAAATACGCAGTGTTGAAATTTTCAATGTCTGATCTTGTGTTTACATTATCATTGTCTTTTTTTATGCAAATTATCTCATATAGTAACCGTTTTTTTTTTTAATTATTTGTTTGTCTATAATCTTCGTATCTTCAAAATTGATTTGATGAAGATTGTTTAGGTTATATTCCACCAAAGCAGTAGGATTACTTTTTCTTTAAGGGGTTATGTATATTTTCTTGATCATTTTTATGTTCGTCCACTCCTGTTTTTAGATACCTACCGGTTTGACCTATGTATACCTTAGTACAATTGCCACAAGGAATTTTATAAGTAACATCAGATTCTAGTTCTTTTAGTGTTTTGGCGTTGATTTTAGTAAAAGACAATTTTTTTGGTTGTTTTCACTTTCTAATGATATAATATGTGTGGTCATTATTAAAAGTTTTACATAACTTCTCTGAAAGGCTCTTAATATATGATATTTTATAATATTTTTTTGTTTGTAGATATATCTCGTTTCTTTGAAAGTTGTGCAGTGCTTTTATTTAATATTTTTTTCACTAAGTTTAAATGGTAATTATTTTTTGTTAGATATTATTTAATTAAGTGAAAATTTTTTTTCCCAGAAATCTTTATGTGATAGATGTAACATTCTGTATGTTAAATTATGAATAATATTGATTTTTTTGTGACATTGGATGTTGAGAATGATCGTTCAAAAATCTTTCAGAGAAGGTAGGCTTATGATACCAGTCTGTTGTTAAAATGTTATTATTTCTTACAACAATTGTATCTAAGAACGACTACATAAAAATTGGTTTCTCTATAAAACTTGACCTATCCCCATTAAACGTAAACATCACTGTTTTTTTACTTGTTTAATTTTCATCATATTTTGTTCGTCTTACAAAACCAGTTTCATTCCATTCGAACATTTTCCAATAACTAAAATACAAAATTATTATTTATGTATAAATTAAAGAGTAATTAACTTAATGGCTGATTTTAATGATGTGTCTTAAAAGCATATATGATTTTTTTGGTGAGGTTGTAAAAAATTTTTCTTTTAGGTTGATATTTATTATCTTAACAGCGATAAGTTTACTGAACTAAATTTAATAACGGAGATTTGTTTAAATCTATTTGCAGTCAACGCATAGAGCCCTATGTGTGCTGCCTCTCTTTGCCTGGCAAGGTAAGCTAAACAAAGATACAATTCCTTGGGTTCAATAAGAGAATCTAAACAAAAGGTGCCTGCGTTGATGAGGAATAGTAATTCCAAAACAAGGTGTCCGTAGCTGCATCGTATTTCTTTTTGAGGTATTTTGCATGATTTCCTTTTGTTTGATTATAGAACCCTACGAAATTTACATTTGTTTTGCTTCCCTTCTGGTTGAAGTAATGTAAGGAACATCTGCTGTAACTACCCCAAAAAATCACGACAGATAAAAATTTTACAAAATATATAACATTATGAAATTAATAAATGGTCCAAATTTAAGTTTTGCAAGTTAAAACTTTTGGAATTTATTGGCAAATAACTATGTTGTAATTACCTCTTTTAAGGGATTGTAGCTCCCTTATGAACTGTTTTATTGCACTTGCTTATATACAAAACTCAACTTATTTCTTCTAGTACTTAATTATGGGACACCTTGTATATGTTTACTACCATAAACGTACGAACTTGAATTTCGATATGATAATTTCTCAATTGTTCTAAATCGGGGTAGAAAGAGTACAAATTATAAATACATGTCAAGTGCATAGACCACACGTAATTTAAGGTTAAAATATTTTTTTATTTAAAATAATTTTATAATTAATATTACTTTAAGTTTGTGTCTGAAGTTCAGATGATAAAAGAATTCAGAATAAAAAAAATTATTGGCAAATAACTACCCCCTTTTAGGGGGTCGTAGCTCTCTTATGAACTGATTCAAGGCAAATGTTTATATACAAAAGTCAACTTATTTTTTCTGGTTCTATCACCCTCTTGATTGGAGGTACTTAATTATGGAACACCCTATATAGGTTAAACCTGTAAAACATTTAAAAGATGTATATATGAACATAAAAATTACATTCATTTATTTTTGATAATTTAAAACACATTTTTATTAAATCAGAGTCAAGTCGTGTCAAAGCAATGCCAGTTACGTAATTGGTTGCCAGGAATTAAAAGCTCTGAAGAGAAATGCGAGCAATGTAGAGCCCTATAAATTTGTTTTTAAATGCAATATAATTGGATTCAACCACAGCCTACTATTCAACTCAAGTAATCACGTTATTTAAAATATTAAGACGGTAGCATGAATTATGAGTGCTTATAGCATTTGCTGTTAAAGCAAATGATTGCCTGGTTATTTGCAAGCATTTTCATAGTGTTCATTTCTGCCGTTGTCAACCTCATGAATAATGATTACCTTCTACCACACGATGTACGATGAACCTCGCCTTACGATGACATGTTACTCCATGACAATGCAAAAAAGTCCGCTTTTACACTTCGAATGCCCACTCCCAACTCTTCAAATATAAACAATTTGCTATCACGGTGGATGCAAAATGTTTCTAACGCTTGCAACGGCACAGTGGGGTATTTGATCAATTTAGCTGGCCAAAATTATTCAAGGTATTATTTATTTTACAAATGTGTTTTCTGATTAAGTTGTCATGTTTTAAACTGTAAGAAATGCCTAGAAGGAAAGAAAAATACGACTTTTATATTTATAAGTATTGTTTATTTTTACTTATGATAGTAGTAATATAATTTATACATAGCTACCCACACTAATATATTTTTTAATTACCCTGATGAAGATGATGTGTCCCATGGCTCTTCATCAGAAGTTACTGTGTCCTCGGAATCTTCAGTTTCTGAAGACACAGTATCCAGTGACTTTTGTTTGGGTTCAGCTGGTAGAAGCATTTCCAAAGTTTCTTTTAAGAAGGGTTTGGTTTTCTTGCTACCTTTTGGCCTCGATGCAGACAACAGTGGATCTGAGTTCAGAAGTAATCGGTTTAAGACATCCAGATTACATGCCTTCCTTGAAAACTTTCGAGCGAAGTTTTGCCTATATAATCTAAAGTGTTTATTTCGGGCTTCGGCAGCCTCTTCTGAGAGTTGACCTATCGGAAGTAAGGCATATTTTATAATAGTGGCACCATGTACCAAAATCTTATGCATGGTTGGTGTCATTGGGCACCATGGATATAAGTTAACGTATAATTTCGCAGTATATTCTGAGAATTTTTCAGTATTAATTTTATGACCAGAAGATATTGTTTCTAATATCACTTTAAATCGATATAATAACCCAAAATCCACTCCTGTTATTTCTGATGCAAGTTCTATATCTGCGAAAAATCTCCTACTACTGTTGCTGTTATTCGTATTCTCGAATCCAGCCTTTGGTATGTCTACTAGCAATCCCAGTTTATTTTTGAATTCTTCTTGAATTTCTAGTTTTCTTTGTTTAACTAAGTCTGCATCCTTTTTGTTCTTTTTTCCCAATCAGTCTTTTTCAACAGGCAATTTATACGCCAAGTGTAACATACTTTCAAATAGACGTATTCTAGCATGCAATATTGACATGACGAAAGATAATGTCTCTGTATCAATAACTTTTTCAGTGTTCAATTTATTAAAGTCTTTAGATGTTTCATTGCAGATATAGCATCTCAATGTTGAGCTTGTTTCGGTGGCTGCATTGCAGACTTTACCATCTACCATTGTTAGTAACATTTTTGGTTTGATAAAAAATTCTTTATCTGCTGACATTATTTTTATGTATTGTGGCAATAAGTCCATAGATTGTTTTACATAAGAGATTTCATCATTAGTGATGTCAGCTGATTCTTTGACGAATCTTATCCTTATTGGATGGCAAAAAAGAGGAGATGAAGGTGTTGGATTCTACCATATTATCCTATCATTTGACTCACATATTAGTTGTAGGGGTACGAAAGAACTCTGAAAAATGTGTGAATCTGACTCGGATTTATTTTCAAACTTTTGCTTGAACTGTGTTTGTTGGGAGCCATCACAGCCCCACTTACAAATTAATGTTAAATTTGTTTCAGTCTCTGAAAGAATTTCGTTACCTCAGTAATTCATTAACCGTTTAATAGTGTGCTCTAATAAACTTTGCAACTTAACTTCTGCGCATGTTTCTGTGATTTGATACGCATCCTTATCGGGATAGCATTCTTTCTTAGCCTTTTGAAGTAAGCTATAACAAGGGTATAATTTCTTGTTTGTGTTTCGGATTATCTCATACTGCCTCCTGGAGAGATCTGCCTCCATGAACATGGCTAGGGCTTCAAATGGTGTTAGAGGTTTTATCTGATGTTGTTTAAAGGCAGAGTATGCCTTTTTGTATTTTGTTGCTCGCTTAGGAGTTGTGACGATTTCTTTAAGAAATTTCGATGCATCCCTCTTCCCAACGATATGCAATTTGATCTGAGTCGCATAGGTTAACGTTTCAACATTTTCTTCACGAAAATATTGCGTTTTTCTCCGTTTAGATCTGTCACTTAATTTTTGAAAACTTTTAGTTGGTCGACCAGATCGGATAGAAACTTTCGTTATTTCAAATGTCCCTTGAAGCCAATCGTTATTTTTACTTAGAAATTTATCTAATTTATAATTCATCCATCTTTTTTTGATTTCAGACTTAAAATATGAGAAATTGTGTCTAATTTCTTTTATCTGTTCATCTGAATAACTGTCATAGTTCAAAATGAAATTTTCGGCATAATTCAATTTTTCCTTGATATCACGTAGGTTTTGTTGCTGAATCACATCAAATATATATCTCCGTGTTAATACTCTAACGTTTGAAGGTACTGAAACAACGCAAGTGAATTTTGTTCAGATAAAATACGGACAACTAAAATAAACTCCAATATAAATATTTGTAGTTGTTAATTTAAAAAAATTATAACTCATGAAAGCAGTTGAAGTCGGAACTAAATTTTATACGCCCAGTTACTATAAACCCTTAGCTAAATATCTCATAAGAAATAAGAATCGGGACGCATCCTGAAGTACAACTAAATATTTCGAGAATGTTACTATTCAGTCAAAATAATGATCAAAATCTACCTACTTTCATTTGATACGATAAACTAATGTAAAAAGTGTAAGACAGCAATAAAAACATTATAAATAAATCATTAATTACCTGCTTCACTAGAATCCATTATTTTAGAGTTTTAAAATATTGACTATATATATTTAAAATAATTTTAATATAGACGAACGTAGCGGTCTCCGGGAAAAGAAAGATGCACACTGATAAACGATCAACTTTCGACTGCCAGACCAAGTGATACGAAGGGGGGGCCGGGGTGCAAGCAAGACATGCTCGTGTGCACAGACTATTCATCTATTAAAGACAGTTATTCGTTCCTCTCTGGAACGTGTTTCATAAATTTAACTTTTGGCCGGCTAGATTTAATAAATACCCGTATGTGGGACGGCGCGACGTAATGTGGAGATTGCTATATGAACGCTGTATGATTACCGCTCATGAGAGCGACAACACCAGAGATGAACACCAATTAAGATACCAGGCAATACCCCTGAAACACATTTTATTAATAAATAACAGCCACAAAAATATAATACTAAAGTAGGTAGTAAGTTTTGGTAAAGGTAACGTATCTTTTCCATTAATAATTCAATGCTTGACATGGCATTCTAAACATAAAGTGGAACTGGTAACAATAAATTAACTGCCACATTTGATAGTAAGATAAACTAACTTTGCTTCCCACACTTGAAATTCAAATCATTCTCCTTAAATTAAATTACGAGTAACCCCCGTATATCGCATTTATGATCTAAGTCAACCCTAGGATTAATCTTACAAAATGTAGATATTACTTATTATAAATGAAATAGCATGAATCAACTATAACTCTAACCTGGAAACATCCATTTCGTGTATTGCTAATATCTATATCTACCCTAATCCCTAGCTACTTAGGTGCAATTAATACACATATACGGTATTATCCTTAATTGGCTAATGTAGGGGAAATTCGGCTCATGTTTGTCTAACAGGGACGTGTTTATATTTACCCTCAGCCAGGATTAATCCTAACCGGTGCTTAAAACCCTAAATTCCGGCAGTAGCTGTAGAACAACGTTGCGTTGTCTCATCTTCATGCGTGCTGGTTTTAATTAGGACGATTTGTGTTTCGCTACAACTGGAAACGAGAACGACACTATAGTAACATAGGCGTAGGGATTTGAAATAACGAAGTGGAACTACCATAACGATTTAATAGAAGTAAGAAAATCCAAAACTAGAGTCTGAACAGATTGAAGATGAAATGAAACGAAACGATTTCTGTTCCATTTTGTAAATAAAGTGAATTTTTATGAAGGTGTGTGGATGAACATAGTCCGTAAACTACAAATATTCAGCACCGAGTTGAGCTGAATAAATTTCTCCAGAAACCAGATAAATATGTGGATGAAGGAAAGAATGAATGACAATGGAACATCTTTGCTTAATCTACTTCTAAAATTTAACCGGTTCAGACGTAAATTGTTTCGTCGTGAGTTCTTAATAGAGGCGATTTATAAGAGATCATTCAAGAAAAGAGTCTTATTAATTGTAATAATAATAAACTTCTTTATTCATTTAAGGTATAATAAAATACATTGAATGCGTCAGTATACATATAAATAGAATTAAAATTGAACAAGTATAAATACATATATACATACATGCATATATATACATACACACATATACACACACACACACACATATATACACATATATATAAAAAATAACTATAATTGTAAACACAACTTATACATGCAGATATGAACAGTCAGACAGCAGACAACAGTTTATTTAGATAAGAGGAGTATTGAAGTATTCATAGACTGAATAGAAACTATGCTTTAATAGCAATGACTTAATTGTGTTCTGGAAAAGATTTAGATTTTCAATATTTTTTATTTGAGGAGGTAGATGGTTAAACAATTGGACAGGCATCACATAGGAACTATTTGATAAAAGCGCTAGTTTGTGATGAGGTAGTCTAATGTGGTTTCCGTGCCTTAAATCATACTGGGCAACTTCATTTCTCAGGATTTTTTTTGACAAACCCAACACATTTAAAAATATATAATGAAATCACTGTTAGTATATTCATACCTTTGAAAAGATTTTTGCAAGAATATGATCTGGGTTTGAAGCACATCGTTCTTATGATTTTTTTCTGCATAATAAGTACATCAGTTATTCTATTTGAGTTACCCCAGTTTATAATACCATAGTTAAGAATAGAATTTACGTAGGCATGGTAGTACGTTAGCAATGTGTTTGTTAACAAATATCCTCATTTGCCACATTGAAAAACAATAACATGACAACCTCTTTATGATATACTCTATTTGAGAATGCCATGATAGGTTGTAGTCAATTTGCAAGCCTAGGAATTTTATACTAGGACTCTGTTTTAACGATTTGTCGGATGATTTGACTAAGATACTACAATTATTTTCTCTTACTGAAAATGAAACTAAATGTGTTTTAGTTATGTTTAGTAACAGACCATTATTGTTGCAGTAGGATTCCATATTTTCGGTACCCTTACTAGCTAATTGACTGAGGCACGTAAAGTCGTTGCTGATGCAACTGCTGCCGTATCATCAGCAAATAGTGATACATGTTCAAACTTTACATTTTCATGAATGTTATTTATAAATAAAATAAATGGCAGGGGGCCTAGCGTGCTGCCTTGAGGTACCCCGACACCTAACGGTCGCAGATCAGAATAATAGTCCTCTGTTTCAGATCTTAGAAGGACTTTTTGTGTTCTGTTTGATAAGTAGGAACATAACCAGTCATAGGCTAACCCTCTTATTCTGTAATTATATTTTTTCTAGGAGAATACTATGGTTCACCATGTCTAGGGCTCGTGTAAAGTCAAAAAAGATGCCTACAACTTTTTTACTTTTGTCCAATTGCTCTAGAATATAGTTAGTAAAGGAAACCGAAGCATCTTCAGTAGACAGGCCTTTACGAAAACCAAACTGATATTAATAAAGTACATCATGATTATTTACAAACTTAATTAATCTGTTGTAATACGCATTTTTAAATACTTTAGAGAATACTGATAATAGGCATATTGCTCTATAATTAGCCATATCCATGTTATCATTTTTCTTATGAATTGGAATTACAATTGCGGTTTTAAGATTTACTGGGAAGATACCTTGACAAAATGAAGCATTAATTAAATCTGTAAGAATTGGTGCAATAAAGTCAGTTATGTGAATAAGAAGGGAACAGGGGATACCATTATGACCTGCAGAATTTTCTATTGCAACTTTTCTTATAATTTCTTTAGTTTCACTGATATATCAATTGGACTTAAAAATATGCTAAAATTCAAAGAGTGGTTTTTTATTGACTGGGTCTTCACGAGGAACGCTCTTATAAAGTGTTTGCGTCAGTCATGCGCTTTTTTCAGTTCTGTGTATAAACAAACAATAAATTAGTTTGTCTTTTAAAATTTGTGAACATTAGAACAAACACCTGGTGCTCAGCAGCTCAGATGTGCTTGTATTATTTGATTTATTCACACTTCTAAAAGGACAGGTATCAGTATACATCAATTTATGAGTTTATCCAACACCGTTTGTTGAATTGTCTACTCCTCAACTCTACAAAATAGAATAAAAATAATAATAAACAAAGCTTAATTTTTAAATAAAAAAATGGATTTGTTTATCCTTGAAGTAATAAATTAGAAATTATGCGCACTAATAATATATTAAAAACTCTGATTTACTGCACAAATATTTTTCTGTCTACAGCTGCTGGAATTTATGATTTTCATTTATATTTTAAATTTATCCACATACAATGATCTAATAAGAGAAACCATAGATCAATGGTTAGTGTATTTAGTTGGTAACTGGACATACCTTAGTGATGCCTGTTCGATTTCCTCTTATTGCAAAATAATTTTAATTGTAAAAATTATCTCCAAGAAATAGTTTGGACTTTAGTTTAAATTCTAGTCACCTCCGTTTTTTTCCTCGTCCATTTTTGTGAAATCCAAATTTTATAGATTCCAGAGAGTTACATGTATGACTTGGAGGACAGAATGAACATTTTACAATGACATTTTATTATATTTACATACTGATACTGTAAAACTATAATATGAAAATGGGAAGCTAGAAATATCAGAGAAAGAAAACCATCACGGAAATTAAAGGTGATAGAAACAAGATGATGGAGTTATCAAGAAATAGACTTTTTCCCCAGCTCTAAGGAGAGGGAACAAATGTCATTGTCAATTTCTGTAAAAAAACACTGACTTCTATAAAACAGAATTGTTCCTAAGAATAGAAAAACCATAGCCTGATAGGAGATAAGCATTAATACCAGAAAATAATAAGTATTCAATTCACAATTCCCAGTCCATCCCATTTCCTACATCACGTGCTATGGAGCGAAAGCCCGCTCATCTATCAACAAAAAAACTATGACCTTAGCTTCGCACTCCAAAGCCAAGGGACATCTATAATAAACGACTTACTACCAATTATAAGTCGGTATATATGTCGCAGTTATATAACGTAATAATTAAGCATTTTGCTAAATGCTGGAATTTTGAATACTGGATTAAATAACCAGCTGGGTACAGAAAGGTAGCATTTTCATTCTTTGACATAAAAAAGGAATATCTACATATTAAAGGTATATTCGAATGAACCAACTGATACTATTGCAGCGCATGTCCATTAGTGAATACCTATTATTCAAAATGTCGGTGGTTTGCAAAATGCCTGCAACATATCGAGGAAATCATATCAGAAGGGTGTAAACGCAAATATAAGTGCTACGATCCTTCCAATATGATGACCTCGATATATACTGATGTCAAAAATGTTTCAAAGTTTGCTGTGCTATACGTTTTGAGGGCGTTTACATTACAGGCGACATTATAGCGAAATCAGATGAAACGAACTCCAACAGTGTAATCAACTTTCTTAATACAATCGAGGTACTACGAGTATTATAAAATTAAGGATGTACTTGTATTAAATTACAATTCTGTGACTTTCAAAACGACTGGCAACACAAGAAATCGAATTTCAAGAATATCGCCTAGTCTAGCTGTACATCTGCTTTTATCAACGTTGCTAAATTGTAGAATTTATCACCTTTGTTACCGATATTTGTGTTTTCAAATATTTTTTATTCCAAATCGGTACATTAAGACATGCTGGTGTAATCTTTGGAATGGCAAAAAAATTTAAATAAGGCCAATGTGTCACAATGGCACAAATTTGCTTTTTTTCCTTTCTTATAACTAATATAAGGAAATATAGTAATCGTGATTTTTTTCGACCTCCACATTTTGATTGATATATATGTTTTGAACACTCCTGAATCCATTCTGATTATTTTCCAAATGATGTCTGTCGGTTCGTGTGTGTGTGTATGGATGTGTATATTCGCGATAACTCAAAAAATACTAATGGGATAATTCCCAACTTTGGCAAATTAGATTTCAACAACGTTTTAGATGACATATTAATTTGGTGATTGTGTTACCTCCAGAAGAGACATAATGAATAAATGAAGAAAAAAGGTACGATTTCAGGGAAAAAAAATTAAAAATTTTTATTGCATTTCTGGACGAATTTCGACGAATTATAATGAAAAAACATAACTTTATAGAAACAAATCTGTCTACATGTCTGTAGTATCGCGATAGGACCGACAGTTTTTGAGATACAGCTTTCAAATTTGGTACACATGTTTTATAGGCCAAAGGCAATAATAAATTTGGCTATAAGCAAAATTGGACCCAAATTTTTTGTATTTGATTACAAAGAATTCTTGATGATAGATTATAAATCATATCTACTATATCACGACAATAAAATATATTTTCCAAGTACTTAAATAAAGCTGATGTAAACTGAAATTTTGTATACATTTGACCTCATAAAAGGGATTAGAATCAAGTTGGCAGTTTGACATTTGAAATGTCTAATTTAGTTACAAAAATGTCAATGTCAATAAGAAGATATTACAGAAATATATGTCATGAATTATTATTGACAGTATCGAGGGACGCTGATAATTAATTATTTAAAAATTTTAATGAAACATTTCAAGGTACGCTTTTAAAATTTAATTGAGGTAAGTGAAGAATTAAATAAAAAGATTTTTTTAAATTAGGATGATATATAATAGTATAAGAAAGTTATATGCTGGCCACATCAAATATTTTCTTTGTTGTACAACGTAATTTTCATATATTTGTTCGAGTTCTACCACATTATTTTAATTGCAAAGCACCAGCGAGAAGCGATTACTCAAATCACCATGGATCATTTGTAGTATTGGCACTATTTTTTATTTATTCTTTAATTCCCCAAATTGCCATTTAATTTTGGTTGTTTTCGCCAGGTAAAATCAAGCGGCAAGTAGCCCTATGTGATGATTACATCACATGGTTGTCCGGAAATAAAGATTAAATTGAGATCAAAATTGGAAACAGAAGCAAAGATAAAGCGAAAAGACGAGCTGTTAATTTAATGTTATTATGTTAAAACTATTAAAAACAGAATATTTTTAGTTGACTGTACTATACAAAATATTTCACATTTAGTACTTTTTCTTAAGCCTTTCTTTTTAAGAATACGACAAGAAAAATATGTACATACCTTAAAACAATTGACCGTACATTAAAGTAACATACCCGCCACTGAATAGTGTGCAGGGAGTGTCTCATGGGCTGGGTCGAGACCAGAAACCTTTTTCCCTGACTGGCAATCCCACAAACCCCGCTGGTTTAGTCTGCCTTTTAATTTAGCCTTATCTGGACAAAGTAAAAGTTCCTTGCGTTGGCACGGCTGTGTAAAGCGTATAGGTCATGTTTAAAATAAATGGAAATTGTAAAATATATGGCGCGGTTTTGTCGTCACATTCTTTCTCTCGTCAGCCACATTGTGAAGGTATTTATTATCACCCTCTTCACATGCTAATGGCCTTGCGACATGTCTTTTCTTTTAAATAAAATACCACCTCATGGATGCCAAGTTTTTCATTTTGATTAATTACTGTAATTGTATACAGTATGTCCCCGGATTGTGGTTATAAGAGGAGCTCTTCTTTGAAAAAAACTTTCATGGAAAATGTTTTTGTTGGTGTTATTATTATTGTAACAATTACAAAATAAACCCCCCGCACTATATATACATAGGTACTGAGTAATTAGCTTGTGCAAGTGGATTGAAAATTTTGTCCGATATTAACATTTATTCGCTATCTCTATTTAATATAAGAATAGTCAAACATAGCTGTCCTAGTCCGATAAAATGGAAGGTGAAAGTAGAGGGTAGCACTTGCACTGCTGTCATTTCTGTTTTATCCCGCGCTTTTTCTGTGGTATTTATTTGTCAACTTGAACTGAAGAAAGAAGTGTTTGTTATTTTGTCGTGATTTTGATTATTTCTCGTTGTATTTTGTGATATTTGTGTGTTAAAGACTATTTCTCTTCTTAAAGACTACCAGTTTCATATAACTGGTAAGTTATAAAATTATGAATAATTTTATCCGCTATATCTAACCTATATATTAATCAGAAAAGATAAACAGTATTAGAAAATGTGCTAACTGTATCCTTTACCTATTTCATTCCTTATAATAAACTTTGAAATTGGTTGTAGGTTATTTTTTGTTTGAGATGGCCACAGAGTTACGAATTAGATTGTGTTATGTATGTGGTTCTTCGGAGGACAATGTGGCAAAACTTCATTATTTTCGTTCAAGGTTGGAAAGGTAAATTAAGGCCTGCACTAAATTAACAACACTTCTAACAGCACAGTTTTTTATGTTTTACAGGTCAAAAATTTTGCAAGAGAATATGGGTATACATTACACTCAAGAAATTCTTCAAAATTATAGGATATGCTCCCGTCATTTTACGGTTGAGAGTTATGTCGATCTAAGTAGTCATAGGTTGACCTGCAATGCAGTCCCCACACTTTTTCCATGTCATCAGTTGGCAACATACCAAGTGCAAGCAGGTAATATGTGTTTTACAGAATGTTGGTGGTGAGGGGTCCTTAGATATCAATCCATAGTTGCTCGTAAGACAAAGAGAAAACTGAAGATTCTTTCGCATAATTAGAACCTTAATTTTTATAGAGCCACACCATACATGATTTTTTTATCTATATATATACAGGGCTCTTATTAAAATTTTTAAATAATATTGTATTGACAAAATGAGTTTGTAAGAAAGATTATTTTACTATACTTATATAGTCCTATAGTTTTATATTGTATAATCATTAAATAATATTCTGTGACCAATTTTTTGAGTGGAAAATACATATTTACAGGTCTAGCCCGGCAAAGTGACATAAGGATTTGTAAAGTCTTTACCGATTCCTTATGTCATTTTCTGTTGACAAAAAGTATCTGATAACAATTAAAAATGATTATTCCAGTCTTATTTGAAAGTAAGCGTCTGATGTCTGTCAGTTGAATTTTATATCTTATTAAAGTTAAAAAGTTTTTTGAGACTAGCAGGAACCGTTGCAGAAAAAACATTGTACCCAACACACCCTGAAAGTGACTTTACTGGGCTCGCTAGGGCTCTTGCAATGGAAATTGCCAGCCCAGTAAAGAATCCCTTTCCGGTCTTGTTGCATAAATAACTATCATGCTTTCTTGATATTTTCTGTAATATATTGACAAAATGTCCTAAATTTGCTTTTTTGTAGTTTTCTGATTTTAATAAATTTTGTACAAAATATAATTACCTACCTACTTTTGTTTTGAGTGTTATGTTAATTATCCAATACAAAAACATATTTCTTTTATATCTTATGTTAAGTGGTTCAACAAGGTTACAATTAACCTTTTGATTAGTTTAACATAAAAATTAATTGACATCTGGTTTTGTATTCTAACTTTAAAATAGCTTTGTTTCTTCAGCAGTTGGTGATCGTTTGTGGATCATCAGAGATAGTCACTCGGTTAGTTTTTAACTTCCAGCGAATAGAAGTATTTAAAAACAACTAATCGACTACTTCTGGTCCACAAACGATCATCAACTGCTACAGAAATAAAGCCTATAAATAATATCAATAAAATAATAAAAGGGGGGGTTTTGAATTTTCGCGGACGTTTGCTTCTTGCGCCATCTACTTTCACCTTCCATTACAATCGACCAATTTAATACTGCGGATTCAATTTTAGCACATACTTGCGCGTCTCAGGGTTGTCCCTGGTAGAAACTATATTTATACAGTTTTCATTTCGGCCAATTTCTCCAAGAGCAAGGGGTAATTTTGAGAAAATTTTAACACGAATTATTAAAATTTGTAACTATAATTTTTACAGTTCATTTTTAGTGAGCTGTTTTTATGGCCTGACCATAATATTATGGCAAATATATCCTTAACATATACAAGATTAAACATCAAAGTTGAATTATATTTTTTTATTGCGCATCTTATTATTCACTAAAGTGATTCACCCTTGTGAATAATAGCACGTTGAATAATATACTGTTAACAAGCTTCCAGCTGAAGATAAATGTGTTACAAATACGAAGGTATTTAAAAAGTTAGTTAATGATTTTCTTTTAGAAAAAAGTTGTTAGTGTGTATGAATTTTTAAGTGCCTCCTGCTTTTAAATTTTTTAACGATGAGATGTTTTTTTTGCAACAAACTAATTTTGTATATTAAAAAATTTGATTTTTTTTGTGATTAGTTCAATATCACTCTCGAGTGGTCATTTATTTATTATGGACAATAAAGATGATTATTATTTTTTTTTTCGGAATATCCGATGCCGGACAGTCCTCCCGTGGCCTCAGACGCCTCAAGGAGAAAGGTGCCGGCGCATTAACTACATCCACTCTCCACATCCCACAGGGTTAGTGACTGTAGATCCCAGAATCGTGTGCCCTAAGTAGATGGAGGGAACCCAGAATGACCGCCTTCTGCATTTGGCCTGCCAAGCACTGAATCTTGGCAGCGTCGGCTTTATCCCTCCGAGTTCACCGATTATTAGGACGAAATTTTTTGCTGAGTAGCCTGGGTACAGCATATAGACTTAGTACCGGAAATCGCGATATTTGGTCCATTTCTCCAGCTCTTTCAAGGTGATGTTTTTCTCCCCAGGTGCCGAGAACTCGATGACATACATCACCGATGGTCGATGAGGACTATGTCAGGCTTGTTGGCTTGGATTAATATTATTGTTATCACGGTGACTGTTGTCCGTGATTTGTTATTTTTCGTAACAATTTCATACTGCTCTCTTATGGGAATCTTAATAATATACCAATTTATTTTGTTTAATACATAAACTTTTAAACAAACTACAGTTTTCAAACACATTTTTTAATGAACTACCTAATTGTTCCAAGTCAAAGCCAAATTTAGTTTATGTACATTTAAATTTTACCTAATAAGTCCGAAGTTCACTTATCACTTAATTTTGTTCTATAACTGCAATTTTTGAGCTTGGCCACATAATGCGGCATATTTAATAAATGAATGATTTAAAATCTAGAGTGTATAATATAAGAGCATCTAGAAAATAATAATTTTAAAGAAATTAGCATAATCAATACCTACACGAAATAATAACAAGCTATTTGATGTATTTGACCCACTATGCAAATCGAAGTGCAAAGTTGAAAATCCACTCTCACATGCATTAGCCTGTAATCCATGTATTAGAATTAGGTAGGAAAAGCATGCCAAAGTAAATGAACCAAACCGTAAATAATAAAAATATCCATTTGGATAATTCGCTAGGATAGAGGAGTAGTGAAGCATATATACAGAACATATACCCAAAGGTGCCCGATTAATGTAGACGAAATAATATCCTCGATTCTAGAACAAACTTACGTAGCGAAGGAGCCGTAATCCCAAGTTTGTAGCGTTACGTAACTTGTTGTCACAGTGGGACGTGAGATAACTACTCTCTTGCCTTACCAACGTAGCCGCTTAGAACTTGATCAAATTAATATCCTTTACAGCCTGCGTATTAACGTGAATTTGAAATATGAACAGCAGATAACAGTAGAATCAGTTATGCGGCCTATACAGCGCTCTCCACTAATGCATTCAACGTAAATTGTGTTGCAGATAGCGAGTAAAGATTATACTTATGCAAAAGTAAAAAATTGTTATTAGGAGTGTAAAATCTATTGACCCTCCCAGTCTGTTTATCCTATTGATATACAAAAAAGAATAGTTGCTTTTGATTGGTGGATCTGAAAGTTCTTATAACTCAAGAGCCGGAATAGATATATCAATTTTTTAAAAAGATTTCATCACAACTTTCACATTTAATTACATCAGAAAAAATGATTAACCGTCTTAGTATGATTATATTAATTGTTTTGAGATATTTGGCAAAAACGAAAATATATTTTCGTTTTTTTTTTTTTTGGAAATATCCCAAACTTTCGCTTGCAGTTAACTCTGACTTCTCGACGGATTCAAAATCAGCATTTAATTTGCTAAACTTTGCTAATTTAGCCGACTCTATAGTTTCCGATGTATCAATGGTGAGAATCGAATTTCAGACACACTGTATAGTGTCATGCATCAGGAGCATGAAAATTTTATGTAGATTTCAAATACGTAAAAATCATATGACGCTGATAAGAAAATCGAAAATTGTAGGTGGCATCTCAAGAACTGAACGTTCCAGAAAAAAACCAACAACGCTACTGAAACGTTCATGGAAAAGTGCCTTGAGAAGATCAAAGTCTTGTCTTCGTACGATTAATCGTTTTTGAGATATTTGGCAAAAACGAAAATACGAAATTGAAGTTTATTGGAAATAACTCGACGAGAAATTTGCTACAACTTTGCAAATATAACCGACTCACTGTATATGAATTTTGTGATGAAATCATTTTTTAAAAAAATTAAAATATCTCCCGCCGTTCTTCTGTTATAGAAACTTTTAGATCTACCAATCAGAAGCAGCTTTTAGCATATCACTACTGTGAGCAGAGTGAGGGGATCCAGAACATTGATTTTACACTACTGTTATTTCAAAAAAATTATTTTAACTAGTGTGATCAAATATGGGATGTTCATCTATATTTGTGATAGTTGTTTTTTGATGTACTACATTTGATTCTCTGTAACTACTGATTATGGAAGTAGACGTAAAATTTGGAGTTCTAAGCACCAGAAACAGATTTTAGAAAGACTTGTAGCATATCCGAAAATACACACTAAACACTTAGGTCTGGAAGTAGGAGTGTCTAAGGCTAGCGTACATAGAATTATAAAAGAACAACTACTTTATCCACATCATATTAAATTATTTAAACAAGATATTCGAATTAATATATGCATTTAGTTTTCTGTCCGTTCATCCAAGACCAAAGACACAAAGATTTCAATTTCTGTAGGACGATTTGATTTACTGATGAGGTATGTTTTACAAGGAGAGGCATAAAAAATTAGAACAAACATGTGTACGCCGACGAAAATTCGCATGAAATTAAGGTAACATATTTTCAACATGAATTTAGGATAAATCTGTGGGCAGCAATCATTGATAATTTTGTTATTGGCCTATAAATTATACCACAATGACTGAATGGTGAGAACTATTTACAATTCCTTCAAAATGAGTTCCATGGTTTATTGAATAATTTACCAGAAATATTTCACCAAGATATGTGGTTTATGTGTGACAAAGTATCTGCACATTTTACTAAATGGCCCACAGCACATAAATCACATATTCCCAAACTTACAGATCGGTAGAGGACATGGTGCTTCGGTAAACTGGCCACCACGTTTTGCTGACATAATACCGTGTGATTATTTTTTATGAGCTAGATAGGTACTTGAACTCAGTAACCAAGAGTTCAGGATACTAACTGGCCTTGTCGCACTGAGATACAATCTGAAAAAATGGGCAAAGTTGAAAGCAACATATGTTTCTTCTATACAGTTGAAGCGGAATCCGTGAAACATATATTTTGCTCATGCCAACGTTTACGTTTACTCGCAGGTATCCATATTTGCTGAAGTGAGAACCACAGTTCCAAGGAAAATTTTAGGCTTCTTCAAAAGTCTAGAAATTGATGGGTACACATAGATATCTTCTTAGGTTGCAACGCATCTAATATAAATCTAATCTAAGAGTCGACCTACCTCCTTTCTGTTTATAGTTGAAAACTCTAACCGAGCTCGGTAACGCAGTGGGCTAGAGCGTTAAGTGACAAACGTAGCTGGTTTACTGCCTATCGACTCCCGGGTTCAAATCCCGGTTTCGATTCTGGCAAAGTCGAAGGGTTTGGTTGTGTGTGTCTGCGTTTGTTTCAACTGTGTAACCTCTGTCCGTGCAGCTTCGACTTTAGTTTGGGGGTTGTCTAATTTATTTAGTGTGTTTTATGTTTTTTTTTTTATGGAATGTATGATCTATGTTAACATGATAAAAAGTTGTGTCATTTTAGGTCGAGTTTCTCACAGAACAATCTCTTTATGTAATGGAACGATGCAACTTCGTTACGTACAAGATCTTCGTTACAACATCATTTCAAACTAAGGTTGGATATCTAAACGAACTGTGACCCGTAGGGTGCGTATCACTTTAAATCAACTAAAATGCGCGAAAGTGATAATTTTAAAGAAAAACCAGGAGGACGGAATATTTTATATTTATTTACTTTAAAACACCCTGCGGCTCAAATTAGTGGTTAAACATATTTAATAAAATACATGAATGTAAAAAAAAACGTCTTCTATCTTATTTTTTATGGAGGTTATTGGCCAAATTCTTTCAATGAGAAGACGCCACTGATGTCAAAGTTAGGTACAACTATCAGATAAATTAAAATTATTCATGTTTAACGTTTATAGAAAAATGAAAGAGATGATAGAGATTGGAAAAGATGATAAATTAGATAAAATGTCTGATCTCTAGATAGAGTCCTTTTTGATTTTTCCTGCATGGATTAATTTATATATGTAGTTTTATTAGTTGGTTTGGATAAAATTAGTAAAGAAAACCTCAAATTCTCATTTAGTCGACGTTTTGACAAAATTTATTGTCTTCCTCAATCCTCAAAACTAAATTTTGTCGAAACGTCGACTAAATGAGAATTTGAGATTTTCTTCACTAATTTTATCCAAACCGACTAATAAAACTACATTAAGAGATTGTGGATACTAAACTCCTTAGTTAATTTATATACTTGGATTTAATACAGGGTGGCCCGCCAAAAATAGTCCAGGGTTTATACAAGTTAAACTCAACTTTAGTCAAAACGCTTGAGCAGGTCAGACAATATTTTGAACAATGGCTTTATTATTGTATAGAAGTTGGTGGGGGATATTTTGCACATTTAATCAACTGACACGTAAGTAACCTACTTTATTAAGATATTAGGTACTAAGTCTTTTGAAGGAAATTTCTCGGAAACGAATAGCTCAATTATTAAAAGTAAAATACCGTTGTAAACAGAACTTAAAATGTCATTTGACCCTAGCTGCCATTTGAAATTTTGTGGGTTAATATCACTCCTGCTTATGAATAAAAATAGTGAATTTAAGGATAGTCAGCAAATGTTTTGTTGAAGGCGCCATATTTTTCCGGCAAAAAATAATTGCCACTGTCGTGATGTCGAGAAGAGGAACACCCTGTTATTTTTCAATATTTTTTAAACTCATATTTTTCAATACATGAATCGTTTAAATTGGGTAGTTTATTTAATTTATTCAAACTATTTATTTTCAAATTTATTCAGCGCATGCAAAATCAGCTTTTAAAATTGATATTTGACTATTTGCTTCTCTAGCATTCCATTTTTATAGTATCTGAGTTCAACCGGGAAAATATCTTTACTGTATCTTTAATAAAAATTCATTGAAAGCAATAATAATATGCTTCCGCAGAGCAGTAAATGGAAATTATTTTTATTTTCGAGTTACTTGCACACTGGAAGGGCCATGGCAATTCTAGAAGACATTTACTGTCTTACGGCTTTTAGTTTTATGAAAATATTGCTTTTTATTATATTGATATTTTGAAATAAAAATCTTTTAATGTGACAAAAATCTAATTTTAAGAAACCGTTCTGGTTAGTATTATTGTACACTTCCTGCAAAGTAGCGTAAAACAGATTTTTATATTAGAAAGAGAATTATTACAAACTGACGCTAGTGTCAGGGAAAATGGCGCATCCATCCACCCGGGTTCAAATCTAGACTGGACCAAGTCGATGAAATATATTGGGATCTGTTCTTTCGAGTAAAACTATATGCATGGTGTGATTGCGATGTGAGCACGTTAAAATCCCTCTCATGGCAAAGTAGGTGTTCAGCAAAATATACAAGGACTGATAAATCTCATGGCTTCGGTGAATGGCCTTGGTAGCGGAAATAGGTAGATATGAAATAAGCAATTAAAGAAAATTATAAAAAAAGCACTTTGCAAAGGATATTAAAAATCAACATTTAAAGATTTTGATTGCGGAAGTAGTAATTTCGGATGTTTAAAAATCCTCTCAGGTCACACTGGTAATAGAACTAGAGCATTAGAAGGGGCCGAATTTCGGTGCATACAGTATGTGTATACACCAGCCCTCGCACACACGGCACAATGCACTATTTAGATTGACAAAAATACATTTTCATTAAAAAATATATTATTGCTTGATATTAGTTGATATGAACCGTGTTAGGTGCAGAAGGGAATGAAAGAAGTTGTCTACATGAAAATGATTCATTTTCAGTGCCTGTGGAGCAATCACTAACACTAAATTTATCAAATAATTGATTGAAGATGAAGTTACTATGTGAAAATCCATTTTTATTTAAAAAATTATAAACACTTTTTATTACTTGTCTAATTTTTTCATTTTATTTGTTATTTTACAACTAGTTTCATCCTATTCGGACATTTTCAAGTAAACTAAAATAAACACAGATTTTACTTTCATTTAAACATAAACTGAACTAAATAGAAGGATGGGTCACTTTATGGTTGATCATATAATTCAAATTTGTACAGATGTTATGTCTTTAAATGTAGGGGATTTTTAAGACAGTAAATTATATTATGGTGTGATTTTTATTAACAGCATTAGGTTATCTGAACAAGTTTAATAACAGATAATTAATTTAAATCTATTTGCTCGTTTAATATGTTGTAATTTTTATTCATATTTAATTTATTAATTTCTAGCCAAATAAATTAGGTTTTTTGCTTTTCCCACAAATATGTAATGTTTTAGGTTGATGGTCATCAGTTATTGTATGAGCAGAATCTGTTAGGTGTTTATAAAAATTGGAATGTTGTTTTTGTGTGTGAATATGTTCTCTATATCTTACCCCGAACGATCTACCTGTTTGACCTACAGATGAGGCGTTACATTCTGAGCAATCTAACCGATATAAACCACATTTTTTAGAGATATCAGTTTTTTGTTTTGCATTGAAAAGATATCTGCCTATATTTTTGTTAGAACTAAATGATGTTTTAATATAAAATTTGGAAAATTATTACTAATTGAATAAGAGAGTTGACCTGAATATGGTAATGAAATATATGTTTGAACTTTTTTCTCGTTAATAGTGGGATAAAGTTCTTTTAAGACTTATTTTGTTTTTTGTAGATTAGATTGTTTTTACAGATCTTCTCCAGTTTGTGATAACCAAGCTAGTTCATTAAGCTGGTTAAGAGGGTAAGTTGTGCATACATTGTTATAAATTGTAACAGTTTATTTCTTTTGTTACTAATTAATTTCTTTTATTACGCTTATTATGATGCATACGCCTATGTCTCACCACACAGTTCTGCCAGCTCTACTGATAAATTCAAAATTCGATACTGTATCCAAAGGATGAAGCGGGAGAAGGAAAATAACAGAGAAGATAATAAGTGTATTGTTTATAGGGGCGATTCGCACACCATGTTTCTGCTAATTTCTTATTTTATTCATGTCAGAACACACTTTAGATATGAATAATGATGTTTTGCGTATTAAGTAATACATTATAATTATTACTTACCATTTAAAAAAATAAAGCATGCCCCACTCCCTCTCAAATAACTGTCGGTAACTGGGTCGGCAGCTTTTGAACTTTTTATATGTACAGTATTTCTGTAATAAACTATACCTGTAAATTACATGTGTCAATTTTATCCGCTCTCATTCTTACCCCACGACAAAGTGGGGGTTTGGGAAAATTTCCAGGAGCTTACACAAGAACTGACGAGCTAAATCTCCTGATGTCGGTGATTGGCGTAAACCGACGCCAAGTAATTAAAAAATACTAACAAAACAAGTTACTTCATTACTGCATCTATTTTATTTTGAGAAATCTCTATTAGCTCTGTTGAAAATTATTCACAACAAATAACAGTTCTATCTCATCGATCTGTTTAACATGCACAAAAAAAGTCTATAATAAACAATTACTTGCATCAGTTCTGAGCCAGCTGGGAAACGCAGCTTCACCGGAAAGACTCGGCTGCGACTTCCAGGGTCATCAGTGGCTATTACGCTTGCTGCATCGGCGATACGTAAGCTCAAATTTAATTAAAGCTGGGGAATGGTCGTCGACAAGTCAGAATAATAAACGTTTAGTGTGAGCTTAGAAACTACGGAATGTCGTCGACTGCCCTGGACACCTTCGAATTTCATTGCCATGTTAAACTCAAATTTCATCATCAAACATCACTTTGCCTGGTAACCATGCCGACTTCTCATTATTACGGTTCGCAAAACGCATATTAACGCACTTTAACGTCCTGCGGAATATAATTCTTGGAAAATTACAGAGCAATTTTAAAGTGTTCAGGTTGTTTGCAAGTGCAAATGTTCGATAAGAAAACCACAAAACAGTTCATCAAAAACACATAGTTTCTTCTAATACGGCCAACTTAGAGTTAAAATTCTGACTTTTTGTAGATTACAGAATACCCCGAAATTTATGTTTCAAACATTGGGAATCGAGAAAATCCTTGAAAATAATAGGGGACTACTAGAAAAACTTATACCGAAAACCCATTTGTTTCTGAGACACAAGCTAATTTTGTTTTCTCTAGATTTTCTCCGGAACTACATGAATTACTTTAATGAAACATGGTAAATAAATGTTTCTCAATAACTTCTCTACTCCTTATAATTTTCATATCCTTGCTTCAACCAGAGATGTAGCGGTGGAGATATTGATTGTTTGTATGTAAGGAAAAATTGTACTCCACTGATTAAATTCAAAACTTTTGCGTTTTTAAAAGCTATTGTTCAGTGTTAATACTTCACCATTTATTAGCTATATACCAGGAATCAGTGGCGGTTGATGAAAATTAGGTGATGTTATACTAAGGTTCGCGAGTAAATAGTAGATAACGTAAACACCAGAGGCTGATCCAAATGATTTGAAAATTTTGTAGTATTCAAAATAACAGGCACGACAAATATTTCACTGAACATGCAATCCTGTGTAAAAGTCTCAGTCCCTTTAGAAGAAAAACAAAAAAGTTTTGAAAACAATTCTTTACGAGATCGAATAGATGTTAAATATGCTAAGTATAAACTAATAAAACTAAAAGTTCTTACAATTAGTCCACTTTGGCAGCATACTATCCTGTACAAAAGTCTCAGTCCCCGAAAAACAAAAACCAAAAAGTCCTTATAATTCGTGAAGGGATGTAGATTTCGAAACATGTGTATTGTGAGAAGGACCGTTCAACATCGACAGATGTAATTGGCGCATACTTAACATATGTGAACATTTACAGACTCCGCATTTACTTCTTGTATGGAAAAGTCTACTTTGCCATTTAAAAGGTCATATCAGGTGTGACATATGCCACTCCGCAGACCAATGCACTGGGAAATTCAAAAACAAAAAAAAAAATAAACGAAAAAAACCCACATATCCCCCGTCAAATTTAGCAGCTTATTATCCTGTGCAAACGTCCCTTTGGACGAAAAAGAAAAAAGTTTAATAGCTAGTTACGCCTCTGCTCTTTATATCATCAAAATGAACATAATAATAGCTTGCCGCCTTTAACTATGTGCCCTAACGCGTCACAACATGCTGTGATGGTAATGGTATATTCAGCAGTTCGCCTTTAAATAATTTTCTTCGCGACGGCTTTTGAAAATGTCTTCTACTGCTGGCTATTAATCTGTCTATTGTGGGATAGCAGTCTCCAACAGTTTCTGCAATGCGATGGAGTCCGTGTGTTGAACATGTTACATGTAATAAATTTACGTACTTGTATGTGTCTTTCAAGCACACTGTAGATGCCTTCACATAGGAAGCTGCATCGGTTTTTATAGAGTAACACACGTCCTTAAATAATTCTGACATGTCAATTACCAGTTGTCAAAAAAATCTTTCACTTTCCGGACTAGTCCGAAAAAATGCTACTTTTGGGATTAAAAAATAGTTCCGTAGTGCAGTTTAACGGAACCCAAGAATTTACTTGATTTTATATTACTCTTTATTATAAAGAGACTCCGCTCCCTAGCTGTTTGGCTTCACCTTCCCCCAGAAGCATTGGTGTTCATAATCAGAAAGATTTGTTCGATAATTCCAAATTTCATAAAAAAAATACAGATTTATTGTAAATTTATAACATTTTAAAATTTATACAACGAAAATGAAGTTAATTTAAGTTTTAAAAACCTGCAACTTTTAAACAATCAAAATTTCTTAAAGAAATTTGGAACCTGTCGAATAAACCTCCTCTTGATAATGAAAAAAATTATTTTGCAAATATTTTACAAATTGCCTAAAAAGTAGCCTCTTGGAGTACACAATTCTTGCAACTTTTTTTCCTTATTTTATTCGCATTAATTTTTGCATAACATCTTTTAGGTTAAGTCTCATGATCTAATATTTAAACTATGGCATAACCTTAATGTCACCCAGTCGCCACTGCTAAGAATTATTAAAATTAGGTCGTCGTTAGAAATATAGAAAAATTGTATACTTTAGGTCTTTAAAAATAATTACAAAACAAATTAGAACTCTTAAATGCTGAGTTTTAACTCGATTTTTATTCTCAATTTCTTAAATTTTATTAGTTTATTTTCGTTAAAATCTTTTTGCTTGAAGTGATGAACACTCATTAAAAACCATGAATAAATTTTCTTTCAGTACATTTAGTCGCTTTATATTCACCGTGACTGTGGTTTTCGATCATTTCTTAGTGAATGGTGGTGTAGAGCAAGTGGATATCAATTAATTGGTTAAATATTTGAGCTACATTTTACTTTCAAATAATGTCTTGGGTATATTTTAAGTGTTTATTTTTTGTATGATATCCAGTTCTTAATGTTACTAAACTTTATTACTTTTTATTACTCATTATTATTAAAAAATAAATACATAGTATAACTACAAATACCATAGATAAATAGCACCTAAGCCAGGAATGGCTTGTTTTGTGTTAATGTTAATGATCGTTGTTTTACAGTATTAAATATATACTTTATAAATTTAATACAAAAGGAAGACATATAAATAATTCCTAATACTATATCTATAAAAGGGAGAAGTATCAGGAGGGAGAATGATGATTAAATAAATTAAACAAATTATTTTATCAACCGTTCAGGAATTTTGAACAAAATATCCTTTACTGCCGTCACTTTGCAAGATAGCGGCCATAGCTCAACTGCGCATGGTAAGTTGTTAAGAACCAAATTTGAAAACATCTGTAAACTTTTTCACTCCTGTATTTTTTCCGTCTATGTTAAATGTACTAAGTCTAATCTAATTTTAATTCTTTATTTTTACGTTTCATCTGACGTTTTTAACATTTTCGAGTATTCAAGAACTGTATTGGGAATGTAAGCCTTCATGTAGCCCCCTGGTCTCTATTAGTCTCATTTTGACTAAACGAGTTAGGTTAGGTTTCTTGTGAGTGGGTCCCTGTGGACCCTCTACTGCGGCTATCAGCAGGCCTATTGTGTCTCACACCTAGTTATATTTCACCCAATAAGTTCAGTCTCTTAATGAAACTGATAACTTTATTGGGTAAGAATGTGTTCAGACTCTCTGGCAACAGTTGCCCTTTGCCAAATATTGAGAATCGGATCCTCTCCATAGCGGGACAGGTGCATAAGATGTGGTCTGTCTTCTCATCATCCTCCAGGAATAGACGGCACTCGGCGTTTTCCGCCAGGCCGAGTTATGCAGATGATAGTTTAGTCGGCAGTGCCCGGTATGTAGTCATGTTAGAGTTTTCAGGTTTACCCCGTTTAACTCTAAAAGTTTCTTAGCTCCTGATTTCAAAGGGTATTTTATAAACGCCTTCGAATGAACTAATCCTGATAACTCTTGTCAATACTCGAGAGTTTTCCTTTCAGCCCAGGTTGAGATAGCCATCTTAGCAGTACTTGAAGATATGCCAAGTATCGGTTCTGGTCCGATGATTCGTGAGTCTGCTCCTTCTCTGGCCAAGGAGTCAGCTATTTCGTTAACTTCCATACCAGAGTGGCAGGGTATTCAGACCAGAGTCACTTTGTTGTTTTTTTTTTAAATGATTTAGAGCCTTTTGACAATTCCATACCGTATTGGAATTACACCGGTAGGAGCCAATAGTTGCTTGGCTATCTGAGAAAATTTTTATTGATATGCGTGTAAGATGCATCCAGACTTCGCACACACAGTTCAAAAGCATGAACCTCAGCCTGAAACACAGTTGCATGAACACCTAGGCTTCAGGATATCCTCACCCTTGGTCTGTAGTTAAGTACTCTGGCTCCTGTCCCTCGGGAGTTTTGAAGCCGTCTGTAAACCAGCAACTGTCTGCCCTCAGTAGGTCCCACTCATTTATTTCCGGAGAAAGGATGTTGAAGGTCAGCTCGCAGTTGGTCATGGTAAGCATAGTATCCGAGGGCATTCCCAGGATGCTATGATTTTCTTTTACATCCAACAACTTTTTCCGCTCCATGATACTAGTCTGCGGCATATTAATGGCCGCTTGTTGCAGTCTGTAGGTTGCCCGCCTGGCCTCTCTCTCCAAATATATATGAAGAGGGAGTAAATCCAAGAGGATTTCCATTGCAGCTGACGGTATGGTGCTAATTGCTCCCGTTACAGTCATGCATGCTAATCTCTGCAGTCTAGAGAATTTGGCTTTGGCCGTCCGTTGTGATCCTTTCGGACACCAAACAATGGATCCATATGTTATCATTGGCCTGATGACCGTGACATAGATCCAGTAATCTTGTTGGGGACCCATGCCCTAGAATTTGCCACAAATACGACGGCATGTCCATAAGGACAGCTTTGCTTTATGTATTACCTTTTCCAGATGGGAGTTCCGATTAAGTGATCTATCTAGAGTGATTCCTATTTTCGGGTGAATGATACTATTACTGTTTTTTGACGATTTACAGACATCTGTTCCCTATCACACCAATTACTCACTGCATCCAGTGTCTCTTGAGGGTATCTGACTTACTAGTCAGATACTCTCAAGAGACACTGGATGCAGTGAGTAATTGGTGTGACAGGGAACAGATGACTGTAAATCGTCAAAAAACAGTAATAGTATCATTTGCATATCCTAGAACCTCAACCTCCCAGAGTTTGAGAATAGCCGGTAGGTCGTCCACAAGAAGTGACCACAAAAGGGGGGAGAGTGAATAATACGAATTGTGTGTAGAATTGTCACTTATGGAAAAATGTGGATAGGATAATCCGTTTCACTACTTTCCCAAGAACGACGCGGAGTCTATTTATATCACCAGTATCTGTGGTATCGTGGAGAAACTAGATAACAAAAATATATATGAGAATGGATTATTGGTGGGAAAATCAGTAACTTCGGCAATGCGTGTCCATTTTAAGGACTATAACACAATTATCTTTTGTATTAATTAATGTTATAACAGCAGTATAGTTTTAGGTTAGGTTTATCTAGAAATTAGCAAAAAATATTGCAAGAAGTTAAACTTATTGAATTCATTTACCAACTTTTGATTAACGTATTAATATATATTTTTCTACTTAAGAAAGAACCCACAAAGGCAAATAAAACGAATGTAAACAAACCAAAAATCAGCTGGTCGTTAGTCGCCTGATCGCAGTGCCATATGCATCGTCGTGATTTAGTTCCCATTTTACACATCAAAAATTAAAGTCCAATTAGGCAAGTAATTAGTGTTTTCATTTTCAATTAAATAGATACATACATTATAACTGAATATTAATTTCTACTGATGAGTGCAAAAGTTTAATCTAAAACTATTGTTTCCCCAGATATTCTGAAGTAGCTAACAGTTCCATTGGGACCTAAATTTCCCGTACTACATATTAAATCTATAGATAGATGCTAAAGCAAAGTGAATCGTATATTTTATAAGTAAATCCCATCAAAATCCTAGTGTTAACACAGAAAAGTCAAAAAAGATATATAAGGTGTCTCCCTTTAGTTTATGTATTAGCCTTCGCCTGCGTTTTTTGCCCGCTTGCTTTATTTGAATAGGAAGAAAAGATGCTTTAAAATTCTATTTTTAAATATTAAAAGCAGAACATGTGGCAGTGTTTTGATGTTTAGCATTTATTTTCAAAGAAGAAAATCTAAGTATAAAAAGTATATACGATAATTCATTGAGATTATTCGCTGACCTCTTTCTAGATGATTGTGACTATATAAAAGTACATATAAAAAACAAAATTTTACGAGTTTTCCAAGTTAGTTTTCTGATTTTGGTCAACTATAGTTTTTATTACTGGAATGCCATTTTCATTCATTAAATAAAGTATACTATTCTTTGTTATTCTGTTGTGTTTAATATTGTAAGTGGAAATTGTGCTCTCGATACTAAATACTATAGGGAATAATTGTCTAGTGAAGACAACAAAACAGGCAATAAAATAACTGTATTCTATTTCCAACGTTTCGTAAAGTTCTTCAGGGTTCTGAAAATTTCTTTGAAGGTTGTCTATTTATGTAGTGTGTTTTATGTTTATGCGTTTTTAACTCCAATGAACAGATGAAACATTATGTGAAAATAACCCGTGTACAAAACCAGACAGATGAAATGAACAATAAGAAAATTTCTTGTTGGCTGCAAATACTGACAATGACATTCCAGTTGCGGTGTTGTCACATGTTTCATGGTTTCCTGTTTCTGCATATCAACTGTCAAATTTGGATTTGTTTAGTTTTGATTGTTACCTTATTCTTTATTTTATTTAGTTACATAAAAAACACAGAGAACCTACTTTAAAAGTAAGTATCTTATACCTCTGGTAACTTTATTTTAATTTAATCATTAGTACTGAGTCTGTCATTTTTGTGTTTTTTTTTGTGTTTTATACATATAATTTTATGTTTTTTTAAAATAATTTAAAAAAATTCAAATTTTATAAACCTTAAAATTCTTTTAAATATGAACTATTAGTTATTTTATAGTAGTGTGTTTGTTTGTTTTAGAATGTTAAAAATTGTCAATTTACCTTTTTTTCTGTTATCTTTTGTATACAGAGTCCTGAGGATGATTTAATTAAAATCGAAACGTCGACTACATAAAAATTGGTTCTCTATAAAACTTGACCTATCCCCATTAAATGTAAATATCACATCGATACAAGGCTATTACCTCTGTGCATAATTTTTCACTATAGCTGCCGGAGCTTGTAATAATGAGGAGGTTCCAGGTACATTTCTCAATCAAGCCATCTTCTCACATTTCCCACACGTCCGTGAACGCCGAATGGAACACCAAAATGGTTTGGCGGGGCTACAGAACTCACAGTCGTTTAAACAAGCCTATAACTTGTTACTTCATTAGAAGCCGCTTTGGTCAGTTATATACAAGTTCCTTGCTTCACTTACTGAATAACTGACTAACCTGGTTGGGTTGAGCTCTAAGTAACCATTCTTGCACAGATTATATGTAGAAGATGAAGGTCGAATATCACAACGAACTTATAATACTATAATACTACATACCATAATACTTAAAACACTATAATACTTCGCAATTTTAAATTCATATACATACAGGGACTTGCTTACGTGGTCTGGGACATGGTACGAAAAATTTTAATACTTGTTTATTGTAAAATATATCGAATTAAAATAAGTTATTTTAAAACATAATATGGCGCCTCCATAATGATTAAAATATTAAATGTTGTTGTTGGTATTTATTGGTGTTTTCATGCTCGCTAAGTATTTATTACCAGATCTCACTTATTGCCAACTTGACATTATAATACAATTTCGTAACATCAAATTTCCCATTATTATTTTAGCTACAATGAACTCAAAAGATAAGTGGAAGAGGTGTGTCAGGAGCTCCAGACCGACGCGACGTAGATAGCACATTAGGAGCTTTCCTCGTAAATTGTAGTCGTTTATCCGGAGGTGAGTCCGCAACGCGCTCTCGGGACACTTTAACGGGGATTACCAGCGCTGACAATTATATACAGCTTCCTGTTTTATCCTTGCAAGCAGCATACACACACTTTACAAGGTAGGGGTATTAACAGTATAAAACGGCCTTAGTACAAATGGAGCTGAGTAAAATAAGAGCATAATATAGATATTATTTTACGAACAATAAATTATCAAGGAACGAATTTTTAATTCTGGCGACTTTCATGGATATATACGCATATAATATAAGGTTACCATAGTCCTAACAATACAAGGCGGTTCACAGGAAGTAAATAAACGCTCAGTTTATTTATGCACTTCTCACTAATGATGCATTCTCAATTGCACATATGTATTAATTTATCCTACAGATGACGAGCTGAATTAGGAAGTTAGTTGTAATGACCGTAATGAAAATTATATTGGGCGAACAAGATGATCAATTCAAACTAGAATTAAAGAGCATATGGCTCATTTCAAATATCACAGAACTGATAATCCTAGTATTACTCAATATGGGTTGGGCAACTATAATAAGATTGTATTAGCAATTTGAAAGCTTGTACATTACAAAATGTTGAAATAGTACTTGCCACAATGGGATCAAAACTTCTTTGATTTCATTTGGTTTTTCACTCCTATATACCTAGGGAATTTACATACACATTTACATAGGAATTTGGATGTCATGATGTAAATAACAGGAGCAGATTGCAAAACAGGGACAAACTGTACAGTAAACAGCTTCTACCTATTTCACCGCCTTTCATTGTCACCACCGATCAACGTTTCGTGTTTATTCGCCGACACATGTTTTGTCACAGCAGTTTTACGCGTATGGCCTAAGACAGACTAACGTTGCATCATTTTTTTCTATAGACGAGGTCTGCTTTGCCATTCTTTACGTCCACTAACGCACATACGCTAAACAGAAAAAACCGAATAAATAAAAAATGTCTTTATACTCGCCGCATGCACAATAGATCTCTTGGCTTGAAAGTTCTCGCACTGAACAAAATTGCTAAATGATGTAATCAAAATAACCCCCTTCTACTAAATGGAAGGTCAAATCAATCCAACAGATAGTCGGCTAAGAATGTGCTTTGTTTAGGGAATATAATTCTCGGCGAAAATTTTCGGATACTACTGTTACATTTCATGGGTGCGTGTTTCTGACAGGTGCGAGCCTCAGAGTGCCGAGGTGGGAGGGAAGAGGCTAATACTTTCTTGTTATATAGATTTTCTTAAAAAAATCTATATATACATTTATGCTCGGCGACTTTGGGCCCCCGTATCTCGAGAACGGCTGATCGGATCGACCTCAAATTTGGGATCTATCCGAATCTCGAGATTTCCAGAAACTTTCCGTCTGTCCGGAACTCCGGAACTC
The DNA here is from genome assembly GCA_029963845.1 of Rhamnusium bicolor. Classification (NCBI taxonomy): domain Eukaryota; kingdom Metazoa; phylum Arthropoda; class Insecta; order Coleoptera; family Cerambycidae; genus Rhamnusium; species Rhamnusium bicolor. The sequence goes on along the minus strand of JANEYF010003267.1, from coordinate 535,053 downwards.
CGGAAGTCCGGAAACTTTTTTTGAAATGCGATAACTGTCCCAAATATTGACCGATCGACTTCAAATTTTTACCAGAGGTAGACCTCCATGGTCTACATATGCCTATTGATTTTGAGCCAGTTCCGAAAACGGCAAGTGGGGCAAAAACGGCCCAACAACCAATTTTTTTATCTTCCTTTGAAATGCGATAACTGTCCTAAATATTAACCGATCGACTTCAAATTTTGAACAGGTGTAGACCTCTAAGGGCTACATATGCCTATTGTTTTGGAGCCGGTTTCAAAAACGCGAAGTGGGGCAAAACGGCCTAAAAGCCATTTTTATTTCTTTTTTTTTTTTTTTGAAATGCGATATCTGTTCAAAATATTGAGCGATCGACTTGAAATTTGCAACAGGGGTAGACCTTTACGGTATACATATGCCTGTTGATTTTAAGCCGGTTCCAAAAACGGGAAGTGGGGCAAAAAAAATTAAGAATTCTGTTTTTTTTTTGAAAATGCAATAAATGCTCCAAATATTGACCGAATTGGTACAAATATAGGCATATTAGCGTAAGACTCAATAAAATGGATCACAAGGAACCGATTCCGACTATTCACGAACCGCTCCGATCATTCCCGAAGGCGTTATAAGCACTTTTAATAGCGGAATCGTTTTCTAGGTAATCGGACCCAAGGAATCATTCTGGAACCGATCCGATGTACTTTGTCCGTCTTTTGAAAATCTATATGGCATCTTCACCGCAGCGGTGAATGTACCTCACTTGTTTTAAAAGATATATGGACGAGCGGTCTAACTGTAAATTTTATAAACATGAAATCAATAAAGAAGTGACCGTTACAATATTAAATTACATTTGCATTTGTCCCATTGTTAAAAATGGTGGGCAAATGACCATATACGTATAACATTTCTTAAGTTATTTATAATCCTTTGAGCATAACATAAAAGTAAATGAGCTGTTCATTAACAAACACTTTTATATAAAAATTGTTAGTTATATAATTTGAAAAAAATTATGAATTCAAATTAATTAATTTACAAATAGTAATTAATACTAAAATAATACCTAAACAAGGTACCAAAGTCGTTATCCTCACACTTTATTTAATTGAAGAATAAATAAAATTGCCACATACACTTCTTGATGATTTATATTTTTTTATCATACAAAGAGAAGTGATTAAGCTTTGATAATACAGGTATTCGGTATTAAGTATTATTTTAATATCTACTACTGTTTGTATACTAATTTTACTCTCTCGGTTAGAATACTTTCGTATTCTAATTTTTGTTATAACTTTATTAGTACAAATTATATAAGCATTCAATTTTGTACCATAAACAGATGTAAAATACATTATTAAAAACAAGACAAAAAAACCAACGCACAAATAAAATATAAAGTGTTATCATGTGGAAAACCTGCCACAGACGATTTTGTTTACGACTAAAAAAAAACAAGTAATAGAATAGAGTGATTGATAACAACAGTTTATCAAAGCAACCCATGAAAAATGTCCATATTACATTATTAAATATTTTTTTTCGACTCGACATTCTAGATACCAAATACAGGGTGGAGAAAAAGAATTGACTAATAACTGTCACTTTGTAAACATTTCTATATCAAAAGATGACCTGAATAGAAGATATTTGACTAATTACAGCGTATATTTATGCAACCTTGACTTTTTTTCAAGGTTTGGTTCTGTTGCCGACAAATTTTTTATTTTTTTAAATAGTAACATAATTTTTAAAATAAGTAAATCTAGTTAATTCCATTCTTAGATTTACACACACACACACATGCACATGCGCACGCGCGCACCCACGAACGCACACATACACGCACACACACACACACACATTGTTTTATGTTTTTCAGCTCAATAATTTCAAAAATTTATTTACAGGATGATTTATAAATAAACCGAAGAAAAAACTAAAATCTGATAGTATATGTATATAAACAGTCTTCTCATATTTTTTGGCAACTTTCAGCAAGTAAAGAAATTAATAAAAGTATCCTTAAAACCCTCCAGCTAGATTCATGGACTACGACCTAAAGTAAGAAAAAAAAAACAAAAAAAAAACAGTTACCGACTTATAACAATAAATAACGGCATTATCTGCCCAATAAGTAAACGATCATAATTTACATAATCCATACGTACAGAGCAAAAAAAATATATTGCATATTTCTGAATAATATTGAAATGTAATAAGTATACTCTCTGTAGCGAACGTTCCTGATAGGCGATAATAAAATTATTTATTTTCATAAGCGGAATTTCACAACAAACCAGCATTCTTAAAATACGACAATAAAGACTTATTCCAGTCTACGGTCGCTGTTTCCCAATATTTTACACTTCCAATTCTACTTAGAAACCACAATCTTAGCATACCTTCCTGGAACCACAATAATAGGTAATTATTTAAGTTTGCAATCGGAATTTTCTAATAATGACGCTTTTAAATTCAACTTAGAAATAACCCGCAGTTTAACAAGGTATTCATATTAATCGCAATAATATAAGAAATTTCCGTTTATCACTTACAACCCTTTTAGATAAATACCCTTACCTGACTACCACAGACATATAGTCTTATCACACCTCTCAACAGATACACATTACGTATCTTCACGCAAACTGCAATTATTCATACTTGTTTTGTTTTCGTTAATATAAAAACTTCATCTGATTTCATGTTTTATTTCGTAGCACTAGCGTTACACCGTCAAAAATTGTAAATTAATTTATTACTATCATACCACGCGTTTTTCAGAATATAGAATATTAGGTTTAAACCCGTCTCTTGTATCACATCCAAATTCCCCACATATGGAATATTTTTTTACGTAAGTGTACCTACGTCACTGGTCTCATTTTGAGGCCATGCTATGATTAAAGTACTTCTAACAATTAATGAGTACTCACTCACCCGAGTACAAGAGATTTTCACTAGGAAATGAAAAAAGTGCTGCTCGTTAATTACACAAATTAACTCTAAACCTCAATAAACCATCCATCACACAACAGAAATTAAAATAAAAATCCCACTTTAGAAGACATCCTCGTATGTTTGCTTTCTCCAACAGAGATTCTATCAATCGGGGAAAAAGTGTCTTTAGGACCTATGTAATAAGGAAAAGTCTGTTTGTCAGTTGTGATGAAAATAAGGTAAAGAATGTTCAAAATGCCCAAATTACCTACAAATTTTAGGATCTTTTTTTCTCGAAATCTTGCGTACCGGTTTCTTTTATATTTAGGGAAAGTGGTTATTACATTGAGCCCTATTAGGGTTTTTTGTCTTCGGTTTATTTCTGGTATACACAGAAAAAATACTGGCGTCGTAAAAAGTTCTAGATTATGATGAAATGGACTTTAATGTATCGTACATTAAAGTAAAATTCTAACCCAAATTTCTCGCCAGATTACCCGTCACTGAAAAAAAAATCAAAGTTCTTTCATCTCAAATTTCAAACGGGCTCGGTGGAGAAGTTGGCTAGATCGCACAATGACTAGAAAATCTCTCTATTGTAATTGCGGGTTGAATCCCGCCACCAGCACTGGCAATGTCCGTGGGAATGGATGTGTGTCTAAAAATTTAATACTTCACTTACCTCAACTAAATTTTAATAGTGTACCTTGAAATGTTCCATTAAAATTTTTAAATAATTAATTATCAGCTGTCAATAATAATTCATGTCATATATTTTAATAATCTTATTGACATTGACATTTTTGTAACTAAATTAGATATTTCAAATGTCAAACTGCCAGATTTATCCTAACCCCATTTTATGAGGCTAATTGCGTACAAAATTTCAGTTTACAGCAGCTTTATTTTAGTACTTGGAAAATATATTTTATTCACTTGATATAGTAGACATGGTTTATAATCTTTCATCAAGAATGTATTTTTTTGTAAAGTCAAGCACAAAAAAGTTTTGGTCCAGTGGACCCCCTTTCAGCTGGCCAATTTTGCTCATCACCGAATTTTTCATTGTTTTTGGCCTTTAGAACAAGTGTACCAAATTTGAAAGCTTTATCTTAAAAACTGTGGTTGCTATCGTGATACTACAGACAAGCAGACAGATTATTTTTCCATAAAGTTATGTTTTTTCATTATAATTCATCGAGGTTCGTCCAAAAATTAAATAAAAAAATTTTTTTTCCCCCGAAATTGTACCTTTTTTCTTCTTACATTTATTATGTCTCTTCTGGTGGTACCACATTCATCAAATTTAATGTGTTGTTGGCAATCTTAACTGCCAAATTTGGGAAGGCTCCCATTAATATTTTTTGAGTTATCACGGATACACACATACACACACACACACACACACACACACAGCACCGACAGACATCTTTCGGAAAATAGTCAGAATGGATTCAGGAAGGTTCAAAACGTATAAATCAATCAAAATCTCGAGGTGGAAAAAAATCACGATTACCATACTTCTTTATATTAAGTATAAGAAAGTAAAAATTGGATATGATGATGAGAAAATATTCTCGAGAATGATTTTTCACAACCTCAACCTGAAGGGTCTGTAAATCAACGTGCTGAAATTTAAATATTGTATACTTGTGGCCACTTGGTTTTATGATGGTATAAGAAGAAACTCATAATTGAAAGGTGTCCGGTCAAACATGCTAAGTGGCAAAATTACAAAACTAAGATATCTTCAGAAAAAAACATTTTTACGGTCTATTTTCCTAAGGGCAATACATAAACTTATTTAGCTTATACTATTCATTAGAACATATTAGACTATCATTTTAGTTTGTTTCTTAAGAAAAAAGAAGAAATTATCATAAAAGAATTAAATGACAATAAATCATTTAAGAAACATGCTAAGTGCCATACGGAAAAAGTAAAATTTTTTTGATAAAAAATAATATACTAGTTAATAAAAGACTAAAAATCATTCATATTAAAAACTAACTTTTTTAAATGCCAAACTAAGCACCGAGTTAAATAAATATTGTTAATAAAGTATAAAGTATTATTCAGATTGGTGGCACTTAGCATATACGTATGTATGTACCGGAACCTGGCATGATTTGTAGCTGCCGTCGTTTTTAGTATTTTTTTGTAACTATTTAAGACGAGCTTGGCACTTAGCAATTTTCTGGGTCATAACCAATTGCACATAGAATGTGTTTAACTAAAAATCTTAAAATGAGAAAATTTGGCACTTGGCATGTTTGAACTGGACACCCCTCAATTGTATTTTGTTCAACATATCCTGATCCTTAGGGTAATTTACTGATGTTCGCCTTTCCGCTGAAACCATAGATATGTCGTGATGATTTCTCGAACATAAAATTTTTTTTATTACTACTTTCTACATAAATTTGTTGACCCCATGACTTTATTCCCTTTCTTGAAATTCATTTATACAACAGCCAGCTTTCTAGCCTCTAATTTATCAATACCCCAAAGCAGGATTGATGTCTTTATTTTTTGTTGCTTTAGCAATTTTAAGAGCCAATATAATACTTAAAGCTATATTCAGAAGTCAAGTACAAAAGCTCATACCACTTATGGCCTGTCAATAACAAAAAGGACAGAATTTTAACTGAAACAGGAATTTTCGCAATTCAAATTTTAAACTAAAATAGAACTGAATTGCCATACTTACAATAATTATTTGTGAATGTGCGGAAAGAACTACTTTACTGTACGAGAGGAAACAATTACAACCCGAGACGTAATTGAAAGTTGCAGTCGCGCGAGGGTGCCAAGTTATTTTCCGCTTGTGGCATACGAGTACACTGTATTTTTTCTACGACTGGAAACTGACAAATTTTGAATTTATCTGTTTCCAGTCGTAGAAAATTAAAATCACGAGTTGATATTAAACAATTTATTGAAAGTCAATTTGAATGTTTATAGTAACATTCAATTGAAAATGAACATGTCGTTAAGATTAACGGAATCAACAAATTTATAATTGTCAATATCCACTTTTACTACAAGCAAAGCTGATATTTGTGCTCTTGTATTTGAATAGTGAAATTTCATGTACTCCACCAGAAATTGAAGCAGCAGTTAACATCGAAAATTTACTTCTTTGATGTGGTAAATTTCCTAGGTGTAATCCTATATCAAAAACTCACCTGGAACAAACACCTAATAAGGGTTACTGAAACAGCAACACCAGCTCCCTGGTTGTGCCTCAGGCTCTTCGGTAAAACTTGGGGTATAAAACCAAAAATATTGGTCATATTTAACAGCTGTCAGACCCATTGCTATCTATGCAACAATAGTGTAACAAAAAAACAAAAGAAAAGAGAACATAAAACAAGTTGCTAAAATGCAACGGTTAGTATGTCTGGAAATCACAAGAGCAATGACAACCTGTCCAACAGCAGCAATGAGAGCCTTGCTTGATCTGCTCCCTTTACATATCCAAATCAGGATATCTGGTTGGATATCTGAGTATTCTGAATGAACATCAGGTAGTCTCGATAACAAAACCTAATGACACAATGCCAATGAGACTCGAATTTGAGCGAATATTTAAAGTCGTAATAACTGATCGCCAATTATGAAGCTCTGAAGGATCCAAATTCAGATAGATCAAAGATAGAGGAGTATATAAGCCCAGATGTAGGCTATCAAAAGCCTTAGGCCAAACTCCCACCATTTTTCAGGCGAAAATTCACGCCATAGAAATCTGCGGTTGACAATTCATTAAAAAAGGCACACGAGGAGCAAGAATCTATATCTATCTCAGACAGTCAGGTACCACTTAACGCTTTACCTGTAAGTCTAACATAGCCTGGGAATGTCTACAAACAGTAAAGTAACTGACAAGGAACAACAAGATTACGTTGATGTGGGTGCCAGGGCATAATGGAATAGAACATAATGAGATTGCTGATAGCCTTGCGGGAGAAGGTGCAGGATCATCAGACCAGAAGTGTTTTATGAAATACCTAAAAGCCACACAACAGAGATCTAAAAATGGTAAAAGGAACATAAATCCTCCTACTAAAAGTAAACTCCAGGTCAAAGGCAAGCGAAGAAGTTTATAAACTAATACTAATTAAAAGGGGGCTAAAGCTTCTCGAACTCAACAAATCAGAGCTAAGGATACTAATAGGCCTTCTCACAGATCATTTCCACTGAGATACCATTTCAAAAAAATGGGCAAAGCTGAAAGCGACATATGTCGCTTTTGCACAGACGAAGCAAGAACTGCGGAACATATACACACTTTGCTCCTAATCTACCAAAAGCTACGACACTTGGAGCAGGTATCCACAACACCTGCCAAAGTGGGAACCATTGCCCTCATGAAAGTTTTAGGCTTCTTCAGAAGCCTAGAAATCGATGGGGAACACATAGACATAAGGGTTATCACAAAGATCTTTTTAGATCGCAATGAAGGAGGCCACCAGGGGCCTAAACGACCCACTCGTAATATAATCTAATCTAACATCGAAAAATTGAAATTGTTGCCTAAAAATTAAGAGGCAGATGCTTGCTTACGCAAGGTTTAACAACTGGTGCAAAGTGAAAACTGAAAAGTGTTCGTACAAAAAATAATAGAAAAAGTTCTACTTTTCTACTTTGCTGAGGAGTCTAAAGTTATAAAATAAGCCACTCTTGTTACGAAGAAAAACCTAGACATTTTTGAAGAACTATAAACCTAAAATTGTGAACATTTTATGGAGAAACGAAACAAATAAATGTTTGAGAAAAATATATCAGGCAGTTGCAAAATGCGAATTGATAATGGACACAGCACAGACATAAATTTATATCTAAATTTAAATAATTAGTTGAAATATTCTATCAGAAAAAAAATACTAATGAGAATTTTCACGCTTGTTAGTCTTTCTGTCAGGATATAGTCGGCTGCTGATTACACTATTATGCAATTAAATTGAGAGAAAATGTTAACGTTATGCAATAACGCAGTGGGAAAACAGCAAATAAGAGAACCTGGCAAACGAATCTGACAAATACTGTCACAACGAACTTTTGTGAAAATTAGTTTAATATACCGCACATCCGCTCCTACACCGCATAGCTACAACAGAACGAGCAGAAGAGAATTAAATTCCAATTACGTGAACGACAAGCTTGCTTTAATTAACACATGCACACACATTAGATTATACCAATTATAGTAAAAGGCGGTTTATCTTTGTAATTGTGCGCTATCTCTTACGGGAAACTCGCATGTTTGTCCCTAAGTGGAGGATGAGGATTTTCATAAATTTAAGCCAGGTTATTAACGGGCTCCGAATTATCACTATCTCGTCTTTGGGGTTCCGCAATCGGATTGTGAGCAGGACAAGAAAATGTCCGTATATTCACCCGCTTTAACTAGACGTCGTCGTTATCTGGTGTGATAAAAAGATAAACTCCGGTGAATTACTCTGAGCACAAAAAACAGAATTTCCTTTCCACCAGAGCACAGCAATATAGAAAAATAATCATGTTCAACAAACATTTTTAATTGCCACTAACAATAATGATACAGTGCTCTTATTTCATTACCTAAATATTTCTCGATCTAAGGAAAATATCATTTTGATCCTCCCTTTCTTCACTAGGTTATACTTTGAAAAAACTTGCACATATAACCATTCCTGCAGACAGTGCCATCTGCCAGAACTGAGATTCGAGGTAGACAGTAACTAGTTGAGCTTGCTCCAGCTAACTACAATACCGGTGTCTGGTGAAAAAATATATCAGTAGAAATGTTCATAAGAACCAAAACCTGTTTAATATTAATGATAATAATACGATTGCATTATATATTATTTTAAAATCACTCAAATGTTTAATAATACCGTCCATTTTGATCCTTGTTACATTTTTTAAATGCTTCAGGGTTACATTCCTGGATAACTCTGATTCTGTTTTCTTGAATACTCTCTCAAGTTGGGTTCTGAAAACTGAAATCAAGTGGCTTCAAATCTGGAGATCTTGCCAGCCATTCTTTGTGACCACTCCTACCAGTCGATCTCCCAGGAAATCCTTGGTCCAATCATTGTCCAATAAGTCTAGCATCATGAAGGGAACTCTCTCTTGCTACAAACTGTGTTCATTAAGAAACATATTCTCTTCCTCAATATTATTTTCCAAGAATTGGGTGATGAGTGGATCTATCAGATTTTCTAAGAAGAGTATTAGCTTTGTCCAATGAAAATATGTCTAGTAATACCATCTCCCAGAATATCAACCCACACATTAATCTGAGGAAATCCAGTATGAACTTGAAAAACATGAATACTCGATGCAATTAGATATGCTCACAAATCCGTTCAAAACGAAAGCATATTTATCGATATTGTTGGTCATCTTTTCACAAAGTTGAATTCTCCTGTCACAATCGTCTTCGCTGATTTCGTAAGGAATTTGAAATTTAGAAGGGAAGAACTTATTTATTTTCAGCATATTATGCACTGAAGGAAAAGACAGATGAATCAATTTAGCTACGTTATGGATCGAGGTGGTGGAATCTAGAGTTAAATTATCGAGACCTTCGATATGAGCAGCTTCATATAGAATTTTCTAATTATTTACGGAACAAGTTTCTGTGAACTTCTGTATCAGATCCACTGATGGCATACATTTCAGCTCCGTAAATTAAAATTATATATGTACATTCTGCGAAAGTTAACACCAATGAATGAATATTTACTACCTTTGTATTTGGATATATCTAAGAAAACAAAAACATGTAAAAGAAAGTCTGTTCTTGTTGCAATTTTTTTTACTGAATACTTGTGGAAAATAATTTAGCTTCGTATATTTTCCTGGACATCAACTACAGCTACATTTTCATTCTATTTTTCACTTTTTTATTTTCTAATTTATATTATATTTACACATTTCTTTCCACTTTACTATACTATCATATTCTCTTCTATGGACAGTTTTTTTGTTTAGTTTTTTGCACGGTTGTGTTAGAATGGTCTTAAGTCTTGAGCTAAACCTGCATAAAAAAGTGGAATGGAATGGAAATTGTGCCTATTAACAAATCTATTTTTATGAAAAGTTGCCTCATCAGTGTATAAGACATTATTGAAGAAGTTGACATCAACTTGAATTTTACCTCTGGCCCAATTACAAAATTGTAGGCGCTTTTGAAAATCGTCATCAGATAATTCCTGGTGCATTTGAATATGATATGCATGCAATTTATTTGTTTTTAAGATTCCCCCACAGACCGTCTACTTATTCCTACTAATGAGGTCACTTCTCTTTGACTAACATGGGGATTCTCAACCGTTGCCAGCACCACAGAAAACTCATTTTCTTCGTTCACAACACGTTTTATTCTTTCACTTTTTTTATATTCGACATTTCCAGTTTCCAGAAATTTATCGAGAAGGTTTTGAAAGCTGCTAACATAACGTTGGTGATAAATTTTATTGGCAAGTAAACAATTTCTGTCTGACTCGCCCAAAACAAAAGTCATGTTTACAAGTTCCGCTTTATTAAAATTCATATTGTAAAATTCCAAATATTTTAAATTCAATACAAATTGTAACTAACGACCGATAACTGTGATAAATGCTCCTTTGTACACGACAATTTATACCAAACTGAGGTTTTATTGCTTGTCGAATAACGCAAACAGCAAAAAATGTACAAAAAAACATTACAGTAAAGGACTGGCTAAATACTATTTACTCATTTCAATGGAAATGGTCCCACTAAATGGCCTCATTTCAAAATTGCATAAAGACGTGTGTCAATGAAAATGGGCAACACGTCGAACACCTATTATAAATTTTTTTTAATGAATGATTTGAGGGAACCTCTTTTTTTAAGTTTATTCTTGAATTTGACACTTATTTATTTATAAAACGAAAATGGTTGCAATTAGCCATAGGGAAATACTTACAAAAAATTTTCGTTTTTCATTTCTACATCACATCGTCGAATAATATACAGGGTGTTTCATTTGAAAAAATTGAGCAAATTCAATTTAAAAAGTTCTTAACTGAAAAATAAACACTTATTTATTTATAAAACGAAAATGGTTGCAATTAGCCATAGGGAAGTACTTACAAAAAATGTTCGTTTTTCATTTTTACATCACATCATTGAAAAATATACAGGATGTTCCATTTGAAAAAATTGAGAAAATTCAATTTAAAGTTTTTAATTGAATACTAATTTTTGGCCACCCTGTACAGTTTTAGGAAACGAAAATGATTCAAAAACATTAATTAGATGTCTCATAACTGGTATTCACATAAGTTTTTCTTAAAACCCATAATTGTGATTGTGGTGATATTTTTTATATCCATCTGCAGATGGCATTATTTCAACAAAAAAATTCATTACATCAAAGTGGTTGGGAGATAGCCAATAATAATATAGGAATGAATAGAGCCTAGAAAGAGGCTTCAAAAAATGCACTGATATACAAAAAAAAGGCACTTGGTCCTGTAATTTCGTCTTGGCTCGCCCTGTATATTCGAAAATAATTTCCAGTTATAGACTTTTTTATCTAGTTTACTTGCAATTTTTTTTTAAATTTCTAGCTATCGTAGAACTCGAGATATCCAGGTCCGACGCGCTATTGCCCCATCCTGTATAGCAGGCTTGCATAAATAAAAATAAAGTAACATTTCTGTTCAGGGAATGTTAAATAATAAAATGAAAAAAATGAAAAAAATTAACCATTGCTCCTATTTCCTATGAATAATTAGTTTCATGTCAACATTATGTAAAAATCCATTACCCTTATCACCTATATCTAGTCATAAGGTCCACAGTTGAACTGTTATAGCCGGTGGAAATTGGGGAAATCGCCGGATTCAAAGTTAAGCCTTCCACAAGTGAACCGATAGATTGTCATTGCATTCTAAGCCAGCAATCCTTGCGACGTTTCCTTTTTCTTCGATCTGGGATCATCATTTCCTGATTTAAGATCGTTATCGTGTGAATGTATTCTGGATACGTATACAGCTTTCGGTAGGCACAGAAGAAAATATAGGTTATCTGAATGTCACAGGATTTGATATATGCATATAAAAAAGGGAAATAGGTTACATAATATAGTACTTTAAATTTTTATTTATCCAAACGTTTATTTTTGTTTTATTTTTTAAAGTATTTTAAAATATCTAAAATCTTTTTATTGAATGAAAGTACGTATGGAATGAATAACTGATTTAGAGCCGGTACTTTCAGTCTCGCTTAACACTAATCGGATGATAATATACAAGGAAACTATTGTTGTAACAATGAGAGAGTATCAATCGATTAGTGTTAACCGAAACTGAAGGTACCGGCCCTTAATATTATTCTTTTAAATTCCTTCTCTTTTATTTTCACCTCTGACTACTTCCTACTTATGATTTTTTTAGTAATAACCATTTCTATTAATTTATTCGACGAGTAATGTTTTTCCTGCGTAAACCGGTGTTTGAGAAAATTGGCTAAAAATTTAATAAAATTTCTATTTTATTACAACTGTGCATTTACAGCAACTGAAAAAATCAGATCAATTAATTGATACAATTACAAGAAGACCCCCGTTGTTAATATAAGCCTATTTAGCAAGAGAAGTGAGTTTGTTCCTTAAATAAAAAACACGTTATAGTAGAGGATCCGAATTAAAAACGACCTTCACTTATCCGTTTAATGGATGAAAAATATTTTATATTAATTTTAATATGTTATAAAATATATCACGAGTGGGTTGGCTAAAAAATTCCTGGCAAGACTATGATTAATTAAAAATTCAAAAATAACTTTTTTTTTTAAACATTGCACTCATTTGTTTAAGGAACAAATTTTATTCCAATCGAAACTATGAGGCCTATAGAATATGCAAACGTTAGGTTGTCTATTTTTTTCCTGGCGTAACTATTGGATTGGCTGCTATAAACAGGTAATTCGATACTAGTAATTTACATTCATCTGTTTAATGAGTAAATCTTATATCAAAATAAAGGTAATTAAATTGAGAACAGAATGACATAGGGTTGTCTGCGAAAAATCTGGTTTAAATTCCGGTTGGCGAGCTTTAAAAAGCCAAATATTGGTGAGAATGAAAATGTGCGACAAAGAGGTCCGAGCAAATTATCCGGTGCGATAGAAGAGGATGCAGCATTGCAACTGCGCGCGGCTCGTCCATCAGATGAAAGAGAGTGCGCATACTATTTGTTCGTATAATTGAGAAGGGTAGCGATAGACTAGTAAATACTCTAAGCATTATTTTGGAGCAGTTAACCTCAATATTCGAATCAAGAGAACGTGATACTACGCATCGTTGTTATTAATTGACAATATATTATGATAAATAATGGCTAAAAAGTGTTTTTTGTGTGACTCGGACGATTCTGTAATTGATTTTAATGATGATACTTTTAAAAAATTGTTCAGTGAAGTTGGTTTGTTGTAAAAAAAAGAACTTTAAATACAATGAAGTTGAGCTAACCAACGCGTCACTCGATTTTGTTGGTTATCATACCTCGTGTTATAAAAAAATCACTGCTTTAGGAAATAAATATAATGAATAATTTAATAACTTTTGTACGGAGAATATAGTAAGTACATAGTAAATGAATCTTCTAAATTATAATATAATAGTAAATATATCTTCTATATTTTATTTATAATGAATTAATGACACTGAAGATCGTGGAATTTGAAAATTTTTTAATTTTGTTTTGGCCAAACAAATTATTTAAATTTTTTTTTTTTTTGTACCTAACCTTCTATGGTTTTTTTCAATTTTCGACACGTTAGCTTTTTATCATTTCTTTAAAGAATTTTTGTTAAACAAATAAGCCAAAAAATTATTTGAATTCTGCGACTTTCTGTAACATCATTCATGAGGATATGTTCATTCGACTATAGAAACGAAACATTTCATAAAAATTATATATCAAACATTTTCATTTCATCACAAAAATTTACTTCTAGGTGCACGTCAATACTTCTGCCGCTGATGAAAGCCCAAAATGTCTAGATTCTAATTTACTTCTAAAATGTATGGCATCAGTTACTGCACCAGAGTTAATGATGCGAGATATCGCATTTTTTTTGAAAAATTACTCTGCAAAAGACGACAGTGAACAGTTTTTAAGGAAAATAAAAACTTTTGACTCGAACACTATACCACCATGCTGAATATCACTACAACGAAAAATTTTAAGAACTATTTTTGTCACTTCCATGTGGCTTAATGCGACGGACCCTATATGCGCAAAACTTCAGCCTGAAAACTGCGGTTAGTATTTAGATGATTATTTAAAAGCAACAGAATTTATTGGGGACCAAACGCCTTTAACAATACAAGATATTGTAGAAATGACAGAAGAAGAAAATGATGACGAATGTTCCGAATTTGAAGATCAAAATTTTACTTCCTACGAATTTTTAATTAATCTTAGTCATGCCAGGAATTTTTTAGCCAAACCACTCGCGATACATTTTATAACATATTAAAATTAATATAAAATATTTTACATCCATTAAACGGATAGGTGAAGGTCGTTTTTAATTCGGGTCTTAGACTATTAGTTTATTTTTCAAATTGAAGTAAAATCTGGCATAACAAATTTATGTATATAAATTTATACAGATACATACTGAATATTCACCAATAATGTGAATTTTTTTGTGACAAATAATTTTTGCACTTTAAATGTGTGTAATCAGACGGTATTTATATTTTGCATCACTGGGAAATTGAATTTAACTCTTGTGGCGATGGTATTAATAACCTTTCTGACGTTTGTATCATCGGTTTCTGACAGATGTAATTCAAAATTGTTTCAGGTTTTTTCTACGTAAAACTTTTGTTATATTTATTATTGAAATAAATAGCTGGAACAGTTGACGTGACAATGTACAAAATAATAATTTACGTTATTCTAAAAAATATGTAACTGTTAATTATTTCTACACCCTAAATTAAGCCTCCTCAATGAGACTAAACTGTCTGAAGCATTTTTTTTTAATTTCCTCTCCTCATAAGGTACAGTTGATTCAAGTTCTATTGTCCTAACTAAAAATTGTTTTCCCGTTGTTTTTGGACAAAAAAATTGCCTGCTACTTTCAAACTGTTGTCAGTGTGTTCTCTTTTTTATGTCATACCGTTAATGACATTACTTAACCTTAAAAATTGCTGCTAACTTAACAGCGCGAAAATCTACTTTTGACCTTTGCAGCCCCGACTAAAGATATATTTTCGCGTTGTTAAATTAGACAAAAAAATTCTTTTTTTAATTACAATGTGCTAAAAATTCCAACTGCAACAATCAATAATCTCATAGGAAGTATATTTAGACGCTGTCAAGAAGTTATGTAGTCAACAGGAGGTCAAACGCACTACTAATAAACGTTAGTTAGTTTTGTAGTACCTATTCGGTTTTTTACTTTTTGTCATTTATTACTGAAATAAGACGTTCGTTCTGCTATTTCCAATAATCATTTAATTCGGTCAAAAATCACTTCACGGACAAAATAAAAATCATATTACTTATTATACTTGAGGTAGAGCAAGAAACTAAAAAAAGTGCACGTTACACATACTATAAGCTGTGAGATGCACTAAAGTTGAATTGTACAGGGTGATCAGGAAAGTCCCTGAAATAAAGCGAAGAAAGACAAAATTGTTTGATTTTGTTTCTTACTCTGTATAATACACAGCTGTCACAATGGCACAGGTAGTTACAATTGAAAACAACGGAAGAATTTCCCTGGAATCTGAAACAAGCTCTTCTTAAATCTGATCATTTTTAAGCACTTTACAGTCATTTGAAATGTACCCATTTTTGGGGTCTCACTTCGAATGTTAACCAGTATATTATTCCCATGATTTTACAGTTTGTTTACTCACAATTTACCCTAAAAAGGTTTTCTTTCTTCAAAAATGAATATAAACGATATATTTAGTCTTCGCATTAAATTACTATTTGTAATTAGGCATTATAAAAATAAAAATAATGTTTATTTACTTTCATTTAATTTCAGAATACAAAATATAGAAATATCACAATAGTACACTATACAATCTTTTAATAAATGTAATATAGAATTATTTCATCTAAAAATGGTTGATCTTCTTTGATGTTTGTTCATTGTTTCCAAGTGTTCCAATATCACAGACCTTGGACTACCGTAAGAATCTACTCGAATCAAACAATCACAGTCAAGATGTAGTAAAAGAATATCTTCAACTCACTAAACTTTGCATAAAACAAAATTGCTTTCGATTCAACGATAATTGAATATGAATGAATAGCAATGGGTAACTCTTTGTCACCATTCTTTGCCAGTCTCTTCATGAACAGATTTAAAGTATTTTTCCAGGGTTTGCTTTAGGTATAGATGATAATTTTATAGTATTTGATATAAAAGTCGTTGATATTGACAATTATGTATCTAAATTAAACAGTCGTTTCGCATCAGTTAAATTTACATATGAAATTGAAAATTCTGTATGTCAGGTTTGAAATTAGCAATCAAAGCATCCAAGAAATTCACTTTTAACACAGGTGCAATAAAAGGGCATTTTTAACACTGACAACAAACGTTAAAAATACTACTTTTAATACTGTTTCTAGAAAAAGGAACTTAACTGTCAATACTATGAAATCCTTTAATTACTATAAAATTTATACTTATGTACACCATACCTACGTCAATATTTCCAAAAGGTATGTCAAATTGTATATGGAACTTCATTTTACTGAAAAACTCGCCTTCTGTATAAACCAGACCTCTAGCAAGTGATGAATATTTTTAGTTTAGCATTGCTACCCTCTTCAGCAAGAAGTTTGTATAGGTACTGTAGTAAAATTAAATTTCGCACATCCACCCCGTATGTGATACGTTGTTGACGTTAACTAAATTCGAGAAGGAGACGGTAGGCGTGTAGATAATAAAAGAACGTAAACTCCTGAGGCCTGTGAAAATACATGTAATATATATGCATACGCTCCGGCACAATGGTGTCCCACACCTCGCGACCATTTTTTCGCTATCAGTGTCTCTCCATCACGTGCCACGAAGATGTTTGAAATGTTTTTTTTTTCGACCTGAAAGGGCAGGATTTTCGATTTCAATCCTCGTGCACGAAGTAAATAGATCGGGCCTACGTGGCCTGACTGCCGGAACGCATTGTTTCGCACTTGCAATATACAATAATCGAGTCGATATAGAAGGACCCTGCTTATTGGTCGGCCATTGTGTGAGAAAATGTGTTTCGGATTTGATATTTTATGTGTGATAAGATGTACAGTATGGAATTTTGATTATGGATTATTATTCTTAGTGGATTCAAACTGCTTACAAACACTAAAAAAAAAAACAAAAGGAATGGAACTCTTAGGAATTTTTCGTATCATATAAATCGTTGAAGTATTAATGAAATTTGTTGTTTATAAAATCAGTACGAAATAAGTATCGGAAATAATCATACTTAAATTATCTTATGGAGGCACAGGCCCAACTACCCCCTCGACATAATAATTGTTCATAAAATGTCTGCATTGAACGTGTTTTCTGTTTATGACTATTTTCGGTAATAATAATTATAAGTAAAAACACTTTATAAACTGCAATTTTCATGATTTTTGAAAAGTGATTTCAGATAAATAAATTTTATTCCTAGATTTTTATTCTGTATAAAACTATACAAAATAAACAAATTTAAACATATATGCCATATTTACATCAGGAATCTCCTGAAATAACCGAGTATCGAATTTCTATCACGCTGTGTACCTTTTCTTTCATTTAATTGAAACGTGTTTTTATTACCCGAATCAAATAGTTTTATTTTCTATTTAATGCCCCACTGCAAGTATTCGTAATTAAATAAGACAAATAATGTCCTAACGTATTAACTTTTTGTTTTCTAATTTAAAACTAACAGTATTCAATAAAAACGAGGGCGATCGTAAAGATCGAATTACATCCAAAGTTAACCTTAATTCCAGTAAGCTACATTTACTGTTGGAATCGTAATGGGGAATCCTTTGGCATTCATGCGAGTTTATTTTTCTTATCTATCGGAGCGTCTGTAACTAGAAATCGGGCGAATCCGGGTAGCTTTAGGTGCACTTAATGCAGTAGATTGCACGACATGCAGTGTTTACTCTGGAAAGCGCTTTAAGTCCTCGACGGTCATTTCGAAATGAACAAATACCAGGCTAGGACAAAATTACTTTTCGTGTTATTAAATGTGTAATTAAAATCCAAATATATTAACCATAACCTTTCCATTCAGGCCATTTATAAATAATTATGACTGATTATGGGGTGCCATAAAATACAAAATATTTTTGATCACATTTTGTTGCTGAAAATAGTAAGTAATAAGTGACTCTCATCGGTTGATTTTCCGTCTTTTTCGCCCGTTAACATTCTAAAAAATATACTACAGTTCGATTTTACTGATGGCTAGAAATATTGAAAAAATAACACAATCTCAGGAAAACTGCAGCAGATGATAAATAGTATGATTAACTTAAAAATTGTCAGCTTTACCAGGGCTAGATGTCGTTGCGAAGCACCACATTAAATAGAAAGAAGATCGAGAACGAAACCTACAATTTTAACACGGAAAACAGAGTTCAAATACCTACTGCTAAGAAAAAAAATCAATTTTCAGTGTCTATCAAGTTTGTTTG
Organism: Rhamnusium bicolor; assembly: GCA_029963845.1. NCBI lineage: Eukaryota > Metazoa > Arthropoda > Insecta > Coleoptera > Cerambycidae > Rhamnusium > Rhamnusium bicolor. The sequence continues at coordinate 516,406 of JANEYF010003267.1, read as the reverse complement.
GCATACTTTTGTTTAGTTTTTAATTGTACTCGTTTAACAAAAATCAGGAACTACATAGAAGTGGAATAAATATTAAGAAAAATAATTGATGCAGAGGCAGGTAATTTTTATTCTAAGTAAATGCACACCATACATTTCAATAAAACTTTCAAGACGTTTTGCTATTACGAAAATTCCTTATTTACGTATTACTAATTATTTCATAACTCTCTATCCAAGTTCAGTAATATTAAGTACAGGAACAATGTAAACCAAAGACTTCAAGTAATTCCAAACAAATAAATCCAGTGAATATAGGTCTGGTGATCTAGGAGGCCACCTATTCTCATTTAAGTGGTTTCGTACTTGAATGCTAGAATGGAGGGACGCACCATCATCCAAAAACCACATGTGAATTAGTGTTTGTTAGAGTACATCATCTAACATATCAGATAATACCTATTGTAAGAGATTTAGGTACTCTGGGCCATTAAACAGAAGGTCAAATTAGCCTATCTCCAAGCAACTCTGGCCAAACACTAATTGAGAACTGTTCTTGGAATCTTGTTTCAAAAATCTCATATGCCCAGATATTAAAATTAACGCTTCTTGCACGTAAATCCTGTGTAATCTGTACAGAAGAACATTACTTAGAAATAAGGGATTTTCATGGATGTCTTTCAATAATCAGCTACAAAATCTTACTCTCACTTACTCACTTCTCTCTTACTTCCACGTAATTTTCGATGAATCCCAGTAAAAGGTGTTGCATCAGGAATTTGACAATTTGGAAAAGTTTACTGATAAAGATAAGTACACAGATTAATATATGTAAAGATAAATGTCCAACAGAACTAACATCTAATGTTGTTTATAAGATCCCGTGCCAGTGTGGGGTTAGTTACCTTGGGCAGACCAAACAATGGATAAAATCGAGAATGTGTAATCATAATCTTGTGATATATCTGAAAATAAAAAAATCCTCATCACTTTCTACCCATGCAATGGACAATATACATAATTTTCTTTTTGATGATGTACAAATTTTACACCACGAAAGTAATTACTATAAGAAATGATACAGTGCATTTCAATGAAACCTATCCACCTTAAATAAATTGACTTTTGCAGAAACCACAAAAACATGTCAAAAAGAGAAAAGTGGGGGACACATTTTCTTATAAATAGACTTAGGATTAGTTCCACCCCCTTATCCACAGAGCTAACCATACATATTTTTTCAGGTCATTAGTTTTCCTCGACGAGCTCATTACAAAAATGTATAATTTGCTGCAGACGTACTATCGTTAACCTTCCATGGCAAAAATTCATATCGACCAGTTTCAAGAAGTTGTATTGTACAATTTTTTTTTTGAATCAATTTCCAACGTACTTTTGAAATTCAATTGTATATTGACGTAGACTTACTTAGATATTTTTTATACTAATTTGATCTCCCGAAATTCAAATCTGTGCAGTACTTAATTAAAACCTGTTTTCCTCGGAAGCAGTAGTCCTAGATGTTCTTAATAGAACCTTTCTTACGTAAATATGTCGATGGAATTAGCATGCCTCTGGTTTGTTACGGTTCAGTTTTCACGTCAAATTATTTCGTATATAAGTATTTTAATTTCTGTAGGATATTGTTGGTTGCCTATCGGTAGGGTCCAGTTTAGAGGAAATAATTTCGTTTTCCCACTGCTAGATGGCGGAAACAATTTCTAGAGTATGAAGTTATCTACGGTTTACGAATATTTTTTTTCGTTTACCGGCCCCGTCCTTCCAGCCAGATAAAATATTAATCTATTCTTAAGCCATCCGGATTCCATTTCGTTTTTAAATGGGCTAGTTTGCCGTAACTCGATGCAGAGGATTTGGTAAATGGTATATTGGTATGGATGATCTTTCAAAGGGATAATTTTGGGAAATAGGTTAGGTGTCAACAGGTGGATTTGCTATAAATATCTGTGAATGGAATACAGGACGGATTGTTTCGTGACTGGAGAACCCTCGTTAGGAAGAGGTAACTGACTAGTAAGTAAGTTAGACATGGAAGTCATGGTTTTACGTTTTATTTTAGGGTTTTTTCCTTGGAGGTATTCTTTTCTTTGGAGTACTCTTGTATTAGGGGTAGTCGTCCCTCTTTCGTTGGTGCCTGGTGCGAGTTGTCCCCTCCAGAGGTCTGTGAGAGAGACGTACCTTGAACACTGGGGTCATTGGTATAATCTATGATTCCCTTTACCGATGTATGGTGTGGCTTAGTGGTCCAGGTGTAGAGGCTGGATATTGCATGGGAAACAGCCAGCAGTCAGCTCCGTTCTAGAATCTCACACGAAGACTCCAGATAAGTCTGTTTTTAACTGTATATTTTATTATAGTGTATCAGTGTTCGGTAATATCCACTGTGTCTTGACGGCACCCATGTAAGTGTAGATGTCATGTCCCCAACTGACATAGGTAATTTACAGTTTTAAATGCGTCCCTTTTTTTTTGATACCATAGTTCTCGAGTGGGTAAAGGCTACGAATCTACACGTGTATAGGATTTTTGATACAACTTAAACTAGACAAATATTCACAGTATACACCTACTGGGTGTTCATAAAGCCTGAGGGCTTGTCATTATTTACTCGCAGTTACGTTAGATATTCGTAGTTGTTTTATTCACTCGTGGTTGTTTTAGTCATTTGTGGTTGATTCATCCACTCATAGTTTCATAACTCGTACAGATAAATAGTAATCAGAGGGGTTACGGTAGCCCTATTTCTTTTGGTGGATATGAAATACATTATACTTTAAACTTATCCTTGTCTATGAATAGAGTGTAATAATAGTGACTGTACGCCCTCCGTGAATTCACGAATGGTACCCTATTTTATGTGATTAGTATTTTGGGGAAATAATTATTATTAAACGTGCACATAATAAATACTGTGGAAATTATATTTTAAGGTGACGTAATCTCACTGTACATTTTATTAATAATTATTATTACACGTGCACATAATAAATACTGTGGAAATTATATCTTAAGGTGACGTAAATTTAACTGTACATTTTATGAGGATTGAAATATAGACAAATCTGAGTTCCAGGAAGTCACAGTGTTTCTTTTCCTATCAATCTAGCTGTCATTCCCTTTTGGAGTTTGAGCTCCGGATCAACCCCTTTTTGGCATTAACGGGTTACCTCAAGATCAGGGGGGGTTTTGGCGAGTGGCGCCTTATAAATAAACCGAACCTACTAGGCTGAGCTGAATCGGCCTTTGCGCGCATTTTAACCTGCACCCGTTAATGGGACATTTGGTTGTCCAGGGTTACTCCTCCCAACCAAAGTCAAAGAAGAAAAAAGAGCGTTGCAGGTTGTCAAGTATTTAGGCGTATTTTTGCGCTACAAACGCCTGGAAATATGTTTACTAAAAATTAATGCTGATTAGTTGAATACAAATTTCCTGTCTCGTGACTGGTTATAAACTGTTTGCTTACGGTTTGAATACGAAAATTTGGCTATGGATATGATACTCTCTAACAGAATAAATACTAATCCTGTCTATACAGCTCAAATATTTTTCGACATTTTAAATAAAAGCCATATTGTGTATGATACCCTCAAAAGATGACCCCTATTAAGGACATTCTGAATACTAAATCTTGTCTCTATAGCTCATATGGTTGTCGATACTTCAAACAAAAGCCATCCTTTTGGGTATTACCTGCAGAGAATCGTGGCTCCCTCAAGAGCAATATACATAGGGACTTTTTTCATATTTCTATTTATTTTTGGATACCCTGTACAAATGTAACAGTATTAAATCCGTTTCAAAATTAAATAACCTATAATTACATAATTTGGCGTTGAAAACAATTCGTTCACCATTATAAAATAAGAAATGTTTATTGGGTCTTGAGTAGTTTAGATATACATTTTTTATCACATCACCAACCCACCGATAATAAAAGTCGGCGATAATATTGGCCACCTGTAGTAGTGCTAAATAAGTTAAATTACAGCTTCTGATTCAATTAAATACGAAAATTTACATCAAGTCAGAAAGCTAACGTCATCGAGGAAATGTTAATTAAAAGAATTATGTCAGAACTGAGAGAGCACCTTATAATAAAACATTCCATTAGGTGATTCATTTTAATTTCAACTTTCTACTTAAAATACTTAAAAACTTTTTGTGATTTACGAGAGACAGATGTTTAGAAACAAAATCTGAAAATTCCCCTCGTTTGACTCATTAGTACGTTTTACATGCTGCCTGCAATCTCTCAGTTATTTCTTCTAACACTTAATCAAATTAAAAAGACAAAGACACGATGTGGCTTAATATTCTCGAATACTTTTTTATCTTTTGTGATTTAACACTGAGAAGGTAATTTAGATTTATTTGTATCGTGTATCGTATTTTTAAAAAATGTACTTTGTACGGCGACTGCTTTAGCACTTTCTCAACTTATTTCAGGAGAAACACTTATTAATAACTCTCATGCCAAATTATAATTTAATTATGTATCTAACCTATTAATAATAATAATTGTAGTTCTCTGATAATGGTTTAATAAAACGAAAAGTTAGTTTTTCTATTAATGATGGCCAAAAACAAAAACAACTATTGTATAAAAATAAAATTAGCAATAAGCTGCCAGTGCAATATGGAATATGGTGTTCCGCAGGGTAGTGTATTAGGGCCGCTACTATTTTTATTATATTATAAACAATTTACCTGAGGTTCTGTCCGTTTCTACGGTCTGCTTTGCAGATGATATTATTTTTGTAGTTACGCCTAAACACAAATAAAACGACTACGTTACTTTTACCTACAAAGAAAAACACTTCTGAGACCTTAAAATTCTTAGGCCTAACTAACAGATAGAGCAATGATTTATTTATTATATTTCATAAACTATTTCACAGTAAAATGACATATAGTTTGGCATACTGGGGCTCATCCCGCCAAATTCAAAGCATGACAACATGAAAGTATAGTGATTCATTAAATTTAATAACGTTGGCATCGAAAATAATTCATGGTGTAACAATCGAAATAGAAATGTTAGACAAACACCACACTAGAGATGAGCATTTACAAAATAAAAAAACTTTTGTTCAATTCCCTACCCGATAATCTAAAATATTTGCCAAACAATATATAATGGAATTAAAAAACCACCTTTATAGTGTAGTATGGTAGCCGAATGAGTAAAGCACTTATAGCTATTTACTCGATCGTTCGATTTAATCTTGGAGCAAGTCAGAAATTTTATTTGCAATCTGTTCTGAACTAAGAGAGGGAATTGCCAACGCCGTAAATGTGGCTCGGATTCCACAATAAATTGTAGGACCTTGTCTTTCTTTATCTAAAATAAAATCTTAGCATTTTCAGGAAGTTACATCGGTGACTTGAGAGGAGGTTAAGAAAATATATAAAGAAAACATTGTTTAAATATATCAGATAATAGTGTTAGATCTTTGATAAAAAATTCAAATTTAGCGCTCCGATTGCAAAATTCGGTCACCAGAGGGAGGTGGCATAAAAGATGCGGATCGCGGTGGGATATGACGTTCACATAGTTGCCTCTGACGTCGACAAGAGACGAGGCAGAGAATGCATCTGTCTGACTTTGTCAATCAAATATTTAAGAAAAGTGTATAATTTTAACTTGATATCTATTAATATCTATCTATATCTAACAATAGCTTCTGAAGCATTTAATATATCGACAAAATTTCTGTAGTAATACGACGTCAAGTTCTTGGCAGTATAGGCTGTAGAGGTACAGGCATATTGGGTAGAAATTTGTGAAAAAAATCACATGAGTTTGTAAGTACGCGTACGCAGCGCAGCACCTGCGGAGAAGTATTGCATAACGTTCTGGCTGCGAGAATAATGCAAATGATGTGCTGTACTAGTCCACCAAAATGCTTATTTTGCATGGGTGTCCTGTCACTTTGGCACCCTTCAGTACAGTAGCTGTACTTTTCAACTTTTTTATTTCGGTAACAGTCTCGAGCGCCAGTTCCTGCTTTAAAGTGTAGGAACACCACTTTATTCTATCAGCGGTGTGATAGAAGCTAAGGTAACTCAGTGAAGAAACGGAATGCCAGGCGGACTGTGTGTATGGTTGTCGTTTGCGTAGCAATGGACAACTTCACTTTACCTGCCGAAAATGATTCTCGGTGTGCAAATAAATTTTATTATTTTTACATTTGCCTTTAAATAAAACTCAGAATTCAAACGATACTTGTTCTATTTATTCATGATTGATTTCATAGAAGAAAAAACTAAACACACAGAAAAAAAAGATATATAAATACAACTTTATTAAAGGAGAACAAAAAACTATGTAAATACTAGTTTCTATCTACAAGCAATACAACCTAGGAACCAAGCAAGCGGTTTATGATACGGCGAAGTTTCGGAGACTACGTTTACGGTATTTACTTATAAGCAGGCAATATCAAAATAATTACTACAAGCAGTTATGAAAGCAATCTAAGGTTACTGCGGTCTATGGCAAGCGGTTAGTGACTCTACGATCGCTGATGCTTAAGGCGGAATTACAGCAGACGGGCGGTGCAGAACTATCCAGGTGCTAGTGGTTACAGAGTGCATGCGTGCTACAACGGGAGGATGTCAATCCAGGAACAGACGGTATATATGACTGGCTACTCGCGGATGTGCAATAACTATACATCTAGTGAATACAAATATCAAACGATATGGTTACGATATTACGCCACGCGGCACGGTGAGGTTCCTTTCACAGTTCTAGAGAAAAACCTTACTCGTGCTGAACAGAACGGTTAGTGCATTACTTCTCACGGCACGGTGAGGTTCCTTTCACAGTTCTAGAGAAAAACCTTACTCGTGCTGAATATAACGGTTAGTGCATTACTTCTCACGGCACGGTGAGGTTCCTTTCACAGTTCTGGAGAAAAACCTCACTCGCGCTGAATCTACTAATGAAATCCGGATATGCTTGATGCTAACCTCGTGAAATAGCACAAGCCTCAAATTTACTAATTCGCGTCTTTAAGGCACACTGCCCTTTGAGCTGACCAGAGCAGAGATATGCGGGCGGAGTTAAAGTGTATTTTCGCACTAGGTATCGATAAAACGGTTATCACATTTATCTGCGAGCTTTCTTGTTTCACCACTCAGATATAGTGGCTACGGATTGGCAATTCTACTGCGGGGCGCGGTAAGATTCCTTTCACAGTTCTATAGAAAAACCTTACACGCGCTGAACAGAATGGTTTATGTATTCCCACGGCACGGTAAGATTCCTTTCACAGTTCTAGAGAAAAATCTCACTCGTGCGGTATCTACTAATAAAATCTCGATATGCTGGTAGTTAAAATGGGTAACCCGGATTAACTTGATGAACAACGATATTTTCCGGATATCTCGGATCGTACAGTATTTGTAGACAATTAACGGACAAGAGAATATAGCAGAAATGCGGATACAAACGGTAAATGACGGAAATGCACCAAAATCAACAATAAAGCAATAAAATTGTGAAAAATAATTCTTACCACTGGAGGCTTCGTCGGAGCACACTGGAGTTCGGGAGCTTGTTGTGAAGTACGGTCGGAGTATCTGACCATTTGTCAGACATGCTATTCTTGGCTCGTGCGTGCGGTTTTATTCGTAGATCTCCTCCCAAAAGTCACGTGCCTAGGTATTTCAAAGGATTCTGAACAAATTACGCGCCTCGTAAATGTATTCCAAGCAAGCCTGGCGTACTGTGCATAAACAAATTCCCTGCGTTATTTAACATAAATAAATGTTTATAAAATATTCCGACGCCGGGAATCGCTTTCTCATAATTTTAAAACTATATTTACAAAAAAAATCTTTAAAAACGGTCATGAATTAATATTTTACTATGAATCCAATAATTTATTCTATAAATTATTTAAACAACAGTAGAAGCGTACTCTTTTATCATTAACAACCATTCTCAACTTGGCTTTGAATTAAATTAAATTAAATAAAATTTTCAACGTCTTGGCGGCTGTTTAATAAAAACACAAGTGGTTTATCATTGAGAAAATAAAATAACTTAAGATTACACTGAAAATAAACCGGTTTCTAACAACTTTGACCTCTGGTTCAAAACGGTTTTAACGGAAACATTCCTACTAGTGATAGTATACAGCCTATATACCAAAGTGAAAGATGAATCCAATTATGTCTTATTACATCCGAAAATGGTTACCGGAAAAATCACTTCGTTAAAATGCTAATTCATAGTTTATATTAGGTAGGTTTATGATTTTTAGAGGATATTCTAATGTCTATACAACTACATAATTCGCAAACAGTTTTATGTTTTTAACGAAATTTGATTTATACTCGAACTAATTCCTTTATATCGTGTGTCCAAATTCGATGCACACCGTTGCGATTTCGGAAACTGTACGAGCTACAAGGTCGGTTATATTTTATGCTGATTCCAAATCCGGTAAAAAGTCATGACTAACTGACACCGTTTTTGGGATTTGTGCCGAAAACGTCCCTACCTCTGTCTTCCTAATTATCGGGATTTCAAAATCATGCACTTTATTTTTTACAATACCCTACAAGTAAAAATTAGAAAGGGTTATATCAGGCGAGCGGGGGAGGCCACAATACTGGTCTTCTATTTGAAATTATGGGGTTACCAAAATTTTCCTGCAATATCCGTCTAATATTATTAGTATTATGTGCAGAACAGCCATCTTATTGGAACCACAATTCGTTTATTTCTTGTTCTGTAAAACGCTATCTTATCACGGGTAAAACTTGATTTTCTAGAAGTTTACGATAGGCTGCACCCGTTAAATTATTGTGAAAAATGATAGGACTAATTAAATGGCAATCCAAAAATAATAATTAAGGAAATGGTTATAGGCAGATCATAGAAGTAGAATAGGAAGCGAAAAGGTAATACTTATCATGCCGCACAAAACATTGAATCCAAGCCTAGTTTGGAATTTTCTTTGCGTAGTTACATTCGGATTTGCTGTGACCCAATGGTGATAACTGTGCTTGTTAAAGAATCTACAATTTGTAAAACGACTTTTATCGGTCCATATAACTCTCGATTGAAAATCAGGTTGTTCCTCGCATTTATGAATAAACCAACGACAAAATTCAAGTCTTTTACCAAAACCATTATTGTTTAAAACTTGGACAATCATAGATTTGTACGGATGATTTTTCCTTTGTTTTAATGTCTTGTGTACAGTTGTCTTAAGAATATTTGTTTCACCTGCAATTTGTCGTACTGATATGAGGTGATTCTTGTTAACAGCTTCGAAAATATGATTTGTGAGGTCAACATTATCAATATCATACCGGTCTCTTTTATTATCAAAACTCCCTTAATTTAACAAATTGCTTACAATTCTTCCAAAAACTCTTCTATGTAGTTGCATTCTCTCCGGAAATGTTTCTAGATAGGAAGCCGATACGTTTTGCGAATTTCTATTGACTTAAATAACATTCTAATATATAAAATTTTTCTTCATTTGAGAATTTGTGCGCCATTTTGCATTAATCACACTCTTGAACAGTAATAATAAGTATTCTTGAACAATTTACAATAATGCCACTACTATTTAATGAACAACTGCCAACTACCAGGAATGTTTATTATTTGTTTTAAACCACAGCCTACTAAATTTTACTGAGAGTTATGTGTGAATTTGGTCGTTTTTAGAAAAGCATTTTTCAAATTTTACTAATTACTAACTACTTTGCATACAAGAATGCCCTTGATGAAGAGTATTTCTTTGTTCAAATTTTGAACACTTTATTGATGATTTTATGACAAATAAAACCTTATTGATCGTCTAAAAATTGATATTTTTAGAAAATTGTACATATAGCTTTATTTGTACAATTTACAGTAGATTTTAAGTACATAGATAAGAATTAGTCGCCGTCTGAATAAGCAACTTCCTTGTCTCTGGCTTTACAAAAACTTTTTGATATTCCATGGCCTACTATTTTGTTTTGTTAAGCAATGGACAACTTTTCTTAAATTAGTTCCTTGAAAAACCATTTTTCCTCGGCATGTGATACATCATCTGAAAGTTTTTTTAAGCCATTGGTCTGCACAAAGTATCCTAATAATGTAAGTCTAAAACCTGTCTGACCAAAGATTACTTGGCTACATCTAAAAAGAGAAATCACAAAGTTTTTGTTTGTTTGGAAAATTTCAAAAACGGTTTAGTTAGCCGTGATTTCTTAACGGATTTAGAATCAGCATAAAATTTGCTAAAACTTATCCTATTTAGCCTACCTTATCTCTTACCTCATCTGAGATCCCAATGGTGAGCATCGAATTTGGGACACACGGTGTACATAGAAGGTTTTTTAAAGAACATGATTAATGAAAATTCATAAACATATTAGTTTTTACGTGGTTATATAAAAATGTATAAACGACTCCCAACCTTACTCATTATATAAAAAATATAAAATTCGCACTTCGGACAAATCAAAAAAATAGATATTAGTTTTGACTGAAATTTCACCTACTAAATATGCATATCGAGGGCATCATATCAGAAGAGGGTAAACGTCAATATGTGTTATTATTAGGGCTGTCAAAAATGTTCCGTGGGACAGTGGCGTACGCGAAATTAACTAATACGAGAAACAATAAACTGTTACAATTTATAACAATGTAGGTAAAACTTACCCTCTTAACTAGCTTGATGAACCAGCTTGCTTATCACAAACTGGAGAAGATGTGTAGCAATTTTGCAGCATCAGGTATGTCTCTATGGTTGTCTCCATGAGTGATGTTCGCTTTGGTGAAAATATATTCTTATATTTTGAAAACGACCGTTCGACATCTACTGATGTAATATAAGCATACGTAAAATAATCTTTGAACGCACTTAACGGATCTGGGGCTGCACCATCACATATTTGTCTTAATTTGGTAAAACCGGTGTCTTTATTTAACACATTTGCGAACTATTCTTTAACGCGCTCATTTGTTGCGACACCTATATCGTGTAGCAGTAAATTTACTTCGTCCACTATTTGCAGTGACTCCGCTAACGACAACGCACTGTTTTCTAATTTTTTTATGCTTTCATGTAATGGTTTATAGTTCTTCGCAATATTTTTTAAAGTTGTTTCAACAGAAATATCTTCGAATTTTGTCTGGCTTTCCTTAATAGCCGCAGCCTCATCTGGATTGAATTGTAGTATCAGAGCTTTTATTTGTTGGAATTATTCAGCATAATAAAAAGCTGCCTGCAATCATGTTCCCCAACGTGTAGGAATCGGCTGTGGTGGTTCAATAATACCGGAACACTTACTATGAAAGCACGGAGACGTTTAGGAGATTTAAGAAATACTTTTCTGTACTTCCTATTAATGCATCCACCTCTGGAAAACCTTTTCGAATAGTTGCCACAAGATGTAAAGCATGCACTTTACACGTAACATGTATAAACGTACAACCTTGTTCTTGCAAAGAACGGTCTACCGAACGCATTGTCACGGTGCCATCAGTCACAAACATCAACACTTGACTTTTTGACAGTTCAAATTTTTCTAACGTCTCCAGCACCACCCTGGTAATTGTTTCGCTAGTACACTGACTTAGTCTTTTGCTAGTTAGTAATAGTGGAACTGTCGGTTTAAGAGGGTCCAGTACTCGCACTATAACATTTAAAATAGAATTTTTTTATAATCTGCTGTTTCATCAACAGATAACCACAGCCGTGTATTTTTTAATTCACAATTCATCTTATTTACCATGTCTACAGGTACAGTTGGTAAATAGTTACATAACGCTGTGCGACTTGGTAACTTCACCTGGGCATTGTATTTATTCCAAAACTCTCGAAATGGTTGTTTATCGAGTATGTACAGCGGAACATCACAGGCAATCAGCATTAATAGTAAATCAAACATAAACTGTGTTGTCGAAGGCACGCCATCTTTTTTATTTTTATGGTGGACACTATTTACGTGTAGTCCACAATCACGCTTATCCCAGCATATCAAATCTTTCTCGCACACTTTACAAATTATTTTAGCTCCATTATAGAATAAATCCGGGAATTCACCTATGAATTTATTCACTTTATCAGTAAATGTCCGTTTTCTACCCCTGCGTACGTCTGCCATGCTTTATTATTAAATTAATAATTTATTATTAAATTAATACATTACAACAAATAAAATAAATACACAAAAACAATATGCAATACGCCCAAGTGACTTAACGTGTACACAACTCGAAAGCTAATAATAGACTGGACTGAAGAAAGAGTTTCGCGGTCAAGGTGAATGCCGGCGACAGTAAGTACATCTATACTCTACAACCATGATACACAGAAACGATTTGCAGCTTTACTTATTATTATACGGCTTCTTGATCTGATGCGCTCAATATGATATAAAAAGAGATAATAATAGTTTTCGTTTTTCGTAATCATGAATAGATCAAATTTAAGAGCAATTTACAGATTTACACCTGATGAAAACGACGCTTCTCCTTAGTGAATTCCTGTCATTATCTTTTCACGCAATATATACGTTCAAATTCTATAAGACTCCTCTGTTACATTCCGTAATAGTTTTTCGAGTAATAAGTTATTTTACCCAAAGGAGAATGATCATATTCAACTTTTTATTATAAAGTTACCCCACCAAAAAACCGTTATCCTTCACAACTGTATAACTCTTTTTTTATTGCATCCCTTCATATTTATGGTGCCTTATAAACTTCTTGGAGACTCACAGGCCTTCGGGACATTCACTTGAACGAAGTTTTACTTACTAATATAAATCTTTTCAGAAATAGTCTGCCAAGAATTGTCAACGAAACTACCTTTTAGTAAGGATAATTGGTATCACTTGATAATCCGCTTGTTCATTACTACTGACATGAGACTAGTTAATTACTAAATATATAACGCAACGTCTCCAACAGAACATCAGTATTTCTGTTGGTGTAACGAGATGCATTGGGAATACATTTTACTACCCCAAACTCGTTCCCAGTTCAGGTCCCAATACGTAGAAAGTGTATTTACATACACACTCGGAGTTCTCGGTTTTATGCAAAAACCGAATGTCACCAATAAAAAGCGTTTTGTTAATGTTCACATATTCAACAATTCACGATAAACGAGGAATCTGTAGCCTTCAATTCTACAGGGTAAGTACAATCACAAATATTTAATTTCCATTTTAATGGAATCCAAAACGTTAAAATTAAGGTAGGTACACAAAATTACTGCCATTTAAATTAAAACCTTACATGTAATCACAATCAGAACATGATCTGGTAGCCAATTAAGAAAAAAGCCCTCTTGTAATTTTTCCATAAAGTGATTAAACAGATTAATAGCAATAAATAAACAAAAAAGTAATCCATTGACGTCTGTTTTAAGCTCTACTTGTGATTATAGCCTGTATAGATCCGTACATGCCTAAAATTAAATTTTTGTGGAAGATTGTTCCAATCTTCTAATATTTGCAACGTAAGATCATGTCATAGCAACTAGTATATCAGTAAGTGCGTCTTTCATGATATCCTTGAGGTAAGATCTAACATTTCCATCCAAAAGAAATTTCCCACTTACTTCTGTTTTTAAATTTATGGAAAGCTGATGGTAATTTACGAATGCGCAATGTTATCTTCAATGTACCAGGAATAATTAAGGGTAATTAACTATAGAAAAAGATCTATTGTGTATGGCAGGTAACATCCTCAGGAGCTTGGATTCGCTTCTACGGTTAGCAGACGATCACGAAATAGCAGAACAGGCAGCAGGAAGAGCCCAAGATAAAATCGGCCTTCTTTCCGAACCCAGGCGGTGCTGATGTAGATAGGAACTTAATGCATTTTCGAGAACTGGTTATTAACGATTAGATTAAGATGATGTATGTCGTCAAGCTCTCATCACTAGACTGAGCCATTTTCTGAGTAATTTAACGGCGTCACAAGTAACGTACCACAATTACATATTAAATACACGTGAAAGATACTGCACATTTTACCTCAATATATGAGGTACCTGATCTCCTGAAAACTTCTACCTAGCCAGGGATGCACTCATTGTCGGGGGCATATGTAACAGGATCCTTATGGTGTAAGGCATTTAGTTTGGCAACTGACGAAATCTAAGATCACTAAGCGAATTAGGTACTTCACCTTCTCTTTCTAATAAAAGTTTGACCACATTAGAAAAGTTTGTTTGTTAAGTATATGTTACAAACACAAAAATGACACATATTATTGAGGTGATGTGGTGGTTATTTACAAAAAAGCAAGATCAGGACGAAAGCCTTCCCCCAACAAGAGGTTCTTTGTATCCTGTTATATAAATGGCAAGTATACAGATAATTCAGTAGCAGCAAGTATCTTGAAATGCCATCACTTACTTGATTGGAAAAGGTGACAATTATGAACCGGTGTTTTGCACATTATCCTGTGTACCTGCAGTAATTCTGGAACTGTGTCGTTGCACATGTATACAAAGGACATGTTTTCTGCTATGTTCCTGTCTAGCAAATAAAATGTGCCACTATAGTGGCGAGTCCGACCTTTGTCATAATTTTGAAGAAAATGAACCATTATTTTACGTGATGAAGATGAGGACCTTATTTTATGTGACGAAGAAGATTTATTTATTTATTTGTTTATTTGTTTGTTTGTTTGTTTGTTGGTTGGTTGGTTGGTTGGTTGGTTGGTTGGTTGGTTGGTTGGTTGGTTGGTTGGTTGGTTGGTTCGTTCGTTCGTTCATTCGTTCGTTCGTTCGTTCATTCATCCATTCATTCATTCATTTATTTACTCAGTACATAACAGGTTACAAACCCAAATAGTACAAAATTATGTAAATTATTATATTAAATAACCTTAAAAATTATATTAAAACTAAACATGCTAAAAATTTTAGAGTATTTTAATCGAAGGAATTTTTATATAAAAATAAACAAGGAAATACCAATATTATTATTATATTATTACATTATTATTAAATATGTCACTATCATTAGATAGTGACATATTTCATTGATCAGATTTTTCAATTATCATCCCCACGCCCACTACGTGGGGATATTTACAAAAGTAACGGTGGAATATTGTATTGTCATCCGACCGTAGTAACTGTGCAAAATTTCATCAATTGGTTATGTCAAGAAGTGTGTTAAATGAAGGATGCAAGATTTGAAGATAAAAATTTTGGAAAAAAAAACTACATTGTGAGTTAAAGAAAAGTAAATAAAAACAGAAGAAACGGATAGACAAACAGCATTTTGTATGTCTCTTCTGGATGAAACACAGTTTGTTTATCTCTAAATGATTTAAATATAAAAATAAATTAAAATACAATAGCAATTTGCCAAAAATTATAAAAATATAATGTCAAAAAATCATGTCATGTTCTGCAAGACAGCAATACCCCTCGCCATCTTGACATTCATCATAATTGTTGTGGTCTCCGTTATTGTCCGTAGGTACTATTTTTATATTAATTGGCTCCAGCTATGTTAACTCTGGATCTACAATATCCCATTCATTACCTGATAAACTAAACAACAATTTTTACAAACTATCCATTTTTTTCTTTTTAATGGCATGATTGATAGGTAATGACGGTAAATGTATATGACTTAATTTCGTCTTTGGTCTTAGTACACTTGAAAAAGCTGAATCGTCATTCCTGTATAACAACTGTTTTAAAAAGATTTTTTTCTTAAAAACACTACTTCTGTTATTATTCACTAAACTACAAACTATTCAATACTAATCTAACCTATTAAAATGACAACAGAACCTTGAAAGACACACAAATAATATTTTGTCCACAATAATTCAATTTATGTGTTTCTAAGCTTTGGACAAAATCTAATTTGTTTTTCTAAAGTATTTTCCATGCTGAATTTTAGCTAAAATAAAATATTTAAGTTGCATATGAATATATACCGATTTAAAAATTATGCGGCATATCCATATCCATGCTTATGTTTGAGTAGATTAATTAACACATACATAAGAAATATGGTTTGCTATTTCTGGGCGCTAGTAATTATCTGAGGGATTTGCTAAGCAGAACTGATGGATAACTTATTATAAATTGTTTAATAATCTGATAAAGTATATAGAGTTTGTTTCGCAATGTTTGTTTTGTTTGTTTTTTTTTTTGGCAATGTAATAATAGTAATAGAAAATCAATTACTTAGCAATCTAAAATATCCTCTCATGCAGTTTTATATGAATTATGGATCTTTCTAAAGAACTTAAAATATAGCACTGATTAAGTTCCCGAATTGAACGCAATTTCTCAGTTGTTAAAAGTTGGTTTCAATAATAAATCTTCACTGATTAGTTTTCTTTAACAACAGCGCTCTGCAGTACCGTGGTAATGTTGACTGAATGAAAGACAGGCTGGGTCGCTGAAGAAGTTTGCAACTGAAAAGGAATTAATTCGGTATCGTGAAAGTTTCCCTTTGTAAATAACGCATTAATCCTGGCATAGTCCTACCTTGTTTTATCTAGACAGTTATCGCGTTCTTGCCCTGAACGCCACACCCCGAACGAGATTATACGCGGAAGCCTCAATACAGGCCAGAAAATAAACATCAGTTTTTCATGATACACTACATTCTATAGAATTTAGAGTGGAATATATCCATCTAGAAAAACAGGATTCATTATAATAATGTTCATAAAAGGAATAACCTACGTCTGCGTCTCGAAAATATTACGTAATTTTAGTAAAAAATCATCGTTTTTGTGTATATCTTTTAAGAGTGGTTAAAATTCAATTCTGTTCTCAGATCTGTTAAGTAGTGATTACAGAAAACATAAAAAATAAGTGAACATGCCAACTATTATAAGTTAAGTGACATTAAAAGCGGTCGGATTATACGGCACATTTTCTGCCGTTTGATCCTACTGAAGAAGGTAGTCCAAGGAAGGAAGTCATGCTCGTAGGATGGATCTGGAAGGACTAGACGAACCAGAAATCGGGAGATTCATCACCCGAGGTTGCTGGTTTAAAGAAGAGATTCGCCACAACCAGAGCAATTGGAAATGTGTACAAGACAGAGTGTCCACAACATTTTGGATTATACTCATACCGCCCATTTTATGACTATTCCTAGCATCAAGTGTCATCAGAATCACAGACTACAATGGTGTAACAAAAGAACAAACACACCGCCCTAAACAAAGGGTGATGGTTTGGGGTGCTATTAAATATGATGCCCAGGAACCCCTTGTTTTTATTCATGGTAAAACTAAATTCTGAGGGGTACATCAAAAATACCTCCTGCACTTCTTTTTGGGATAAATGGGGTTATGGCAATTAAATAACTCTTTTTTTTTTCAAGATGACAATGCCAATAGCTCATGTGGCAACTGTTACGTTAACGTATCAAGATGGGGCACAAGTAGCGGTACTTGAATCGTCCACAAATTTATTATATCTTTCACTTACAGAACAAAGCAGGGTGCTCTGAAAAAATTTTAAAAATGAGAGTTGCAACATTAGACCCTGATACATGCACCTCATACTTTTATCCTTGTTCTATATATTTACTGTACAGGGTGGGCAAATTTCGATGTTTGTATAGGGTAGTAGTAGTAGCTACTTATTTTACTAGGCAAGTAGGCCACAATGGGCCCTTTTTACCTAAGGACCTACAGTTTAGCGTGGATTCCGAACCACGGCCCTCGACTGTCAATTAACCCACCGCCTGGGCCTGCCCGCCTGCACCGCTAGCAGAGTGGCAAACCTCCTGGGTAGGTCTCTCGACCCTCCACCCGGGCTCGCCTCTCCGCCTGAATCAGGCTAGCGGCTTTCCCGGGATTGTCTGTTGACAGCCTACCGACTGTTAGATGAGCTATCGTTCATCCATCCAATTGCCGGACACGATCAGTGCTGCTTAACTTCACTGATCGAATATCGGATATTAAACAGATGTCAATAACTCATCCCCTTGTATAGGGTAACTCGACAACTGTAAGATATACAACAAAATGGAAGACACATTCTCAATCTCTTTTTTTGAGACAAATTCACTGGCAAAAACAAAAATTTTCTATCGTCTTTTGTTTTTGAGCTATAAACAAAAGTTCGATTTTTCGACTTTTAGACACATGTCAATATCTTGGTTGTTTGTAAAGTTCTGAACATATAACTTTAATATTCTTCAGGTACTTTCTTCCGTGTAATACAGTGGCATCGAGAAAATTAAAAAAAAGGTGCAATTTCGAGTTATGTCATAAAGTTTTATTTTTTTTAATGGGAATCAGTTGGCTATGAAGAAATTTTTTTTCTTTTTCAAACTGTATATCATATGTGTGGTCACTTTTGATGTGTAAGTATTTAATAGCGAAAATAATCTCTTAGTGGATTACTTTTTTGCGTTTTTTTTTTATATTTATTCCAAGTAGGCGTATGTCATCTATGACAGTATTTATCCGTTTGTCAATAAATTGCATATCAACAATTTTGTTTTCGTCATAATTACACCCTATTTAATCGTAAAAGTGAAGATGTCTTACGAAAATTACGAGAAATATGATATGCTAGAATGCTTTATTTAAAGTAATAACAATTATGATATTGCAACCAAAATATATTTCAATCGTTATCCAGAAAAAAGACAACCTAATAAAGCTACTTTTAAAAGGTTAAGAGAAAATATCATTAATTGTGGATCCTTCAACAAGCCAAGACCAAAAAATCAGATCTTCATATCTAATTTTATAACACATTACAATTACAAAATAAAAATTCAAATTAAAGTAACTGTTCAAACTGATGTCCGTTATGTTCGATATATAAATTACACCTCTTCATAACACTCTGTACTGCATTATAAATATGAAGATTTGAAATGAAATTCACATAGTCTATAAATGTTTGCCCGAGTTCATTTATGTCGGTACTGGTTTCTTGTATAATTTGTCTTTAATGTGGCCCCAAAAGAAAATATCCATTGGCGTTAAGTGAGGTGATCGTGATGGCCACCTCACTGGTCCGTTACTTCCCAACCAGTTATTTCCAATATTGGTAATTAATAATTCTGAAATGGTCCTGATATGATGAGGTGGTACACCATCTTGTTGGAAGAACTGATTTCTTGCCTCAATTAAGGGTAGATTGTCCATAAATTCCTCAATAATTTTCGGGTTTAAGATTTCGTAGTACCGTTGGCCATTAAGATTTTCTTGATATATGTGATATGTTAAAACACGATTGCCACGTAAAGAGCACACCAAACATTAAAACCAAATCATCCCAGATCGCACGTCAACGATACGGTGAGGGTTCATATCAGATCAATAGTGCTCGTTATGCCTGTTGAAAATTCCTGCACTACTAATGTAGGCTTCACCTGTCCAAACTACATTTCTAGAAAAGAATGGATCTTGTTGACTTTTTAACGATACCTATTGCAAAATTTCAATAGTAGTTGAGGATCAGTTGGTTGCAGGTGATGTTGTTTCCTTATTGTATAAGGCCTGAATTTGTGTGTCTTTAAAATACCCAAAACTCGACGTCTTGAAGTCCCAGATTCAGCTTCTATTTGACGTCTTGAAATTGAAGGATTTGCAACCGCTATTCCAATTACAGTTATAGGTTTCTTCAGCATCTTCAATGTTGTAATTTTTTGGTCGTGGCTTGTTAAAGGACCCACATTTAACGAGATTTTCTTTTAACCTCTTAAAAATAGCTTTATTATGTTGTCTTATTTCTGGATAGCGATTGAAATATATTTCGGATGAAATATCACAATTGTTATTACTTTAAATAAAGCATTCTAGCATATTATATTTCTCGTAATTTTTACGATTAAAAGGGGTGTAATTATTACGGAAACAAAATTATTGATAGGCAATTTGCTGACAAACGGATAAACACTGTTATAGATGACACACGCCTACTTGGAATAAATATAAATAAACGCAAAATGTAATCTACTAAGAGATTACTTTCGCTATTAAATAGTTACACATCAAAAGCAACCCCACATATGATATATAGTTTGAAAGAGAAAAAAAAACCATAACCAATCTAAACCATAACCAATGATTCCCATTTAAAAAAATACAATTTTATGCCATAACTCGAAATTGCACCTTTTTTTTAAATTTTCTCGACGCCACTGTATTATACAGAAAAAAGTGCCTGAAGAATGTAAAAAGTTGTTTCTTCATAACTTTACAACCAAGATATTGACATGTGTCTAAAATTCGAAAAATCGAACTTTTGTTTATAACTCGAAAATAAAAGACGATAGCAAATTTTTTTCGCCAGTGAATGTGTCTCAAAAAAAAGAGATCCAGGAACATAGAAATTTGCCCACCCTGTACATGGCTTACAGTATATTTCCTTCTAAGTCACAAATATGTCTTAATTAGAGATTACGATATCTTGAATTATTTAAACAAATAGGAAAAGTTTAATTCAAACATTAGTTTGGTAAATTTCAAACAAATATCCACAAAAACCAACTCTGTTATCTAAAGCTCCAGTATATCTTAATTATTACATTTTATTTACCTTTTTTATTTGTATTACGCTATGTTAGCTGTAACCAATGAAAATTAACTATTTAATCTGTCACATCTAATATTGCAATGTACTACATTTTTCATTTCAGCATTTTCTAGTAACAAATAAGGTTGTGAAAATATTTAATTTTCACCGACGTTATAATTCAAATACTGTATCATGGCCTGGTGAGAAGTACAGCTTGGATCAGACCAAACTACAATTTAAAAACTGCTCTACAACTGCAGGTTTTGTGGTCTTAACGTTAAGACCTGGGCGTAAGCAACTTTTCGGATGATACTGGCAGATACTTAAGTTTTTGTCTGTACAGTTATTCTCAAGTTTGGCGAAAAAAGTTTCAACAAACATAAGCATCCTAAATCCCATCAATTAAGAAGTTGTGCGAGAGCTCGCGAATTAGATACAAACTTTTTCGAGCAGTATTTTCATTTGGAAATTTGACAGAAGAAAAGTTTTGTACATGTGATGTGACAGCATGACTTCTGGTTATTGAAAATTTATTATTTGAGGCAATTCGGTAACAGAATATAATAAATGTTTCCTACTGGGACATGAGAAAAATGGCAATCAAGCACTATACCAAAAAGCTACTCTTGGCGTGTAATCGTAAAATAGAGTTTGTCGGTTTTTAAAAATCGTTTTTTTTTTTGACATTTCTAAAATTTGAAAGCCAGTTTTTAAATTTAAAAACAGGGTTTAGATACTAAAATTGATACGTAAACAATATCTAATTATATAACTAAAAACGTTAACATTTTAATTTGAAATCGCTTCAGATACCAGCAATTTGTAGTAAAAGATTCCTGTAAAACTAATCTTCATGAATCAGGAGAATGTTTGGCATGAAAATTCACCAAACTCATTCAATTATGATTAGAGCTCGAACGGAGAATCGATTCCCAGTAACGAATTTTATGCAGACATAACATTACATTGGAAATACCTACTCAAATATTCCCAAACAACAGAAAAACAGAAATTTATACACCATAATAAAAAATAACAGAAATTTATACACCATGATAAAAAATAAAGTGAATTTTATTTCATTTTGAAATGTTAATACGTAAACTAGTTTTATCGGAAAACGTATGACAAAAAACAAATAAATTATATTTTTCTACTCTACAAATTTGGGAGTGATGTCATACTATACAATTTCTTATCACTCGTGAATGAACATTAATGGAACTGAACAACTGTACGGATTTGTACGGATTTTAGTTATTTTAGTTTTTTTTATTTATATGGCTTTGTATAGATAAATCAGTTTAGTTTATTTTGTTATATTTTTGTAGTTCCATAAATATTAAATAAACTGAAACAATTTAATATAAGCATAAAAAAATTTCCTTTAATGTTTTTAATACATTTTGATTTTTTTTTTGCAAAAATTCGATTAATGGAATACTGGAATTCGAAAACAGGTTTCTTCAAAAGTCAGGTTTAGTATAAACCTTACCCTAAAGCAAATCGACAGCGGTTTAGGGGTTTTTCATTTTTGTATTGTAACTGGAGGGAATCATTTCTTAAACGTAAATTTTCTTTTTAGCGACTACATTTTAAGTCTCAACATTTTTCTCCTTCTAATACTATTAATATGAATTGATATTACAACTTAGTGGGAATAAGTCAATCAAAAACAGAAAAACTATTTTTTTTAATTTAGGCGACGTTTTGTTAACTTTAATTAGCATCCTCAAGATTAGTTAAATTGTACTTTTCTTGTTCATAATTAGTAATTAAACAAACGAGAACTGGTACAAAACATAGGTTTAATTAAATACAATATACAAGTAGAACATGTTAAACGTTCTTTACTTTCTTAACGATACACAACAAATGATCATTTGCTAATATCAATGTACAGGGTGTCCCCCCTAATGTGTATTTGTTCCATAACTCTGTAACTATTACAGATAGAAAAAAGAAGTTAACACAAAAGTTCCTCAGTTTTCATCATTACATACTCTAAAAATAATTTTAGTCATACAGGATATTTTGTTTCGGCTGGATAGTAATCAACTTTGTTAAGTTAAATAGAGCACCCTATATATTATTGTATATTTGGTTAGCGGACATCAAGAGCTTTCCAGTAAACTACTACAACATGTAATTTTTTTGAGTAGTTCTGGAATTATTTGAAATTATATAGAAATTTTGATGTATGTACACCATTACAAGAGATGGTGTATTCGTCTAATATGAAATATTTTCAAATGTAATGGTAATGAATACCAATAATAATTGGCTTTCAAACCATGTATCCGGTTTTAGATTTTTTCTACAAGATGTCCATAATTTTGTGTCTAACTTGAGGATTTAAAAACCTCAATAACTTTGTTATATCAAATGGAACACCCTGTATGTTATTTCATATTCGATTAGAGAATTTCAAGAGCTTTCAGATGACCTACCATACTTCATATTTATTTTCAATAGTTTTGACAATATGGTCATTTATGTCAAAATTTTAAGAAATAAGAAATAAAAGTTCCCTATTTTTGATACATTTTATTCAAATTATAACCAATAAATAAAGAGGATAATATTTTGAATATTTTAAACTTTTTTATAAAATAATTCGTTCATTGATAAATAATAAATGAGCAACTTTCTTTTCATACATAAAATAAAAAAAAAAAAAAAAAAAAAATGAATGTGCCAAATTTGATGTAGTTAGGCTATGAGGAATTAGCAAAGAAACAGGAATAGCAAAATAAACTTTATATACATATATATATATATATATATATACATATATATATATATATATATATATATATATATATATATATATATATATATATATATATATATATATATATATATATATATATATATATATATATATATATATATATATATATATATATAATAATAAATATGTGCATAAAGATGTGCACCAAACTTGATTTTTTATTGAAAAGATGGCATTTTAGTCGTATAATAAGCCCTCGAAATTTCAATTTTCTATTCCAAATATTTTAGGAGATATCGGGGCGAGCGCAATTCATGACTCACCCGGTATATATATATATATATATATATATATATATATATATATATATATATATATATATATATATATATATATATATATATATATATATATATATATATATATATATATATATATATATTCAAAATATTTATTGAATTTCGCTCAATATTTAATAATTACAGGTTTAATTTCAAGTAAGCCGCGAAAACAAAAGATAAGAGACTGCCAGAAATCATAATTGATTGTAACAGTTGTGACAATTAATAGTTGTGATTTTGTGCGTTTAATATAACAGGAATAATATTATAAAAATTAAAAAAAATAAAAAATTTTCATGATAATGAATTAGTTGGGAGAATGCAATAAAAATTCTTTATTAGCATCCAGAATGTATGCTGCTACATATCCAGATAGAACACACCCACAATTGAATGCTTTTGAAAGGCTGAAAACTAGATTTCAAGCAACATTAAGTATTAAATATAAAAAGTATTCAAGAACTCAGAGGTTAGTAGAGAGGAAAATCAGTTTGCAATTTGCACTTCCATTGTAGAAAATCCTAATGTAAGTGTGAGGCATCCTGTAGAAAAAAGCTAAAACCAGATATATGGTTTGAAAGCACTTTTCTATTGTAATTCATTATCGTCTCGAAACACTTGAAAATATTTCAAATTAAACGAATACAACGTCTTTTGTGATGTACATACGTCAAAATTTCTACATAATTTCAAATAATTCCTGAACTAATTAAACAAAATACATGTTATGTAGAGTATTATGGAAAACTCTCGACGTTCACTAAACAAATATGCAATAATATATAGGGTGTTTCATTTAACTTAACAAAGTTGATTACTACTCAGCCAAAACGAAAACCCTGTATGACTAAAATTATTTTTAGAGTATGCAATGATGAATGCTGAGGAACTTTTGTGTAAACTTTTTTTTCTATCTGTAATGTTACGGAGTTATGGAACAATTACGCATTAGGGGAACACCCTGTATAGCAGGTCACTAAACCTTAAAGAAATTAATATGAATACCATTATTTAATCTAATGTTTCCTTGCGTGTAGTTAGGAGAAGTAGTTGTTTTAATAGTTACTATGATAAACTGTTAATTTTTGTGTTTAATTTATTATCCACCTAAAACTTTTATTCTAGTACATTCAGATAAGAATGACAAAATAAAATATAGAAAAATATAGGCAGTTTATTGATATAATATGTTTGAAACGATGTTTATGTAATACCCAAATATTAATTAGAGTTTCCCAACGATGGTCGCTTTCAGTAGCGTCACCTGAAGTTCCCAATAACAACGCTTTTAGGTTGACGCAGATGATAAACAAATAAAATAACTACATATTACCAACAGGCATAAAACTGTGTACTTTTTACATATCACGTACCAAGCACAATGGCTGAGATGACGCACCAACGCAAATTTGCATGAGTACAACAGTTTCTCTATATTTACTCAGATTGCTTTTATATTACATTTTTTTTTATTTGTTTGTTTGCTTATTTGTTTGTTTGTTTATTTTTCTTTTTTTTTTCTTGACTACTACTGCATTTAGTGTATTTACATTTAATTGTTTTGCATTTAAATGGGGAAATAAAGTATTATTATTATTATTATTTTCTATTGAAAAACGTCTCCTTCATGGAGTAAACACTTATGTAAGGTGAAAATTTAAAACAGAAATATTTTTAAACGAATTTCTTTTTATCAGGTTTTTAGGTTAACAGTTTTAAAATTTTGTCACATCACATTTATTTTAATTGGTCTAGTAATACTGAAAACTTTTTTTTAGCATTTTGCTCTAACGTAAAAAAATAAAAGTGGTTTTCTCTCCAACCTTTTTCATATACGCCCCTATATCTTATTCTATGTTTGTTGACGACACTATTACTTTGTTCAAAAGCAAAAACTTCTTTCCTTTGAAATTAAAAAAAAAAATTAAAATCAAATAAAAAGTTTCTTTTGAAGTGACGATTTAGGGACGCACTGTATATCTTGAATTTCATCATGTGTATTCGATAAAATTTACGTTTCCGTACACCATCTGCTTCAGAAGTGTTTTCTGCAGACCTTATGGGTTGAATTATTCTTTTTAAATGATACTCTGTATAATATCTCGGGATCATTTCGGTCGTTGAAATAAAAAAAAACTCTCGATAAAATATTCCAATAGAAATAAACTTATCAATATAGCCCGTAAAAACTGCGCGAATGTGCAATAAAAGGTACAATTCACATTTCCAGGAGATGGATATGCAAGTGGAGCCGCTTCAAGACCCATTTTGAAGATCTACTGCGACTATACGCTCTCGCCTAAGTGCAGCAGTTCAGGTGCGTACTCGGGAACACCGAGATGTTGGTCGTCGCGAAGCCTTCACCAGGTCCACTATGCACACATTCAGCCAAAACTGCTGCAAATCTCAAATGTGGAAATAAGTAGTGGCCTGGATATGTGCAGAAGTGGCAAAATGAAATCAGACAGAGATGTTTATTACCTTTTTCGATGTGCCATCTTGGACATATGTTGGGGTGGACATATAAATTTTACTTGCTATCAATTATTATTGGCGCTGTTGTCTTTCTTATAGAGGCTTTAAACGGTAAAAAGTAAGGAATATGGAAATTATATCATATTTTATCTTTGCAAAATATTTTAAATTTTGATATCAAAGAAGCCACAAATTGTATTTAAATTAGGACAGACTTCCACGAAATCTGATTTTATTATACTGTATTTTTATCTAATGTATACACATTTCAATATTTATAGCCCTTTTAACATTTAATGTTTAATAAAACATGGGTAATTTATTAATTATACTGAAATCACAAGCCGATTTAATGTCTACCTCTAGTAATTCAAAACACAAAAATACCGTAATCAAGGTATTAGATTTGACTAAATTTATTCACTAATATACGTACAAAAAAAAAACAGATTTCTTATTATTTTTAATCTTAATTTTGGTAGATCTTTATCACCATAAATTAGTAAATTTTCAAGAAAAAACCTGTTGAACATTAGAAAACTAAAATTTTATTAGTACCGAAAACAAAATAAAAACGCTGCCACTATATAAATAAAGTATCAAATTAACTTAACAGTGATGTTCATTGGCCTCTTGACACTGTATCTAGCTACAAATTGTTCTAGATCACACCTTTTGTTTAATTCATCGAAATTCATCCCAAATTTTTAAATCCTCTAGATTTTGTGGCCTAGTAACATATACCACCAACTTAAAGTAACGTCATAAAAAATATTCAAGGGGTGTAAGGTTTGGGGACCCTGGTGGCCACTTTATTAGCTCCTCGGAAAATAGTTATCTATAAAATTGCAAACAGGATGCGCAAAGTGTATCAGTGCACTGTCTGACTGGTACCAAATATTATTACTTGGCACATCAGGAATGTTTTCATTAGGGTGTAAGTCTGCAAGTCCCAGGACGAAATCATTTTGCAGAGACCTTCCCCCTGTAAGTGTTTCGTTAAAGAAAAATGGACCTAATATTTCACCATATAATATTCATCTTCAGAAATTTATTTTCTGCAAATGTTGACTATGTGTCTCAATCGTTCAATTAGGACTTCTTTTGCTATAGTATCTGCAGATTTATCAGTTCGCCTTTTAGGCAAAACGTGACTTTATCCTAAAAAGGTATCTATCTGGTGGTAGAAGCACGGGTAGCTTTGACACATAACTCTCACAGTTTCATAAAATTATAATCGATGGCCAGGATTACCTTCGTTGAGCTATTGGAAGATCGGAATTTTGTATGGCCGATACTTTTCTTTTTTTGATATGCAAGAAATTGTACTCTGACTAACTTCATTTTCTGCTGTGATTTATCGGGAAACACTATGTAGAATCTCACTTAGATGTGCCAAAATGTCAATTTTAGTGACTTCTCTGACGACCAGTTTTTGGAAGATCTCTCACATATACAGTTTTTCTATATTTACTTTCGATCTTTACGTTAAATTAATGACTTTAACAATTAAAATTTATATCTATATGTTTTTGTTAAATGTACCATAATTAAATTTTAGAAAATTTTGTGAAACCAATACAATGATAAGTATAAAACTGACATTTGTGAATTACTATTACTGACATGTAAAAACTTCAGTCCAACGTTTTATTAACAGATATTTTTTTTGTTTTTTTTAAATCAATTATTACTTTTTTAGGTGCATGGAATATCAGTTTTAGATCTCTGGCTTCTAATTTGCTTTTATTAGCTTTTTTTTTTTCGACTAACAATATTTGTGTTTTCTAATGTTCGACAGTTACTTTCTCGAAAATTTGTGTACAAGTTGTTATACAGTCATTTTGACAAGTACAAATTCGATCAAAATCAAGAAAAAAATAGAGGGTTGCAATTTTCAAAAAAAATTCTTATGACGTTTATCTCGAAAACAAATGAATATTGGAACTTTAATTTCGCATAAAAATGTGTATTTTTTTAAATTAAAATTGACCAATTCAGGTTTTAATGTATTGGATTTTATGAGTTAAAAGATCATATCTTTTAGTCTCACAACTCCAAAACGGGCAAAAAATAAAGCACAAGAATGTAATTTTTCTGTCAAACCGGATGTGAATTTTTTGTGCTTTATTCGTTCATGATGAATTAAAAATGCCAGACCTTTTGGGTCCTTTAAAATACAGGATAACGAAATCGATGTATTTGTAAGTTATTCCCGGCTAAGCCGGATGTACGATGTGGTTTAGATAGTAATACAAACTTATGGCAGAAGTGAAGCACTATATCGTATTATATAATAACTTGTGATACCAAATTTTAGAAATTTGATATTTTTAGACCTAACAATCGACTGTTTTTCTGTTTTCAGGTATATGTTCCTCAGAAAAAATGCTACAATTTATATTCCGTCTTGAAACTAAGTCTAATATCCTTAAATTTGCAGTAAACGTCTTGTAGGATGAACCCAGGATGTTCCATATATCCTGAGAATGTAACTGTGCTCAGAGAACATAAATCAATGTCTACATAAATATTAATTAGTAAAAGTACAAATAGAGAGTTATTCACCGGATGCTTTTTACTTTTTATTATAGCATCCTTAAGGTATTTACTAAATATGATTTCTTCTTGCCCAAAAATGGAAATATGAAGAAATATGAAATTTTAAAAATTCAGCTTAGATAATGTGCGGTTTTTGGGAAATTATATTTTACTTACACCAATTTAAATCGTTGAGAAACAAACAATATGCCAAACAGCTTCATTCTTCCTTCATTTGGTACAAATTGAGGAAACAATTATTAAAAAAGTTCGATGATTAACTGAAACCGTGACAATGTAACTGTAAATGAATTTAAATTTTATTGGGTAGATAATTATATTTACATTTCCACCAGCTTATAAAAGAACTGTCCTAACTGCGTGGGATGGCTAGTTGACGCCATTATTATTTCATGAGTGGGAACATTAGAGGCGCAATCATAATCCTGGAGCGGGTTGAAACCTTTGATGTGAAGATAACACTGATAGAGTTTTGCACGAAAAGTATTTGGTGTTTAGTGGAAATTCTATCATGAATTTTTATGACAATCATGTATGGGCGGCCCAAGAAAACTCGCATGAAATAGTAGACACAAATTTTACAATATCAGTTTGCAAATTGTTACTTATTTTGTCACTGGGCTCGGTTTTCTAGCTTTACGACTCAATGGAGAATCATCTGATTGTATGAGGAACTGCCTGATATGTTGAGACATTAGTCGATAGTATATAGAACTATGTATATCGTTTGTGCATCATGGTACCCCAAGTCACTTTAATAATCTCACTGTACGTTCATTTCTGGACATGGCATGACTTATTCGCAGGACTGGTCTAGAAGATCACAGTTATGGCATTCTCAATCAACAGATAATATTCCTCTGGATTTTTTTTTTTGAGGGCAATTAAAATCATTAGCCTATATTTTCCCTGTGAGGAATCAATCACTTCCTGAATTATTTATAAGTATTTAGGAGATACCCTGTATTTTTAAATATGAATTTGTGATAAATTCCTGCTTTTAATTATAAATCTTTGCTAACACAGTTGCCAACAATAAATTTCTAACTGTGGCAAATAAAACCACAGCAGTATGGTAGTGCAAGAAATCGTACATATAAACTTTCTAAAAATAGCACTAGGGGATAATAAATTTTAAAACTGAAATTGCATGTTTGCATACTATTTTATGTGGCCTTAACTTAAATAAATGTAATCGATGGAATCCATTTTTCTAGTTCTAGTGTAGTTCGCGAATATGGGCGTAAATATACCGACTATGTTTTAGATGTATGGTTATTTAACCTTATCTATATATTTGCAGCCATATAAAAATTCTAGTTTATTTTATATGCTGAAGAATAATAAAATCGAGCCCAGAAAAATAAATCCAGTTTTTGCTAACATCAGAAGAGCTGCTACTGCTACTGCTAAGAATTAAGTAATTTCTCAGTGGGGAACAATAATTGTCGGATCAGGATAATAAAACAACTTTTTCTCTCTCCGATGCTTCATTCACCATACTGAAACTTATTCGGGGTTATATGTGAAGTTATATGAGCTTATACTCTAGAACTTCTTCCCCATTAATAAGAATTAATTTTGTAAACAGTAAAATAAATTACTTTAAAAACAAATTAAGTTCCTCTTCTTGGTAAAAGTTAAAATATAAAGTGGAATGAAAAATAATATTAACTGAAAATTTTTTTGCTAATTATTATTTACTAACTTTTACAAATCTTATCACAGATAAGTATAACATATATCTTTTTAAACAATTATTTTCCCGGCTATTTGCCAAAACGCTGAAACTTGGATTACAAAAAAAGATAATATGCACATTATGTTCAGTACTACTGACTCAATAATGTTATTTTTAATTTCAACTATTCTGTCCAGTAAAACCAAAAATAAATAAAACACAAGGTACTCACCAGTTGACACTCACTTTAAAAAAACTTTAAATTATCTACCGACACGTGTTTCTGCTTGCATTGCTTCATCAGGGTAGCCAGCACATTTAAGGAATCCAAAGTAAGAAAACTTGTAAACCTTAATGTAATAAACATTAATGGCTTCAGAGAACAGAATAATTAAAATTATATAGTGGAAATACCCCTTGGGGTCGAATAAAATAATTTAAGAACATATATATATATATATATATATATATATACTTATCTGTGATAAGATTTGTAAAAGTTAGTAAATAATAATTAGCAAAAAATTTTCAGTTAATATTATTTTTCATTCCACTCTACATTTTAACTTTTACCAAGAAGAGGAACTTAATTTGTATTTTAAATTATTTTATTCGATTCTAAGGGGTATTTCCACTATATAATTTCAATTATTCTGTTCTCTGAAGCCATTAATGTTTATTACATTAAGGTTTACAAGTTTTCTTACGGTAGATATTTTAAAGTTTTTTAAAGTGAGTGTAAATTAGTGAGTACCTTGGTTTTACTAGACAGAATAGTTGAAATTAAAAATAACATTATCGAGTCAGTTGTACTGAACATAATGTGTATATTATCTTTTTTGTAATCCAAGTTTCAGCGTTTTGGCAAATAGCCGGGAAAATAATTGTTTAAAAAGATATATGTTATACTTATCTGTGATAAGATTTGTAAAAGTTAGTAAACAATAGTTAGCAAAAAAATTTTCAGTTAATATTATTTTTCATTCCACTCTTAATAAATTACTTTAAAAACATTAATTAGTATTTTTTTAGTTTTACTTTAAATAGACATCTTTCTCAATTCACATAGAGTAACAGACTAAGGAATACAAAAAATACATTAATACAGAAGCAATTTTCGCAAATACCAAAACATTTCACATTAACTCGATGTGAGTTTCGCCAATCAAGTTCGCATTACTAGAGATGATAAAAACTTCTATTTTATTGACAATTCAGTAACAACCTCTCAAATCATCGGGGCATTAATGGTGTATGATGTGGACATTTGTCGTTAAACAGTCGCAAACCGATTTGAGTTCAGATATCAGCCCCTTACTAATGGTAAAAACTTATTTAAATTAATTTCTAAAATCACACAGACGTAGGTGGTATCGCGTCACAGTCACCACCAAAATAGCTATTTACATAACGCGTCCCGAAATTGGTATTTTACTGGACGAGTCCATTAAAAACACTTTCGGGAGGTGATAGTATACTATTTTTTCCGGAATCGTCTCTTAATGAAGCTAAAAACTGATATACTTGATATATACTTTTTCCAAATTACTCTCACCACTACTTTCCATTTTCAAATAATTATTTATCTGACATTTTAAACTTTTTATTTTATGTTACCATAGCAACAAGATTGTTCAGCGTCTAGTACGTATGTGATTAATATGAAATCTGTTGAAATATAACTTTTGACTTTTAGATGATGTGACATCATATCATACCGAATTATCAGAAAAATAAATTATTACATACATATATGGAAGTCAAAAATGTAAATTGTACAGGTTTATTCATTATAAATTACCCACCCCTTATCATCGTTATTATTGCCTAAAGAAAAAAAAATTTAAATAAAAGTTGTGTGGTTATGACTGAATTTTGTTAAAATGCTATCAAAAGTACAGTAGCGTGCAGATTTCAGGGGATACAAAAAAATTATATTTTTTTAAATTTTTGGAATGATCCTTTGTTCCTGATTTCAAAAATGTACCATATGTTTCACCTACCATAAACCGTTTTTGAGTTATTAAACGTCGAATATCTTAGTTAAACTAGTTACTGTAAATATGGAAAAGTTAACATTATTAAAGTGAGCTATGAAAATGACAACTATTATGTTTGATAAGTGACATTTCTTTAATGAAATAATCAAAATGGTTTACAGTGAGGAGAAAAAGTACAAATATTTACTTGTTATATACAAAATAACAAAAATAAACGTGCAGCAAAAAGAGCATATAGAGTGTTGTATCCAAATCGTCCAACACCATCAGAAAATACGTTCAAAAATATTTACCGAAAGGTGAATAATACCTCCAGTTTTAGTAGAAAAAAGCGTGTAGTTCAAGCAAACCAGGAAGAACAGCTATATATACTGCTTCATTTCGAAGGTAAGCCCATCTATATTTATTCGCGAATAGACTTTTTTGAAACGTATTATTTTTTAGAAAATTCTGAATGTAGTATAAATAATGCAGTCGATCAATTAGGTAAAAGTCAATCCAAAATCCAACGTACGTTAAAAAATAACAGCTAGAGACCATATAAAATTTACCCGTACAAGTTTTAACAGAGGCTCATAAAAGGAAAAGTTGATTGAAGATCCCGATTTTTTTTATTAAAATATTATGGACTGATGAATCATCCTTTTCTACGACAGGAGTTTTTAATAGGAAAAATTGAAGGTCATGGGAAAACAAGCACAACAGAAAAAGATTGGTAAAACCAATAAAAAAACAGGAAGAAAAACGGTTAGCGTTTGGTGTGGAATTTTCAGAAACAAAATTGTTGAGCCTATATGTTATGATTATACTTTAACTGGAGTTACCTATCTGGAAATAATTATCCCAGAAGCAGAAAATATTCTTTAGCAGAATTTTCTGAATGCCGAACTTGATGATATGATTTGGATGCAGGATGGGGCAACTCCGCATAGTGTCCTAACCGTTCGAGATCATTTAAATAAAGTATTTCCAATACGGATAGGGAATAATGGACCTATTAAATAGCCATCTAACAGTCCGGATTTGACCCCTATGAATTCATTTCTTTGGGGATTTCTAAAAGACATTGTCAATAACAATAATAATTATAGTATTCAAGTCATTAAAGATAGGAATCGACTTGAAATAAACAATCTGAATGTAAAGAATGAAGCCATCTCCGGTGCAATTATAAATATAAGAAGACGTTATCAATTATGCATTGACAATAATGGTGGACACATCGAACAACTTTTATGAGTTATCATTTATTTATATTTAAATTTCCTTAATAAATCTTTGTTATCTATTTTGTATAAATATTTGGTTTTTTTCTTCCTCACTGTAAACCATTTTGATTATTTCATTAAAGCAATGTCAATCATCAAACATAATAGTTGTCATTTTCATGGTTTACTTTATTTAGTAATGTTAACTTTTCCATATTTACGGTAACTAGTTTAGCTAAGATATTCAACGTTTAATAACTGAAAAACGGTATAAGGTAGGAGCAACATATGGTACATTTTTGAAATTAGGAACAAAGGATCATTCCAAAAATGTAATAATATACAGGGTATCCCATTTAAAAAAAATATATTATTTTTTTTGTATCCCCCTGAAATCTGCACGCTACTGCACTTTTGCAAAGCATTTTAACAAAATTCTGTCATAACCACACAACTATTATTTAAAACTTTTTTTTCTATAGGCAATAATAACGATGATAAAGGGTGGGTGATTTATAATGAATAACCCTATACAATTAATATTAATATTTATAAATAAAGTCAACGTATATCAGTTTTTAGTTTCATTCATCGTCTCCTTGACGATTGCAGAAAACGTATCACATCGTATCACATCCGAAAGTGTTTTTAATGAAGCAAGCTTCTAGGACTCGCATGACTCGTCCTGGAATTTGTTTACTAGTCCAGTAAATTACCACTTTCGAGACTTGTTATGTAAGTACCCATTATTTAAATAACTATTTAAAATAAAAATATTTAAAAAAAAATTACTTAAAAAAAATTGTTTAAAAAAAATTACACCCAACATTGGCATTGAACCAACTTTCAAGCAGAGATGTTTCAATAGAATATTAGCTATCCATATGTGTACTCGTATATAGGGTTAATGATTAAGTGGTTAGATATACCCTGGCAGACAAAATATACGCGCCATAAGGGATGATTTTTTATTCTTGATATAAATTGCTAAAAATAAACTAATTATATATAACATTAATATTTTGTTGGACCTGCCCTGACACATATGATTGTATTAACTCGCATTGGAATAGCATCCACTAAATTCCTTATTAGGATTTGGGGAATAGTCTCCCAGTGAGGCAGAATCGCATTTGCCAAATCATGCAATGGAACGGGTATCAAAATATACATGATTTGGCAAACGCGAACGTTTCTACACTGAATGCAATAATTGATTTAAACTAACTCATCTAAATTTATCATCATTGACATAAAGCCGGCCCGTTTTAATGAAATGTAGCGAGTAGAGGTAGAGGGCGGACGTACAACATGCGCCGAGGATTACACATATTAACAGCACAGTAGAATAAAAGTTTGTCGCTAAGCACAGTAATCAGTAAAGCTGGCCGAGGTCACTTGGCAGAAAGAGTCGTCATATGACTCATATGTTTACATCATATCATAATACTTGAATAAGTACAATAAATGGAAATAAATTTTAACAATAATGTTACATTTTATAAAAATTTGTATAAAACTCACCCTTTTAAGTAGATTTATGAAGTAGTTTGGTTGTCGTCATCACAAAGTGGGGAAGATCTATAGTATAATAGCATCAGGTATGTTTCTGCAGCTGTCTCCGTCAGCGATATTCGCTTTGGTGAAAAAATTTGTTTGTATTTTGAAAATGACCGTTCGACATCTATGGATGTAATACAGGCATAAGTAAAACAATCTGTGAACTCACTTAACGAAGTTGTAGATGCACGATCACAAATTTGTCTTAATTTGCTGAAATCAGGATCTTTCTGTAATACACTCCATAATTTTTCACTAACGCGATTATTTTTTTGCGTCATTTATAGTCTGTGTATTTACGTCGTTCACTATTTGCAGCGATTCCACTAACGACAACGAACTATTTTGCAATTTTTCTATTGCGTCGTGTAGTCCTCTATAATTGTTATTAATAGTTTTTAAATCTGTTTCAAGGTAAACGTCTTGTAGGCTTGTCTGGCTTTCTCTAATAGCTGCAGCCTCATTAGGGTTGAACTGTAGTATCACAGCTTTTACTTGTTGAAAATATTCAGCATAATAAAAAGCCGCTTTCAACCACGTTCCTCAACGTGTATGAATCGGCTCTGGTGGTTCAGGGATACCAGGACACTGTCTGTGAAATGCTCGAAGCCGTTTAGGAGATTTGAAAAATACTTTTTTTGTATTTACTATTAATACATCTACCTCTGGAAAACATTTTCGAATCGTTTCTGCCACAAGATGTAACGCATGCACTTTACACGTAACATGTAAAAACCTACAATTGCCTCTTTGAAGAGAACGGCCTTCCACGCGCATTGTCGCGGCACCATCAGTCACAAACATCAATACTTGACTTGTTGAAAGTTCAGATTTTTCGAATGTCTCCAACACCACACGCGTAATTATTTCGCCAGTACACGCAGTTAGTCTTTTACTAGCTAGTAAAAGTGGAAATGTTGGTTTAAGAGGGTCCAGTACACGTACTATAATATTTAAAATAGAATTTTTTTTACAATCTGTCGGCTCGTCAATACATAACCAGAGCCGTGTATTTTTTAATCCACATTTAATCCTATTTACAATGCCTTCACGAACAGCCGGAATATATCTACGTAACGATGTATGACTTGGTAAGTTCAACTGGGGATTGTATTTATTCCAAAACTCCCGAAATGGTTGTTTATCCAGTATGTGTAGCGGAATATTACAGGCTATTAACATTAACAATAAATCAAACATAAACTGAGTTGTCAAAGGCATGCCATTTTTTTTATTTTGATGTTGCACGGTATTGATATGACAACGACAATCTGTTTTGTGCCAGCACATTAAGTCTTGATTGCAAACTTTACAAATTATTTTGTATACATCATAGAATAAATCCGGAAATTCATCGATAAATTTATTCACTGTGTCCGCGTACGGTCGTTTTTTACCCTTTGGCGCGTTTGACATTATGTATAATTTATAGGTACAACCTCACACATTAACCTTTCAAATAATACTGCAGCGTAAATCACTTCTAAATCGGCACGTGTGACGCCAGCGCAAGACCGTGGTTGTACTCCAGCCACCTCGGCCAGCTTTAGTAATCAGTGGTTTCTAAAGGCGGCTATCCTAAGATTCTCTACCGAAGCGGTCAGTGTTGTAGCGGCAATCGCTAGAATATAGACACGTTTTGTCAGGAAGTGTAAGCTTTCCTGTGGTTTTGTTATGTGCGTTCCAAGTTATAGATACTTTTATTAAACTTACTGTGCTTTTGGTGTGTATTTATATACTTTATTTTGGTTTGTTTTTTAATATAATGTAATTGAGTCATTTGGCCTGTTGGGTGGTGGTACTGTAAATAAATAAATGAATAACTATGATGGAATCTTTTGAAATGGTGAACAATGTAAATATTACATTTGAACGGTAACAAATGACCCTGGTGTTGCTGAGAAATTTAAAGAAGTTTTAAGTAAAAATATTGACAATGATATAAGAAGTAAGTCTTTGTAAGTTACAACCATGTTCCTCACCGACGCCAGTCTATGTCTTAACATGGGCCAGCTTTACATTGTTAGTGGTGTACCCCAAATAGATGAATAACATGATTTCTGGCCAATAATTTTGATCGCATTAAAACATACTGCCATATCAGGAATCAGTAGCGACCGGCATATGTAGTACTCCGCTGAGGCTTATGATCAAATTCATTTAGAGACATTGATTGACTTGATGAATGAGAGAGTACGGCGGAAACGCCATTATTTTTTGCGGGAGCAGCACAACGGGCCTATCTCTGAGACCTAAGTATGAGTAAGCATGAAAGCTGTGCCCCAACTAACTATCCAGATTCCGCATCATTATCAGGAATGGAATTAAAAAAGTTTCTTATTTTTATTTTTAAAATGATTTAACAACAATTCTATCACGACCGGTAAGCTCAAAAATGTCATAACCTTAAGTAGCAGGTGTCATGTAGATCATAAAATGGACTCTGTCAGATATTCATAGCCAACTTTAATGCAATGATCGTGAATGGACAATATATTTTAATAATGATTTAGTGGCTGGAAAAAAGTGAAGTTCTACTAGATCACAAGTTCTACAATTTTAGGGGTGTCGTAATATCCATAAAATTTGATGAAATGGCACTTTATATGTAATTGATGTTGAATTCTTGGCTAGGCGACGAAAACTCCTAAATTCTGTGCAATGCTGCAGAACTGCAGCAAAGTTTAAAGTTTTTTAACGTTTTGATCATTTTATTTCCGAAAGGAGCCACTTACTTAACAGCGTTGAATAATTGTTTCCATTTGATTTTATTATATTATACGTCTTGGCTGGGACCGTCATATATTTCATGATAAAAAAGTGTGTGATATTAGACGTTTAAGTCGTCCGTCGTTGGCGGAACGGCAGACAGG
Source organism: Rhamnusium bicolor (assembly GCA_029963845.1). Taxonomy (NCBI): domain Eukaryota; kingdom Metazoa; phylum Arthropoda; class Insecta; order Coleoptera; family Cerambycidae; genus Rhamnusium; species Rhamnusium bicolor. The sequence continues at coordinate 478,462 of JANEYF010003267.1, read as the reverse complement.
CTGTACATCATGATGTTCATATTCCAGTGGCAAGATTTATGCTATGCCATTACCAAGCGGTATATTCTGGGGCCTCAGCAATTTCACATTCATTGTAACCACACAGTACATCCCAGAAAATTTCATAATACCGCCCCAGAATGAATACATAACACGGACCGCTGTTCTACTGTATATACGCGGACAACGAGAAAATAATGATGGTGTGGCCCCCTACGGATACATTTCAAAGTGTAGGATTCACTGAAAACAACGACAATCGTTTTACTTAAAATCATTTAGTAATCTTAACATTTTATATATACAATATGTCCACGAATTAAGTAAATGATAGATGGATACACGATAAAATAATTTTTAATTCCAGTTTTCAAATTTAATGGTTGTCCCGTTTAGTTTGAAACTAATTTATACTATATTTTAATCTGGTTAAGTGTAAGACCAGCCGCAAGTTTTATAGTTGAACTTCGTCTTTTCAATGATTAGCTGCTACTTTGTATGTATATACTTAAGTAAATAAAGTTTATTACTATTAATAACAGGATAGATCCAATAGACAACCCAGGAGTGTTCCAAACTTGATATTCTCATTTGATTGGTCCAGGTGATAAAATATGGTTGAAGGTCTTGTAAATTGACTAAAAACATTTGGAAATCAAATTTGAAACTATTCAAAACTGTCTGTTGGAAGAGGCCTATTATTATTATTATTATATTTTTGATTTTCACAATCAAGTGAGCGCTGATACTTAACTAAAACTTTTTGTTAGGTATGGTCCCATTTTTGTCACAGATATGACAAAATGTGAAAAAAATTTGTTGATCAAAAGTTATTTCAAAATTACAGGAAATTCGGCTACATTCTTAAAGTTCCAATAATTGCCTATCTAGATAAATTAAGTTTCCGTTAGTGTTTCCATGTGCCCTAAAGTTTGTTTACTTCCAAAATAGTTAAAATTATCTATAGTATTTTATCAGATAATAACAGTTTAATAATTTGCAAAAAAAAGCAAGATAACAAATTAAGATTTCAAATTCTATTAAAAAAAGTTGTGACCATAAAATGTTTTAAAATTTTTCTTCAAAAAAAAAACATATTTAGGATTTTTAAGTTATTTTAGTATGTCTCGATATAGTTTGCAGCCTTTTTAGTATTTGGATATTATTTTTCTTAATAATTGCTATAATTAAGATATGTCTTGGAAATTACTTACCATACTATTATTAACAGGGTAGAGCATTATCGGTCACATACCTGAAACAAAAAAAAACATAAATGCTCTGTATTTTGTATACCATTTACAAAATCGAGTTATTGAGGCATAAGAAATAAACCAGGTTTTATGGAGGACAATGGCATTTTCTTATAAGGCTAAAGTTTATATAAAAATAGCGACGCCAACACGCAGGCAAAAACTAAATCCAGCGTATGAAAAGGGCACATACACGAAGTGAAATTGTCCGAAAATAAACCATTCGGAAGATGCATGTCCGCAAGAAGTCCTATAGAAGTTTTATTGCAGTCGCATCGCATTCGATATAGAACCGTGACATTTATATAGCTCGGCGACATTACCATTTTAATTTATCGTTTGTTACTCTTTCGTAAATGTGAGAGAACCGCGGCCAAGAGGTTATAAATATTCGAAGCCACCCCGCCAAGAAATATTAAGACAGCCAAAGCCGTCTAATGCTATGCCGAAATAATAATATTGAAATTAATTTTGAATGTAATTGAATCTTTTTATAGGCTCTAGGCAGAACGTTGAGGAAGTGTGAAATTGGCTACATAATTTAATAAATCGATAATTCGGAGCACATAATAATTATTAAGAACACCATTATTTCCTCTATATGAAGACTGTATTTATTAGTATTATTAAGAAATTGAGAATTAATGACTAACATACAAAATAATCATTAATCAAATTAGATTCAAGAAGTGGTTCAGATTCCACTTTAAACTACAAGGCCATATTATCTCGAGCACAAAAATCTCTAGAAAGTACTTATCACCCAAACAAAGAAGTGTTATTATTTTATCACATTACATTACATACATACATATCGGCCTGGTTGTGTAGTTGGCTAGAGTGCGCGATGGCTAGTGTGACTAGAATTTTAACTATCGTAGCTACGGGTAAGAATCCCACCACCGGTACTGGTAATGTCAGTGGAAACGGTTGTACATCCACGTTTTTCTAAAAATAATCCCCTTTTAGACAGTTTGGAGTCGGTAGACAAGCTAAGCAAATAAATGAATTAAGACAAATTTTTCTTAATAGAATAATGTTCAAAGGACTCTCATCAGGAAGCCGATTTTTGAAATTATCAAGAAATGTATAAAAAAATCCGAAAATAACGAGATTTTGGATGATTTTAGAATTAATTAAAAAAACTTCAAAAAAAGTGCCTTCTGGGGGTAGTATATTAAATGTTTGTTAATCAAAAGAAAAGTGTTAGTCATGGGACGTCGAGACCCGAACCTCTATAGACATCAAAGACTGGATTTATATTTCATTCATCAAAGTGTTTTGTAAACTTGTAAAAATCATCATAACAAAACGTTTTTTATATTCGTTCTGAGAATCCAAAAAAGTCCACTTAATAAAATACTTTATGGTTATGCTGTACAGGGTTATCCAACGAAAAGGCCCACCCCTATATTTTGTTTAATTTTCGAATTCAAATAAAAGTTATAATGAATCCCTAAAAAGAATATGCAGGTGGTTTTTATAAAAGCGGGACAAACCAAAGTTACAATTTTTAAACGGAACACCCCATATTTTTTTAAATTTTTTAAATCTTTGTTATTCTGTAATTTCAGATATATAGACATTAAGTTTATTTGAATATAGATATGTAAACTGCGTAATAATTATTATTATAACTACTATTATAATAATAATATTATAATAAGTAATTTATTTCCTACAGGTTAAAGCACCCAATTACAGGAAAAGCTTAAAACTAAGTATACTGTGATATAAAATCCACAAATTTGCAATACACATAGTCATTAACATTACATTAAGAGTTTACAAGAAAACTCATACATAAAAGTAAAATATATTATATTGTTATGAAATAATCTAATTTAATAAGCACAGTTTTCTTCATATATATGAATTATTTTAGCTAAACTATCATAGTTGACATCACATAAAGATGAAATGGTGTTAAAAGTTTTACACATATTAAAGATTGGTGACTTTATCATAAGGTTTGTACGAGGAGCATCGCAGTAAAAGAGGTTGTTTTGACGGGATTCTAATCTGGGGACTGATAGGTTTAGTTTACTTACAAGAAATGAACAATCAACATTGTGACTAATTAATTTATAAAGAAAGGAGAAAACGACAACATCTCTTCTGAATCTGAGAGATTTAAGGTCAAACATATTAAGCAGTATATTGTTGTCTGTACCTCGGGGAGGATAAGATCCATTACATTTGAAAAACATAAATTTCAGACATTTGCATTGAACTGATTCAATGCGTGACAATGAATTTTGATATATGAGAAACCAAATAATACAGCCATACTTCAATTTACTTCTTATAAATGATATGTATAACAGTTTCAGGGTGTCAATATTCACAAAACCGCCCCAATTTCTTACTAAAAAACCTAAGGCTCTAGATGCCGATTTGACCATTTCATCGATATGATTGTTGAAAATAAGTTTTGGGTCAAAAATAATTCCCAGATCCTTATAATTCACACAACGATCTAAAATGTTATTATCTATTTTATATTGAAAGGTAACTGTAGTGTCCTTCCTTGTATATGACATAACCTTACATTTGCCAATATTTAAATTTAGAGAATTGACCGAGCACCAGCTAGAAATTTTATTAACTTCATTTTACAGTAAGATACAATCCTCTATAGAACTTATCTCTAGGAAAATTTTGAGATCATCAACAAATAGTAGGTGGTGAGAATTAATATTAGCTGTTAGGTCGTTAATAAAAATAAGAAATAAAAGGGGTCCTAAATTTGATCCTTGCGGAACTCCCGATACTGCTGTATATGATTGAGAACGATAGCCTCCATATTCAACAAATTGATGTCTCCCAATTAAATAGGACTCAAATAAACAAATTAAAGAGTCAGAGAAACCAATTATACCTAATATACCAAATAAAACGTTACCCCTTGAAAAGTTTTTGCTATTTTTTATAAATAGTGACCATATCGTATCACTCTGATGAAGTAAACATTTTCACAAATTATATGACACACAAAACTACGCAGTTTGTTTTTTGAATTTATTAAATTATTTTGTAAGGCATACGTATCAAATTAATTATTGTTTTTCATCCAAGGTGAACCTGATAACCATGCAGATGCCGGTAGTATAAAATTTGCAATAAATAAAAAACAGTAAAAGATAAGATACAACATATCTACATATTTGACAAAAAAAACATAGATTTCAAAAATGAAAAAAAGTTGGGATATTCAATTTAAAAAACTGTAACTTTGATTTGTCCCGCTTTTATGAGACCACCTGTATATTCTATGCAGGGATTCTAAAAGAGTTCATTTGATTCACTACAACTTTTATTTAAAACATTTTTCTCTAACTCGAAAAATAAAGAAAATATAGGAGTGGGCCTTTTCGTTGGATAACCCTGTACATGCATAACATTTCTCCAGATTATACATAGATTCGATAACACGGAGCTGAAAAAAAAATGTGACTCCAGAATCAAGATTTGTATAAATCCTACAATTCAATAAATATTACACAAACGAGTCCCCGACACCAGATTACGTTATATAACAAAAACCAATTGAATAACGGTAATAAGTTTTTTGCGTGCGTTCGCTCCGGAAGAGATTTGTAGAAAATCGGTACCGGTTAAGAATTTAGAATGAGGCCCGGCTGGCGCTTTCCCATAAATCCACTGGACTTCCGATATGGGACTGTCAAGGGACTACGGCAAAAAGCGTAAGAAATATATCGGCAATTCCCGGCCGCTATATCCCCGGTAATACGGCCGCATATGCGATTCTCTTTACAATAACAGCCCATTTTCCCAGAATTTACATTTTATATAAATTTTCCGCGCACTCAAATTGCACTATTATTCGCGGAGGAATTATTTTTAACTACGTGCATAACGAATTTCGCGAGCCGTACCGGAAAATGCAATTTGAATAAATTATTGTTTCATAGGTGTCCCAATATCTCTTGCACTCTAAAATTAAACCCGGTCATTTTCAGTTTAATACTTGCTTTATTGTTTTTGTCATTCAGGATGTCATTTGCAATAATAACGACTACAAAAGTAAATATATGGTTAATTTATGTTTTAAATATTTTCTAAATCAGAAGTAAGCAGTGGCGAATCTATTGTAACGACAATGTGTGTGGTTTACAAAATGGACAAGTTTTTCTGTCGTTAGAGGACCGACAGCCTATTGTTTTCGGTGTAACTACAGTGGAGAAATAATTACTCGAGGGTTCATTAAGAAATAAAAAATCGTAAATTCCAACTGAACATTCAAATGATATCTGACGTCGTTAACTGTCAAAGTGACATTTAGGCAAAATCACTACTACTGAATTCAAATGGTTATCTGTCACTGTCAATACGACAGCTAGGTAAATTTCTGTTGACTGAGTTCAACTTATAATTGACGTCTGTCACTGTCAAAGTGACGCAACGCGTTTGGACTAATGACAGAAGATAAATTCCAGTATAAAATAATGATTGTCTTTCAATTTACGATAACACAGACGAGGACAAACTCTATCTGTTAAGAAACTAGTATTCGGACAAACTCAAATACTTTAATTACGTCTCTCAATTTAGGACTAACTCTGTATTGAGATGTAGAAAGTATCAATCAAATATTCAACTGATATTTAATTATAACCTAAGTTATATTTGAGATTATCCCCGGAAGGGCTCAGGAAATAATCTGCCTTTTCCAGCGTCTGCATCACATTTTATACTAAATGGTTGTTAAGTTTGTGCCCATGAATACAAACAAAGTAACTAAGGCACGTAAATACAAACAAAATAGCAAAATGATTATAGATATCCAATTATTTATTTGGGGTAGTTGAGGTGATCTATCTTTCCAAAGAAACTAACTACATTATACATGTCTAACTCCTACTAATCAATTAAATGTTGAATATTTATTTATATAAAACTGTTTAACTAAAATTTATCGATACACCACCACGAAACTTGAGCTTCAGTCCTCGCTTTAAAAGCAGTATCAAATGCATGGAGCATACGTTCAAAGGTTCAAGAACCTTTTATATTGCATAATACACGGTTTATTTAAATTCAAATTAATGACAATGAAGTAGATGGTAAATGTATAGGAAGTACATAGTTTAGATGATGACACCCGGCTAATATAGGACAAAAATGGATACGTGCATGAATACATAGAAAAGGTTATCAACCAGCAAATTATTTAAAAAATTGGTCGGTAGCTTATGCTAGAGATTGGGAGGGGGGTTATAAATCCAGAGACGACTTTTACGTAGATTGTATTGTAAACACCTAATGAAACACTCCCCAACAATATGAATACGATAAAATATTCTTATGCAATATGCAGTATGCAATAAATCTGTTTTCTTTATAAAACAAAAAACATCAAATTAAAGGACTCGGACAGCTTGCAGCTTTGAAAAAAAATTACTTACACACCTACGGGTTACTGCTCGTTATTGTCAAGTGTCCAATAGCAATTCATAGCTGGATTTCGTGGCTTGGCACGGTTACGCCCACTGCCCCATGTCTAAAATTATTAATACACTATAAATACGTAATATTTATAAAGCGTCTATATTAATAACACGTAAATTCGTAAATAGTGCGAAATTATTGAATTATTTCTTTCAGAGGATAAAGTGAATTTCTGATTTAGTAATTTTTCTGAGTTGCAATTTGACTGCACAGAATTATATATTGCACAAGCTGTAGAAAAGTGTTTTCGTTTCCTCAAGACAGTCATAAAAAAATATTTAGACAATTTTTGCAAAAGTGTATTAATGGGCAGTATAGCAATGTTTAAGTGCCATCGGAAACGACACTAAGAAAAAAATATTTATCACAGAGATGTGACAGTATTAAAAAAATATATATATATTCTGAACAGAATAACAAATACGTCTAGATTGGCGTGGATAAAACCAATAAAGCTTGCGGCTAGAAGGTGACAAATATTTTAGTGACTTCAGAACGGATAGACAGAGCACTGTCTTCATTTGTTTGGGGTGTCAAATGTAAATATTGGGAACTCAGACTGCTATTGGCTAGAAATAGGTGATAAAATGCGCGCACAGTCCCTGTTCGATATATGGTGTTTACGTCTATCGACCGCCATTATTTCTTTGTGTGTTTCTTCAACTTACCGTTGTGTTTACCACGATGAGCAGGTTTTTTACGGTGGATTTTATGTTTTACTGACTAAATAATGGAAAAATACCGGTCTCACTTTAAAAGTGCTGTTAATCGATCTCTCCACAGGTATGTGAGACCACCATAGGCCTAACAGAAAAATTATAGATAACACTAGTGTGAAATTAAAAATGTTAAGTGCAATAACATTGAAAATATAGAAACAATGTTTTTTTAATTCTAAAATTATGTAATATGGTTAAATAAAAACCAACTTGAATTGCAAAGGGAACATATGTACATACTATTTGTTGTTCGGATTACCTCGAATATTATGGCTCTCTCTCGTATTTTGAGATATTTTGGAAAGAAAATATTCCTAAAGATAGCGTTATGTATGCTCAGAATACTTCACATCATATGATATCTCAACAACACCCATTGGCTGAATTAATCTTTAGGAGTTAGTAGTGCATGAGCTACCCGATTCATTTAGGCAAAACACAAGTTTGGTAAGTTATCATTTTGTCATTAAAAAGTAGTATTTAACTATAGTGTTTTCGTAAAATCTATAGAGTAAAACAAAAAATATGTTTAGTATTTATCAAAGTGAAAGATCATTTATTCAAATACAGGAGGACTATTTAAATACAGGGGGGTATTCTTAATCAAATTATTTCATCTTTATTATTGTATTATTATTTCATACGCATGCACGTCATTGAATCCGCATTCATTTACTTTACAGAATTTACGAAAACACTATAATAGGTATACAATTCGAAATACTTCTGATAGTATTTTTTCCAATAACTTCCAAATTAAGCAGTTTTTTTCTCATTTTCTGCTAAGTAAACAATCATTCTGCCCCAGAGTATTGACACCGGTATTATCATATTTCGCCAAGAAATATTTCAGTACTTTTTACTTTTCTTTTTGCTTTTCTTCTATCAATTTATAATTGTCGGTTTATTTCAGCACAATAACTAATCCGTTGAAGTATTTTCAGGAAGTCAAAAAACATACTTTCGGTGATATCCATGAGGAGTTATTAGAATCACCAAGAAAAAAGTGAGTACCTTGAGGTATTTTTTAATATTATTATGAATAATATAAGTTACTTATTTTATAGTTAACATGATTACAGCAAAATTAAATTGGTCAATTCCATTACCTAACTGAAAATATAAGTGCATATTTAAATAATTAGAAAATCAATACACAATTACCTGTTGTCATACCTATTTGATTTACTCAAATATAGGTACTTATATTAACTGAACAAAATCTTTTAATAATCATCGTAAAAGAAAAAAAATACATAACATGGTGAAATCTAATTTAGAATAATAAAAACAGTCAACAGTTTTTTGTAAACACGATAAGTTGGGCTTAAGAATTTGTATTTCAAATTTGACACAAATAGCATGATAGAATACTCTTATTAAAATTGGCCATATCAGTCATATAAGGCGATTGTCAGAGGCTGGTAAACTGTCATGATTTATATAAACTATGTTTTATTATAATCTAAAGCAAAATGTTACTAAATTTTCTGCATAAGCACAAAAACATGAAGATGTACAAGTATCGAAACTGTATAATATACAGTGTGTCTCTCCGGTTTGTTTAGATAGAATAGGTGATATATCAATTTTACTTTAAAATATTATTAAGGTACTTCTAATTAGACTAGTATGAAAAAGATACAAAATGTCAGTATGCCACAATATATAGGAAATGTGAAAGAGAACCCAGAAATATTTTATTTAAAGAACAAGCATCAGAAGAAGATATAGTCTGTATATTTAATTTCAGTGGCACCATATGTAAAAGTGAACTGAGTCGTATTCGGGCAAAACTTAATTAAATTATTGTCAGAAGTGTCAATAACTTTATTTGGTTACTGGTTAACTTTTTAAAGCAGCACATTCAATTTTTGTTTACATCAACACTCTAAACTAGATTAATTAATTTTCAGAACCAGGCATCCATCAGTCATGCTCACATTGTCCACTTTAACCGTTGTATCTGATGATCAGATCCCGTGCAATATTTCAACACTAGCGATATTTCAATCACCAAACGTAGCATTTCTATTTATGATGTTACTGTACAATAGACATTTTAAGAAAAAGTTACGTGCATAATATGTTTAGTAAATGTTTTGAGAAAATGACACAAAATTTTAAGTCAACCTGTCCTGAAGAAGCTAATAAATTTAGCAAAATGTCGACAAGTTAAAAAAGAAAAATTCTGTTTAATTTGCATGATCCCTCAACCCACATAAAAAATACTCTTTATACATATTATTTTAAAGCCAAATTAGAAGAGAAATAAGTATGTATAAATCTGCATTTTTGTCTAAATCAATTTTATCACCCTCTCGAACATATACGCCACTGGTACTGAGTCTCCTAATAAACAAGAAACTAGCTTTTTCCTTTTTTAATAGTAGGATGTCTCAAGTTGCAGCAGAACCAAACAATTTTTTTTATAACGAATAGGGAATTATCTGTCTAGTTAATTCTGCAGTCATTGGTAATATACTTCCTCTTGTGATCGCTGGGTAAAAATACCTGTGTGCATGAGAGTATTATATTTAATACTTTCAGCCCTCTTCTTATTAACCTTGGATGTTACTGAACCTGCCAAACAAAAACCACAAGGAAAGATATTGTGTCATATATGCATGATTATATTTACACATCACCTAGCGCTAACTCTGGAATTGACAATATTTATCGCTACCTACCGATTACTATCACTCATGTTATTAATGGGGCAATGATTAGTAATGGTATAGTTAACGATTCAGTTATTGTTTAAAACAAATACCAATAAATGAATCGTAAAAGCTGAAATAAGCAACACCGTTTGGTCTACTAGACCTAAACACAAAATACAAAATGATTATTAAATTCTCATAAACCTATATGACTTACCATATATGTATATAATGGTCTGATAAAATAAGATATTTTACGTTCCTTCTGTACTGGTCAGGAATATAAATTTGGTACGAAGTCTTCTAATTAAAAATAAAAAATATTAGCAAGGGATGTTAATACTCATATAGCAGATTTGAGATTTACTCAAGATTTTCTGGCATCTCCTTTAATCTAACTTAATAATCTAATCATCGTCATTTAGGGAACCTGACATCTTTTAAGATCTCAGTTGAAAAAAACATTACTAATGACCTAAATTTTTGTGGTACCCGATGTAGAAGAAACTCGAATAGTCAATCAAAGTTTTTTGTTTATACAAGTAACACATTCCCCATCATCACAACGATCTGTTGTCTTCTACCGATTTCAATTTATGAAACGGCTAAAGATGACTACAGCCTTCCAGGATAGAACAATTTGCGGTTGGTGGTAAATCGAAAGTTTACGAACAGTTTCATTAAGCGCAGATGTGGCTAAACGTTTTAGTTCGACCACGAGTTTCTAGCTCGATCGTTACAATTACTTATAAACAACATGATATAATGCCGTCCTGGCCAACTTAACCGAAACATGCACGTTCTGTACCTTCTAATTCCAACATAAATATAACTATGCAATCTCGATACCTTATCTTTCGTATGTTCTGGGTCATTTGCAAATCAAGTCAAGTCATTATATTTTAAAACGTAAAATTTAAAGAGTTAATTGCATATAGAGAAAAAGTTCTGAAATTCCTATTAGATGATAATCTAATAAAAAAATGTATTATGCTATAAAGAATATTTATATGTTCTTGATGCCTTTCATTATTTATTGTTATAAATAATACAGATATCTATTGTTATCAGGTTAACTGCAGCATTTGACCCTGGCGCAACAGTCACTTATAATTTTCAATAAATAAGTTTTAGGTCTTGTTAGGTACGGTGTCTTCATGTGATTTTAAACACAATAAGCAATACCTGCAAACTAAGTAGGTAATAAATTATAATATGTATAAAATATAGTAATATTTTCCTTAAAATATCTACATTTTCAAAACTCACGCTTTTTATTAAAATATACACAACGCCATCTAGAGCAGTTGGCTACGCAGATATATTTGAAATAACATATATTTACTACTATTACTACTAATGCTATTTAGTGTGATTTCACGCTGGAGTCCCGGGTTCGAACCCCCCTCGAGGAGCTGGGATTTTTTTTAAACCAGAAATTAATCCCAGCATACTCGGACATTGGGTGTGTGTCCATTGTCTCTAAATATGTAGCCCTTTACCACATAAGGCATCTTGAGGTACCTTCAGGGATACGGGGGGGTTGTATTACTTGTGGTGTAATTTAATCTAATTAATATTAAATTCAGATTAAGATTATTTAAATTCATGGAAAGGCTCGTGGAAAGGCAATTCAACATTTTATGGGGGGAGAATTATATCTAAAAAGTCTTAAAGGTCCAACCTCTATTACGCCCTATTGAAATAATAAAGACTATGACACTCCAATAACGAGTATAAAACTATTATGAACGATAAAAGATTGTAAAAATTCCTAAGCAAAAACGTTCAGTCAGTCGAACAATCTGTTCAGATGGCAGAGCCATTTCATCTACAGTTCACAGACTACTCTGCTTCAACATTAGAGCGGAAGAATCCCGACATCTTGTCATTTTAGAGCTGTATTAAAACAGCTACTTCTTATAAGACAATTCGGTGAATTCTTCTGTTCAACACCTTATTGCAAACAATTGGATAAATGGATAAATGCCGACTGCCAAATCATACGGGAAGAAATATTTTACATTTTAATAGAGATGACTAATATAATTAATGTCTCATAAAAACAAATAGACGAAGAATAAAAACAATAATATGTAACTGTACATTTGTGTTAAGTTATACCACGACGTAATGAAATTATTATCTATTTAGTGTTAGATGTGCGGTGTGCGAGCTACTATTAGTATAATTCGTATACGACTACATTTTACACAACGCTTTATTAACGAAAATATAGTCTCATTTGGAATTTACTATGAAACTGTCTGTTAATCGTATCCATAGTCCGCCTATAACAACCCTTACATAATACAAAAGATAAATAATACAGTGATAGTTATTAGTCATAATAACGTATGATGAATATATGAATTATATACTCGGTGGTGAGATACCACACTTGGAAATCCTGTAACTATCGCTCGTTCTCGCAACAACGAAATATGAGAATATACTTGTAACAAAGTAGTTTTAGAAATGAAATGAAACACCATTACTATTATCACGCGACCCTGGCGTGATTAATACCAACACACTGTATGTAAATATCAACACAACGTATAACTGTATGTAAATACCAGCACAGAGGGTGTAACTGTATGGAAATACCGCCATAGTGGACGTAACTGTATGTAAATACCATCACTATGAGTGCAACTGTGTGTAAATACCACCACAGCGGATGTAACTGTTTATAAATATCACCACTGCGGATGTAACTGTATGTAAATACCACCACAACTGGTGTAACTGTATGTAATACATACTACTTTCATGCAATAGTTTCATACCAGATTTGAGTCATTCCTTTAAAATTATGGAGAGCTTGAAAAGTTGTACTTTCGTTCCAATTCTAAATTGTAACGGTGTGGTCTATAATCTCCACCCACTTGATAATAAAATCAGATATGGGATTAAATTCCGGTATAATTGTAGGGAGATTCGTTTGTATAAGCGAATGCTATGTTGAAAAAGAATTACTACTTGCTTCTGCAGAACTTTGGCTCACTTTTCCTTTTTTATTCGTTTTATCAATGAAGTACGTGATACTCGTTTGCAGCGCTTTTTCTCTGGAGTATTATTTCGTTTTAACATGTTGTTTGCTGCAGGAGATGTATCCGAACTATCACTTGAACTATCACTAGGACTGGCATGCCTTTTCTTTTTATCTGATGGGGGCATTTTTTCTTCACCACTTCTGATATTAGGTGTGCGGGGTATTATAAGTATAATTCGTACAAGACTGTATTTCACACGTTTTATTAACGAAAATGTAGTATCAACCGTTTTGTTTGGAATTTACAATGAAACTGCCTGTAAATCGTATCATAGTCTAGCTATAAAAATCCTTACATAATACAAAACATAAATAGTACAGACGGTTATTAGTAATAGTGACGTATGATGAATACTTGAATTATATACTCAGTGATAAGATCCCACATTAGTTATTATATTATTTGAAGTTATTATTCGTTAATTATTTGATTTGATATGTATACACTAGGGGCGGTCGGTCCATGGAAGCAAGGGAAGCAGTGCTTCCCTTGGGATTATTAAAAAAAACATAATTAGATACTAATTATTATTTATCACATATATTAATCATTAAAATTTACTTTTACCCAATTTCAATAGACACGGCCCTGCATTTCAACAGCTGAGATAATGTTGCACGATAAAACCGTAACGATGACGCACTCGATTAATCAAGCCAAGACGAACTCGCGGGACTTCGATATAAGCAACTTCTTGAAATGCATCCCATCCATAGCATAGTAATGCGTCTTGTTTTATAGATTTTAATCTTTTATTTTAATATCGATTTTAATATTATACTAAATATTAATCTTCCTAGTATTATTCTCAGCTTTTGTGCTATATTTGTAAAAACTTTTTTGGTGTTTCTAAACCTATGATGCGTCGACAAGTGATTTTTAAAACGTTGAACATTAGTGCGCGTATAAGCAGTTTTAGAATTGCTTATTCAATATGGAAGCTGGTCCTAGCATTGTGGAAAATATTATTTACGTTTGTGTGGTGTGCAATTTGTTGGAAAAGGGATTTTCAACATATTGGTTTCAAGATAAACTGGATATTATTAGAAACAGGATACCAACACCTGATTTAAAATTTTTAAAAACGAAAGTTAAATCATGCTATAGGTACTTTAATATTGAAATGTACAGTGCTAATCAGTGGTCAACGAGTTGTGAAAATTAGTGTAAATTGTTTTGTTGGCCATGTGTACTTTTCACAAATGAAAAAGGTGTTTCGAATAAAAATGGTTTTTCAGATTTAAACAACATTCACAAAGTGACAGATGCATGGTAAGTGTGAAACTCATTTGCGAGCGGTGCTAAAAGGAAAAACATTTGGAAAATCACGAATATTAAAAAGAGTTATTGACATTGTTTGTTTCCTCGGCGAAAATGAACTTAGTTTTAGAGGTCATACTGAATCTCAAAGCGTTGCTAATAGTGGAAATTTCATCAATATAGTTGATTTATTAGCAAAATACGATACAATTTTAAGTAACCATATGGAACACTCCACGGTATTTCGCGGTACATCAAATCATATTCAAAATGATTTGACTCAGTCGATAAGCAATATTGTTTAAGAAAAGATCAAGCAAGAAATAAAAAAAGCTCCTTTTGTTGCAATTATGTTAGATGAAACTACCGATATTACGATTATTAGTCAGTTGTCAATCGTAGTACGGTACATATGTAAATCCAAATGGGAAAGTCCAAGAGCGCTTTTTAGGATTTTTAGACGTAACAACGATGAGAACGCCCGCAGCTTTATATGCTATAGTTTGTCAGATAGTCGATGATCTACAGTGTGGTGCTAAACTTATCGCCCAAAGTTATGATGGGGCCGCTGTAATGGCTGGTCAATTGGGGGGGCCTGCAGGCCAAAGTAAAAGAGACTTTTCAGAATGCAATATTTGTACATTGTTTTGCGCATCGATTAAATTTAGTTCTTGCTCAATCTGCAGCGTGTCTTAAAGAGTGCAAAATATTTTTTTCCAGTATTAGTGGAATGGCTGCCTTTTTTTCAAAATCATCAAAATACGAGCTTTAGATTTGGAAGTACAGAAGAGACTACCCAGAGTTGCTCCAACACGATGGAATTACAATGGGAGGCCAGTACAAACTGTATCTGAATATCTGAATACGAACTGAATTTATTGTGGATCGTAGAAATTCCTATCGAAGACTTTTTATCGAAATTTTGAACACTACCACTGGGCAACTAAATAATAGATTTAAAAATTTTAGTGATATACAATTTTTAGAATTGTGTAATTTTGATGAATTTAAAAATAAACAGTTTCCACAAACGCACTTCAGTCATTGAGTGATAACTACGGAAAATTTTTTGATATAGTTGGGTTACGATAGGAACTTTCAGTTATTTATGCTACAGAAGATATATTAGTCAGAAACATAACGCCAATGAACTGATTATCTTTATAAAAGAATATAGTTTGGATCAGGCCTACTCTGAAGTGTTGAAATTGTGTGAGTTAGTGTTGACTTGTTGACGATACCTGCAACTAGTGCTTCGGTTGAACGCAGTTTTTCGACCTTAAAAAGAATAAAGACTTTTTCAAGAAATTCAACCAGTGAAGAGCGGCTTTCAAAATTGTCCCTGTTGACAATAGAAAGTGACTTTGTGAAGGAGATGTCCCAAAATTGAAACTTTTACGAAGTTATTTCCGACTTGGAGAGAGAAATGGAGAGGCGGATTAAACTACATTATAAATAGGTAGGTATGTGCATGTTAACTACTTAACTAGCCGGCTCGATTTATAGTTGACTAGAGAGTGCACAATGGCAAGTGTGAATGAACAAACTCTCTATTTCGCTGCGGGTTCGATCCCCCCCACCGGCACTGGCAATGTCGGTAGATATGGTTGTGTGTCTGCGTTTTTTTTCATAAGTGTAACTCTCGCCCGTGCAGCCTCGGCTTTGGAATCGGGGGTTGTCTAATTTTTGTGGTGTTTTTATGTTTTATGTTTATTGAGGAGTGGCGGTCCTACAAGTGTACTTTTCTTCTAGATATCATAACTTTGCTGCTTTCGACATTTGCTTTAAAATGAGTATACGGAAGCCACGCCCCTTTTCTTAAAAAAAATTTTGCCTCGCTTCGCTCGGGGCTTCGCACTACCCATCACCCTATATCACAAACTGCTTCCCCTCTATCAGAACTCACCGCACGCCCCTGATATACACTACTTGAAGAAAACATAAACCGTCTTATATAAAAAAAAGAAAAATTTTAGTTTACGTTTTTGGAAACAATTATAAGAAAATATTTGTTTGTGTAAAGAAAATTGTGAAAAAAAAAAATTCTCTTGAAGACTACTTCAATTTAATCAAAATATAACTTTCAAACAATTTGTTTCTTGATTTGAGAATAGCTTCTTATCTGTAGAGAAAGCTATGTGACAAGCTCGAGTACTCATTATATCTATCCGTTCTTGAATTCGAAACTTAACGCTGGCAGAGAGCAATGTTGAACGGAATGTTTGTATGTCCACGTTTTTTTCAAAGTTAACACCCCTCGCAGAGGTTCAGTTTTAGGATATGGCGGTCTTTCATGTTATTATTTTTTTTGTTATTTAATATGAATCAATAATCAATCATATCTTCACAGTTCATCCAACTAGGAATGACTTACTCTTAAATATAGAAACAAAACTAAATCTACAGGGTTCCATCTCGACTGATTTCATTATTATTACATACCAGTGAAAATATAGGACATTGTATTGTCATAAAATGTTACTGTGGAATAGATCCCAAATCATTAAATGTGCCGCATACATATTTTTTTTACACAATGGCAACTCGATTTGGAATGCGTGACAAGTGTGGATAAGAGGGAAATAAATTTTGATAAAACAGAAATCATTTTTAATCATTCTTTGCTCACGTCACCTCCCATGACTCTTGATCTCTCTGTATAATATACGTTCCATTCATACTATATTTAAAAAAAAAATAATTATAACAAAAAAATGTTAAATTTAATTTAAACAGAGAAACAAATCTGGAATAAATTAAAATTACAAGAATAGAATCTAAAATTTTTAACAGCGTTCGCTATAAATTTCCTTCTTTAGAACACATAATGAAATATCTACTGGAAAATAAAAACGCAAGAGAAGTGTACTGACAAGATTTATTTCGACAAGTAAAAACAATTGGTAACAAATCCAGTAACTGGGATTTTACTTGCTGCAGCATAAAACAATGCAGTGGAAGTATTAAGTAGAACAGTAGCGCACAGATCAATTCTGGGAAAACCATACCAAACAAAAAATTTTAATATATTTCAATTATTTAAATGACATAGGCCTAAGTTTCAGACGGTTTAGCAGAGTCTTACTAAGAAATGCCTTTATAATACTTTTTTTGCAATCGTCTAGAAAATGAACTGCTTTTGGTAAATTTTTAGAGTGGAAAACACATATTTACTTATGCAGCCCTGTAATGAGACATAAGGGATCGGTAAACTCTTTACCAATCCCTTAAGTCACTTTTGGTTGATATAATATCAAATGCCAATTAAAAATAGTTAATCCAGTCTTGTTTGAAAGTAAGCGTCTGACATCTATTAGTTCAATATCATGAATTTTGTTAAAGCAAGAACGGTTGCAAAATACGCAACACACTCGGAATGTGTTTCTACTGAACTCACTGGCTTTCAGGGTTGGCTAGGGCTCGCCCTGAAAATTGCCTGCTCGACCAGTAAAGAATCACTTTCCGGTCTCGTTATGTAAATAATTATAAAATTTAATTCTAACTGTATGTTAATATAAATAGCTTTTTACTCTATTAAATAAGCAAAAAAGTTAAATTAAGAAAAATATTTGGAACGGCCAAAAGTTTCCATTACCTTTAATTGTTTGTCTCTAAATAATCAAAATTTTCAGTGCACTCAGCGCAAACTTCTAATATCAATAATACCAAAGAATACCAAAAAGTTGTGTAAACAAACCTATATTAGAATATCAGAGAAAAGGTCATTTTAGCATATTTTTTGGCGATATCTTATAATAATAATAATAATAATGTTTATTTCATATAACAATATACAATTTCGTATTAAAAACAAGAATCAGTATACTACATAAATAAACATAATACACTACAAAATATCCTTAGATATTGGAGCGTGGGATGAACATATCTATAACAGCAATTGTAATGAGTAATAATATAAGAAAATATCACAACTGGAATAAACAATATTGTAACTTATAAATACTGCATAGTATATAAAAAGGCTCAATAAGCGTCAAACTTAACATCTATAAATACATATATACATGCATGTGTATATTCACATATATATACACATGTACATACATACACACATCTATATATACTCCCATATTTATACAATATATACATAAGCACACATACACACACGCTTACAAAACATATTCAACAATACTACATACATGCTTACATACTCTTATACACACATATAATATCTGGCTAGATAGGTCATATACTGTGGATATCCCTGTAACAATCCGAGTTGGTTTTATTGACTCTATTTAATATTTGCCAAAATCAATAATAATGATTTAATACCAATATTAATAATGAAAATGATATCTCTGTTGGAGGACAATTTTTGATTTAGTTGTTTTTTAGATCAATTATAGAATAAATATCTTCTCGTTTTTGCAGTAGTAAATATCTCTTACATTCTTTTTTAAATTTATTTAACAAGTTTATTAATCTTAGTTCAGATGGTAATGAACTAAAAATCTTGGGACCCAAAAAATTTATGTTTCTTTGCCCTATCGTTTTTTTCGTAAATTCAATGGAAAAATTATGTGACTTTTGTCTTGTACTGTATCCGTGAGCTGGTAATTGTAACAAATGCCTATTTTTGTGCATATAAATGCAGACATTGTAAAAATAGTTTTGTCTTATATCAAAAATTTCGATTTCATCTAGTAATCGATTTGTGGGATACATAATATTTTTCTTTAAAATTATTTTAAAAAATCTTTTCTGTAATATCTCCACAGATTTTAAGTGAGTTTTTAGTAATCCTCTCCATCCTATTATAGCATAAGGTAAGTGCGGACTAACTAAGGCATGATATAATGTTTTGAGATCGTGTGTTTCCAGAATATTTTTGAGTTTGTAAAATAAATATATAATAGACCTAAGTTTACTTGTTATGTATTCTGCATGAACATCCCATTTTAAATGACAATCTATAAATGTTCCTAAATATTTAACACTATTTGTTGAATTTATGTATATTATTTGACCATCCTCGTTGATCTCTAGTGTATTATACGCTGGCAAATTCTTTTTATATGAGGAAAAAGGGAGAAAAAAGTTTTATCATAGTTTATGGTAAGTATCTTACTGTTAAACCATTTTTTAATAAGTGTAAAATCTGTTTCTACCTTCTGCTTTAATCTAATTCAATCTATGTCTTTATAATATATGACAGTATCGCCTGCAAAAGTAATTATTTGTCCTTTAGTTTCAAGGAGAAATAAATTATTAATATAAGTAATGAATAGCAGTGGTCCCAAGACAGTTCCCTGGGGAACACCATATTTAATAGTTTTCTTATCACTACATACACCGTTAAGGGAAACATACTGAATTCTTTTGTCTAGATAGTTAGTGAATAATTTTAGATTAATTCCCCGAATACCAAGATCTTCTAAAGTTTTGCAAAGTAGTGAGTGACTTACCGTGTCAAATGCCTTCGCTAGATGTAAGAATATAGCTAACGAAGGCAGTTGCTGATCCAGAGAGGTATGTATGTTTTTTGTGAGATGTACAATAGCATCTTGTGTAGATATCCCACTTATTGTTTTTCTGATATTATATTATATTTCTTTAAGTAAGAAGTACTTAAGTCTTGTTTTTATAATTTTTTTCGAATATTTTTGTGAAGTTAGTTATTAGGGAAATCGGTCTATAGTTATTTGTGTCCAGTTTATTCTCTTTTTTGTAGATTGGTTTAACTACTGTTGTTTTAAATGCGGAAGGAACATCTTCCGATTATAAACCATCCACTCGATGGATTAATTCTCTCTGTGCTCCGAACCACGATATACTTTAACAATAGTAGATATCAGTAAATTTAGAAATCTCATCGCATTCTTAAAAAGAAAATCTTGTGGGTACAAGCCAAGAAAATCCAAAATATTCACGAAGCAAGAGATAGAACGTTTCGTGAAGGAAGCTGATGACATGAATTATATATTGGCGGAGGTAGTGCTAATGCTTGTTGGGGTGTTTGGGACGTAACGAAGAGAGGAGATGTAACAGAACTATCGTTTCTGCTTGTAGAAGATATTGAACATTCTACTTCCTTCGTAAAAACCAATATTCCGAATACAAAAACGAATGCTCATTATAACTGAACAGTCTGTCGATGGATTTAATTTTCTAACCTATAAATATTTTAAGGGCTGCACGCTTCCCGTAGGTAATATTACCATTGGTAGTATACCTAAAAATATTGCTGAGTATCTTGTCCCCCTTATCCACAAGAATACACCGGGCATTGCCCTCGGTGGTGTTCTACATGAATTTTGGCAAATTCGGGAGCAAGCATGACTGTACTTAAGAGGCATAGAGGGTGGCGGTCAAGTTTCGTTGCTAAAGGTTGCGTAGAAAATTCTCTGAACAATAAGAAATAAATTTCAAGGAAAATTTTGGGAGAAAAACAAACTGCAATAAAAAAATTGTCGACAAAGGATCCTAAAACATCTATCTGTTTCAACCTCCATTTATAATAATAAAGAAGAAAACCAAGAACGACATCAAATGTTCAATTTAGTAATTTAAACAATTGTATTGTAAATATTTATAATAAATAAAAAAAATTTCATAATTTTTATTAATTTTTACTTTTACGCACTAGCTCATAAAAATATGTCATTTAGCAACTAAAATGACAATCAAAGAGTCATTACAAAACGCTTGTAGAAAAAGTTATTTACTTTATCAAGAATTTTTATTTGGAAAAGAACGAAATACTTTTAGCCATTTTAAGATGCCTAAAATATACATACAAGATAATATGTATCAAAGTTTATTTGCAAAAAATTCTAAATGTTCGCCGTCCTACACCACTGCAGCAATGGAATGATTTTGGTAATCATTTGTGTGCCTAGCATTATCTCTGCCTTGTATTACATGGGATAATGTTATCGATTCATTTGCAGTATCAATTTGTATAATATAAGGCAAATTGCATACACAATCGCATTTCACAGTCTGAGGACCGTATCTGCTACGACTCGGAGAGATGGTATCGCCGCGCCGTCTTCTCCAATACACCTATCGATGTGTGGAATTAATTTGCTGATATCTGTGCTGTGAATTCTAGAATTGTAATGTAACTATTACTATTTGTTACTGAGGACATGAACCCCTGAACCTTTGTTAAATTATATTTTAAGTAGTGTAGACCAGCATAATGCATACGATAGGGGATAAGGAAAGGTAAATTAGATCGTAATCTCTTTGTGTTATACAACTAGCGTTTCCTTGAGTAAATACACCACGACGTTCAATACTTATAGTGAAAATGCTTAATTCATTATACAGTTATTCTGATCCAAATTTGTTGAAATAATAATAAGTATTCACTGTTTATTTCTGGTAACAACGCAATCAGAAGTTTATGTTATTTTATATTTATAATATTTCATTCATTTCATTATATTTACTTAATTTCTATGGAAATATAATTTGAATGTAGAGGTAGTTTCTAAGGAATACCATATTCTCCGATGTTTTAGTCATAATAATTAATCGCATTCACACATATAAAATGCAATACAGCATTTTAACTATTTCTTATATGTCTTTGTTCTATATTTTATTTTGTTATACATATTTATACTATTATTAATTAAAATATGTTACAATAAGAGTTCTATGACTCTATCCATCATCTTAAAATGAAAGGATAAATAAGAAGACGATAATGAGAAAATTTCAGTCAGTTTTAGATAAAAACAGGTATAAAAGAAACTAAAACAATAAACTACGTTAAAATATTTAAGCTTCGTTCCACATTTACAGTATAAATTTTTATGAATAAAAAAAAACAGGCGAATGTGTCAGCACAAATACAAAATATGCAAACAAAAAACTTTAGAACTATGTTGTATTTTCTAGGCCAAGTTTGCAATTCTAACCAGAAACGGATTAATGTTTATCAAACTAGATATCAACTTCATTAGGGCAATACGACAAAAAATGTGAAAAATAATAAAAATCTACAAATTGTATCACACGTTTTTCTTCAAAATAGATGTGCTGGCTTGTCTTCTCCTAATTGTCATTAAACTACAAAAAGCCATGGGAAGATATCTGAAGTGACCGAATGAAATGTAATTAGAACATTTCCACATAATTCTATTACTTTTTATTACAAGAAAAAATCTCATAACTGTCCTAAATCAGGCAAAAGATGCCCACAGAACTCAAACACCATACCAAATGGTGCATTCTCCAAAATATCCAACACAATCTCTAATTCCAAAAAAATACGTACAAATCACAAAAATTTCGATAGGGAAGAGACACGATAAAATTATATCTATATTGTGGAATATTATTACCTTAAGTCAAGTTTTTTATTCTTACAAAATTTGTTTTATAGATTCTTTTTACAATTTTACGAAATGGCAATTTTGTTAAGTGAAAGAATGAACTGTTTTATACAAAACATAATCTAATAGAAATAGGGCAGGATATGGCAAAAGAATATTAGAATCATAAATAAGCTTAGGCGGCAATATAATAAGCCTAAGTGGCTACTGCGATTAGTGCTACTGACATTGAATTAAGAGTTAAAGGTTAAGTGTTAGAGAACCACATCTCTGCGATTAATAAAAACATAAAATAAGATATTATTAACTCAACTGACATCTTACTATTATACATACCCCACCATAGCACATCAGTTAGATTTTGCGTGTATACATATGCTATATTGCGAAAAGTTACGAGGTTACTAGTATACCGTGTGCAAAATGCCAAATGTGGCCAAATGTTAATAAAGACTGATTGAACAAGCGAGATGGACGTAACAGTGTGGGTGTATTGTATATAGGGGGGCTGGCGAAGCACAAGTAGTCAGTGGACTGGAACCTGTCCTACGTTTGCTGAGTGTCCTATTATATCTCATTTTATACTAGTTCACAGCCGTCGCTCGTATTCTTTCCACAACAGGCAACACTTGGCGCGTTACATATAGAATGACAAAATCGAAAGATTTGATAAAGTACTGTACCAGGCCTCTTATAGTTACTCTTACTTATAGTTGCCTGCTCTGTTATGATTATAGATATGGGACTTCTTTAACCATTCGCTTTACGTTGTGGCTGATAAAGTCAACTTGATCAATTCAGATATATCTAAAATTGCAGAAGGTTCAAACAATCTGACTGAAAACTAAATCGATGTATTCAAGTATTTTTTTGCAAAATTATTAGCCACTTTAGTAAATAAATAATGAAGTATGACGTATAAAATATACAGGATGAGTCTTGAATGCACAGTTATATTTAAACCACCGATTTTTGGTATCTACAGAAACCCACTAAAACTTTCTTTTATTTCCATGAACAATTTTGTTTCGCATTTAAAAAAAAAATGCGATGAAAATGTTTTGGAACTGCTTATTACTCGAAACAGTATCTAACGTATCTACTAGACGTTTATTGGTTTAAAGCACTGAGTGTAATAAGATTTCTTGAACTTTATTTTATTAACAGAGTAAAACATTTGGGTCATCTCTAACTAATGAGCCTAATTTTTATTTTATTAACAAAGTAAAACATTTGGGTGACTTCTAACTAATAAGACTGATTTTATTTTGACTTAAGCACGGCACAAAAAATATAACAGCTGTATAAAATTTAATGTTGGAAAGCTGGCGAAACCGTAACCCTAATAAAAATTGTGTACGTATACAAACATTTGACTGATGCATTCAATCGCCTTTATCAGATGCAAGAAATGCAATGTTTTTGGGAATTTGGCATTCGAGTAATGTTAAGTAGAGGAGGAGTAAGCATTTCTTTGTAAAATGATTCATATCCACTTCTGTTTTTTTTTCGAATATAAATGAAACCTAATCAATACTTTATTTTTTGCACGTAAGAACTAATAAAATTCTAATATTGTATGAACACTGGCAACGTTTGCTTGATTAGCAAGCAGTACATTTATTATTTACGCATTTCTGTGACACAATGTTTAAATTTATTCAGTAACCGCTAAACTGCTCGGAGCCGAAAAGAATTATTCGATTCAAATTTTTTGTTATTTTTTGTTTAAAAAAAATTAGAGTGGCAATATAAATACACACTTAAGACACCCTGTATTTTATTTTTTCCAACATATTAAAATTGGCAGTATTAAAATAAAGGCACACAGAACCTACCCTTGCATCATACTTGACCTGACTACAACAATGAAATTGTGTACACAAATCGAAATATTGCACATTAAAACTCGAGGCATGTAATGCCAATCAAGCTGAAATCATTTAGAGATGATTAAAACTAAAAAAAAAAGTTTTATACATTTTCTATAATGCTAACTTGCTTGGCGAGACGCACGTCGTCGGGTATAGTGTGCAGTGTTTTGGCGTCGCAAATAAACAAAACAAATAAAGTTTATCCACAGTTTCGTCCATAACTTAAAACTATTTTATTTATGTATTAACAGATTTTATGATTTTATTAGGACACCTGGTAATAACTTGGGCCCTGGCTTTAACGTTGGCAATAGATGGAAAGCTCATATCGCGAGACCGCCGGTGTTGGGATGATTTAGGGGTTGTGTTTTTGACTTTACTTCACGGTCGGAGCCATAGCTGGTGCAAGAAATATCGCCCGTGGTCTGAAATAAGAGCACCAGAAGGCAGCCAACTGCAACTGCACAAAACTTACTTATTGAGATACAGGCCATGATTCTTGCTTTTTGTCAAACTTTTCCATGAACAATAAAGAGCCAACTGAAAAGTTTAACTTATAAAATGACATCGACGTCCGAATGAATCGTCGATTTTTATTTTTCCCTTAAAGTAACTTTTGCCAATCTGCCAATATTTATGAAAAAAGTTTTCTATCTACTATAAATGCCGTTCATGTAATCGTTTATAAAGCCTTTTGCGGAGACCATATAACATTTAATCGAATCGAGTGGATTAATCATAGATACATGTACGTTTTAGACTATAATATGCTTTTTCCAACAAATAATACACGTTGCAGTTCATTTTTCTTTTGTTTGTGTAAAATTGCCCCCATTAGGGATTAATGTCTAAAGAGAATCAGTTTCAACAACGAATTATATAATATGATGACAACGGTACGAAGGCGTAGGAGTCACAACAAATTAAAAAAAAAATTTTTCTCATAATTCTGAGTTATGAGCGAGAATTCTAGTATTAAAATTCTGAGATAAAACCAAGAATTCTAACTTTTATGTTTTACCTCAGAACTCTGACTTATCTCAGCATTTTGGGGTAAAAGATAAAATATTAAGCTTTTAAAAATAGAATGGTGTGGCCAGTGGCAGTTCGTGCTGTAAAACTGTGGTGGTTGCAAGTACCACTGTGGTAACGCAATGGGCCAGAGCATGAAGTGACAAACATAGCTGGTTAATTAAATATCGACTCCCGGTTTCGATTTTGACAAAGTCGAAGGGATAGGTTGTCTGTGTCCGCGTTTTTCAACTGTGTAACCTCTGTTCATGCAGCCTTAGCTTTAGTTTGGGGCTTGTCTAATTTATGTGGTGTGTTTTTTATTTATTATAATCATAAGTTATGTAAAAGATTAAGAATCACCAACTATGAATGTTTTCTAGAAAACATCTATTACTGCACAAAAGTACTTATTTATAATAATATAAACTAACTTTCAGACTCACTAACATTAGTTAACAATTACTTGCACCCCGTTAGATGAGCCACTCATGACTGCTGCGCCATCACATGTTTGGCTTCTTTTGGCAAAAAGGTGCATTTTTCACATCACAACCACAAATCTATGTATATCACTATAAATGTCTGAATTAAATATTCCATTAAAGGTTAGTTTTTTACTGGAAACGGATGGCTTTATGTTTAAATTCGTAGTAGGTCTTCCTAGTCTTCTTGTTTCAATTTTGTCGGAGCAAGATGTACTACAGAATGGCTTGGCTATTAAACTTTGCACAGAATTCATTTTTATGATAATAAAAATTAATCGATTGGTCTCAACGGTTGGTTCTTGGTGAAACATACTTAAATAAAATAAGATTAATTAAGACAAACACTTGATTTTAGTTCCACAAATTTATTCAGATTTATCTGGTATATGTTTCGGTCTCACGACCATTATCAAAGAGTCCAGAAACTAAACTAAAAGTAAATGCATACCGTTCATCTGTTTATACTGCAGAATATTGACCAATCTGAAAATTTATTACGGTATTTATTATGGGTATATTTGTAAATTCAATCTCAGTATTTGTGACATTTATTATTTTTTAGGGGTTTTTCAATTTCAAGAATTTCTAACAGATCTAGGGTTTTTCCTTTATTTACATTATGTAGAAGTTTAACATTATTATTATTGAAAAAGTGGTTCTAACTAATACAATGTTCTGCAAAACCCGTAATATATCCTTTCTATGTTCTTTTAACCTTATTTCTATATTTCTACCACTTTGAGTATATACAATAATGCATTTTTAATTTCATATACACCGGACTTCTCAACATTTCTAGTTTTCTCTTTGTTGTTAACAAGTAACCGAGCTAAAGTATATTTATTGGTTGAAATAGTCTTAATGCCTGATTTACTTGATTTATTACACACTATGCTACTAAGGTTTTTTACATGATTTATACTGTATCACTTCACTGGTTAATTTCTATAGCAATCAACATAAAAATGTTTTAGCAGTGACTTATTCTGTTTATTACTAATCAACTTGTATATTACACAGCCAATTTTTATTTTATTTTATTTTATTTTTTTTTTTTTGATTTGATGCTTTGGAAGTTAAACCTATTTTTGGATATATTTGGGGCGCTGATTCCAAAAAAGGCATCGGTTTAATAACAATTAAATGCAACGTTTTTCATTATCATTTTGGGGTTGTGTAAACCTGCAAACTATAGCAAAACTGTCACTGGTTGTGGCCCTTTTACTCCTTCGTACAACTGCGACGAACCATCTGAACTTTCTATAAAAAATAAATCCCTTTAGGTCATCTTAACTTCTGTTAAATTTTGCAAGTGTGTTTGATTATAATAGTGTTAAATCTTCTAATTTACTTGTCAGTGAGGAGTAGTATCTCTAACAAATCATCATGGGTGCCATTTTAGGCAAAAGCTGAGGGAGTCCAAAACATATGGTGGCTTATAACTATTTTAAGACCACTTCAGTAAGCTCATCTCCTGGCATCGGCGATTGACCCTGGTAGCGAAAATCGACCGACGTTAAATAAATGGTTTAACAAAAGTATCATACAAGGACAAAAAAACCTGTATCTAAATATTCTGTTTTACACATTATGGCTTTATATTTGCACTATTATTCCAAAAAAAAAATTACTATGCAATGAATTTATAAATTCTAGCAGTGCTTTCACATCTAGTAAATAAAATTATTAACTTGTACATATCTGCAGTTTTTCATGAGCGAGAATTCATCTTTCAAGATTTAATATTGACCTTAGATAAAACTAGAAAAATATCACATCCACCTGTTCGGCCATTTAAATTGATTTCCAGCATATATCGCGTCTATCTATGTGGGTCAACATTTAAATTATCTGTAACACAGTCGCTAACGAGAATCAAATATGGACCAACATTCTGTTGGTCGTTACTTATTTATGTTCACTACGTGTTATACCAGCATTGTCGTGGCGCCAAATGGTCGCTAATACTATTTTAAGAGTGATAAAGTTGGGATACGTCGGCAAAGTGCAGTGCCACTTGCACCGTATATATTCCTTTTTAGGATTCTATTAAATTCACTTTACATTCCGAGAGCATAATAGTCCCTTATCAATTTTTAAGTACTTACACCTATGCGCAAGCTGTGTATGATTCCTGTTGGTTCAAAAGTTTTCATGCTACCAGATAAAGTTGTGAAAAATTTAATTTAAAATTTAACGAAAATCCTTTTATATTTATTTCTTTTGTGAGTCTCGCTATACAAAAATAGACACTGATTAGAAAAAAGTGAGTCAACTGAGTTTTCACATTCTTCAAATTCGCATAGTTAACAATAAAATAAAATAATATAAATTGAGTTTTTTCATAGTACTTCATTAATTAAAAAAAAAATCCAAATAAAATTATCTAAATCTACAATTTAAGAGGTTCTGTGTTAATCCTGGTATATACTACCATTTTCAGAGTATGTATCATACCATGGAGCATCATTCTATACGATAAACTCACTTTGGCAATTACCCCTTTTATATCCCCCCACTCTTCAATTAAATATTGTCTCTACACTGCTTTTTAATGGGTTCCAATTGAATCACTTTCATCTTCAAATCTGATGTTTCAAATTATACAAATTATTTGGTATTATTATAAGATCCCATACGACAAAATCAGCGTTGTCAAATACTGAGAATATATCAGCCATTCCATAGATCCACGAGGTTCCATTCATCTGTCTCCAAAAACCTCACTCAGATATTGGCCTAAGATGCAGTGCAAAATGCGTTGGCAATCCATCCTGTTGAAACAAAATATTTTTATGTATTCTGTCATATGCATCAAGATACAAATGTACCATGTACCAGGTGTAGGACAACTTAATTTCGTCCCAAATGGAAACATCTTCTAAAGTTATTAAGAAGAATACAGGGTGTCACATAATTGCAGCACGAACCAAACATAAATGTTTTTAAATGGAATATCCTATATATTTGGATTCAGCTCATCTTTCTGACTTTTCCAAGGGTTTTGCTAGTTAATACAAGGTATTTCAAAAGATATATAAATTAATATGTTAAAATCGTTATGAAATGAACGCCCTGTATCTTATTGAAGATAAGAAATTACATTATTTTCTCATTATGAGAAATTGTACTATATGGTCTAATTTAGTCGAAATAAATAATTTTCTTAATTTGATATTATTTGCAAACAGCGAGTGGCAACACTTTGATCCACGAATTTCGCAATTTTTGTTTTTAAATAGAACCCCTATATTTATATCAACATTATAAAAGTTTTCTTATTGTTCTTTAAGTTTTATTAAGCATTCCCTATACGTAAATTTGCAATTTTCTGAGACATTACGAGATTAATTAGGAAGAACTGCATTTCATTAAACTTATTCCAACTTATCGTTAGCTATGGAGAAAATAAAATTTTTTTATGTGTTTAACTAGTATAGAAATAAAAAAAGTACCAAAAATTATTAATTTAACATTTAAAGAAAAACGATACCAACATTTATTAGAAAATATTTTAATTTTATTTATTTATCCTGACAATTAAAAACGTCTATTAAATAAGATCATACAGGATTAATATTTTGATTAAAAATTATAATAAATGTTCAAAATGACCCTCCTGCTGCATCTAGGCAAATTTGAAGTCTATCTTAAAACGATCGGTTCACATTTCTAAGCATATTAACATTGATATTTTGAAATGCATTTCTAATTTTAGTTTTCATATTGTCTGTTGTAATAGGAGGTACTTTATACACCTCATTTTTTACATAACCGCACAAGAAGAAGGCAATTTTGGTCAGGTCGGGTGATCGAGTTGGCGAACTAAATGGTCCTCCTCTGTCTATCCATCTTTCCGGAAATTGATTGTTGCGATAGTTGCGTATTAAAGTAGTGTGGTGAACTGGTGCCCCATTATGTAAAAACCACATTTGGTTGCGAATAATAAGAGGTATATGTTGGAGTAAGTGGGGTAAATGATTATGAAGAAAGCCTAAATAGACTGCCATTAACACACCCTTCAAAAAAATGTGGCCCGCCTACATAATTCCCCATAATGCTCCCCAAAAAAAAAAACACTAAAGGGAAACCACTGAGCAATTTTTTTCTTTATGCGGGCGTACCCGTTAATTCATATTGTTTGTTACTGTAATGTAATTAAACCCGCGTCAAATTCCTTCTCTGTTCATATTTATTTTCTTGGGTTCGGAATCCCACGACGATCTCATACAGAGCCATCCAAGTGGAAGCCACAAAGGTGCGACTGGCTCCCTGTCAGTGGTTTTCCTTTAGTCTTTTTGAATTTTGTCAACCATTTTAACTCAGCTACACCGTGCTGATGAAGACCAATTAGTCAGAAACACGTGTCCACGGTTTGCATCTTTCTGTCATTTTGCAATCTTTGCATTTTCCACCGTGCAATTTTTTCTTTATGCGGGCGTACCCGTTAATTCATATTGTTTGTTACTGTAATGTAATTAAACCCGCGTCAAATTCCTTCTCTGTTCATATTTATTTTCCTGGGTCCGGAATCCCACTCAGGTTACTATAGTTAGTTGCCCGCGTGTGCGATGCTTGGACGACGCTCTCATACAGAGCCATCCAAGTGGAAGCCACAAAGGTGCGACTGGCTCCCTGTCAGTGGTTTTTCTTTAGTGTCTCTTTTGAGTTTTGTACACCATTTTAACTCAGTTATACCGTGCTGATGAAGACCAATTAGTCTGAAACACGTGTCCACGGTTTGCACGTTTCTGCCATTTGCAATTTTTGCATTTTCCACCGTGCAATTATTTTCTTTATGCGGGCGTACCCGTAATTCATATTGTTTGTTACTGTAATGTAATTAAA